>CM076579.1:361363367-361867607 GCA_034641835.2 Pinus albicaulis
TTCCCCATAGAGTTCCATATTCAAACTTTCAAAATGGCAGTTCAGCTAGGACTTGATTTAACGGAGGCACAAAAGCATAGATTGGAGCAAATTAATGAATTGGATGAGATCAGACAAGATGCAGTTCAGAAAACAAGTCTAGTCCAACAACAAAGGACTAGATGGCATGACAAGTACATCAAAGAGAAGAAGTTCAAAGAAGGTGACTAGGCTCTCTTGTTTGATTCAAAATTCAAGGATTTTCAAGGGAAATTTCAAACACATTGGCTAGGGCCATATGAAATTGTTAAAATTTTTGACAATGGAGCAGTAAAAATCAGGACAATAGATGAAGAAGAGGTCACTTTTCTTGTGAATGGTCATAGATTGAAGCTGTATCACAAACCACTCTCAAGAGAATAATTTGTCAAGAAGTTCCAGGAAAACAGTGATGTGAAGTTAATGAAGAAGAATCTTTCTTCTTCATCAACTTGATTAAATTTTTTGAAGTCATTTCTTTGAAAAAAAAGAAAAAAGTATAAACATGAAAACCAATCACTGATTGGCATGTTTATACAGAAAATATAGGGTGAAAATCAGAGTCTTTCTGACACTCTAACTTTTCCATTTTGTTTCTGCAAGCAGCTGTTACAAAATCATAAGTTCAGATCCATTGCACTTATGATCCATCTTGTTTCATTCCATTTACTTATCCATCCATACTCCATTCCATTCATTTAATTCATACTTCACTTCATTCCATATTTCATTCATCTCATTCCATACTTCATCCACCTCATTTCCATATCAAAATTTAAATTTTGATGTCTTTCTGCAAATGAATAACACATGTCATGAATTGCAGGCCATTTCTTATAATTTTCCACTCCATTTCATAAATTGTAATCCATATCACTCCATCATTCACTTCATACATATCCCATTATACCATGTTTCATCATTTATCTTCACTCATTCCATATAATATTCCATTTATATTCCAAACCACTCCATTCCATGATTAAAATTCTCTACAGGTACATTCTACAGCTAAACAGATATTCTACAGCTAATTAGACTTTCCGCAACCAGACAGTCATTCCGCAGCTACAGATCCTGAAGGCACTGATCAGCAGACATTCGAATTGCAACAAGATGATCTGGTATATCCATGAACAAGCAAAATCAAGAAATATTATGAAGACTCACAAAGTAATGATTTCCAGAGGAGAAAAAAGCATACAAAGACCACAAAAAGCAGACGAAAAGAAAAGGTAAAAAGTTCTGATTATAATGGCATATCATAAAAAACTTTAGTATAGTTTTAGTTATGAATCATTCGAAAAGTTGTTTTGATTATTTTTATTGATCATGCCAAATATACCCTCCGCAAAACTTTGGATAAAAATCCTTCATTTCAAATTCTATACCCAATCATCATCTAAGCCGTTAAAATGCTGAAGTGATTGATTTTCTCACGTCACCTAGCCAAATCATTTAATGATTATTTTTTAATCTGTTGTAAAATATCTCTACAGTCTTTTCACTCATTGATTTGTTTTATTCACCTCACTTCATTAACTCGTTCCGTAACCACTCCCTATTACTCCATCCCGTAGCCAACCCTTCATCATTTTATTCTGTAAAACAGAGGTATCTCTATCACCGTGAGCAGAGGTATATTAGTTTGAAAGTTGAAGCCACTGTCACCAAGAAGCAGAGGTATATCAGTTTGAAATTTAAAGCCATTGTCACTGTGAAGCAGAGGTATATCAGTTTGAAGATTGAAGCACTGTCACCGTGAAGCAAAGGAGTATTAATTTGAAGGTTGAAGTCATTGTCTCCGTGAGCAGAAAGAGTACTAATCTGAAGATTGAAGAAGAAATTATGGGCCTCATCGTAAGAACTGAACCAATAGGCACAAAATACCTGGAAGGATACCCTCAAAGCAGAGAAATGTTGCAACAAGCAGGATGGCTGCAATTCCTTGAGAAATTTAATGGCTTCCACAAAGAAGTTACTAAAACGTTTGCAAGGTCATTCAAAGGAGCCAAGGTTGAAGTTGGAGATATTAAATTCACTGTCACAGAGGTTTTTATTGCAAAAGCAACAGGATTGCTTAGACATGGAGAAAGATGGTTTAAGAACAGAGAATTTCATAATGAATCATGGAAGCAAATCCTCAAATCACCAGGTATGGATGTCACTGTGTTTAAAAGGGAATTCCAAGCTCTGCATTAAAAAATAAATGGAGAAACATATTGCTTATTCTACAAAAATTTATCACTTGTGAAGGTAGATATGGTACATTTTATGTTTACCATATTAGGTTGATAATGCATTTTCTAGAGGAAGAGCTAAATTTTCCCTATTTCTTGCTTCAAAGTTTAAAAAAGATGGCTTCTAGTGTTCAAAGGAGAGTCCAATTCCTAGAGACAACTCTATACCATCATGGCTTGGTTAAGATTTTAATTGAATACCATTTAGCCAAAAAAAAAGACACTTGGGACAATTTCTTGGTAAGAAATCACTTTGAGGAACCAAAAGAGCCCTCACCTGAACATTAGCCTACAAGGAGAAGCAGAAAATGGAGAGCCTCTAAAAATGAAATTGACAAAACAATACAGGAAATTAGTGAAGAAATAATATCTGAGAAGTTGACTCAGATTAAGAGACAACTTAAGAAAGAAAGGGTAATCAGAAAATCTGCCACATAAAAAGAAGAGGGATCATCCCAGCCAAGAAGAAGCCATAGACTCAGGGGGAAACTAAGGAAAACACAGATCAAACAAACAGGGGTGATAAATATAGAAGATGAGGAAACATCTATTGAAGAAGATGTTGAAGAAGATTTTAATGAAGAAATCCCTGAAATTGACCCTGCTCAACAAGAAGTTTATGACTATGTTGAAACATTGGAAAGGAAAGCTTTAGAGAGTAGAGATAGAACCCCTAGTCCTCCACTGTCCGAAATAGATGTGTTACGAAGGGATAGGTATGAGCTGGAAGTACTTAATAGACATATCAAAACTGAGAATGATATTCTGAAGGAACAAGTCAAACTCAAAACCAGTATGAACTCAACCCTGTCTCTACAAATGGACAAAGTGGAAAAGGCTAATGAAAAGTTGAAAAAGAGGAACAAGAAGTTAATCAGGGCACTTACCAACTTAAGGTTCAAGTTAGTCATCAGGAAGCCCAGAAGGCCTTTAACTTCTAGGCAAAGAAGAAGAAGAGGGTTGGATGTTCTTGCAGAAGTCTCTGAGTTTATGGAATAAGTTGCATGAGGACATGCAAGAAGTCAGCAGTGGGGGTATGTTGAGCCCCAAGATTGTTCTTTCTTCCATCATAATTCACTCCATTTTCTTTTTTCCATTGTTATCCCAGGCTCAAATGATCAATGAAATTAGTTAAAATTACTTTAAGAATGAATATCATGGCTAACTTGCTAAGTTTTGTGATTTTTTCATTGTAATGCATTTTGAACTGAAACTAGCTACAGAATGCAGACATTCCGTAGCTAACCGCCAATTCTGCAGCTGTCTTCACGTTCAAGCATGTTCCAGGTGTCCTCTCAGGAAAAGCCACACATGGGTGTATTCCACATCATGTCCTCAACGTTTGTTGCTCACCATGAATAATGAATGGAATTCTGGACGTGGTTTTGTACGTGGGAACTCACACAAGGAGGCAGAATCCTAATAGGACAAGGACAGTCCATATGTCCTTTGTCACTTTACGCTGCCATCTTTAGAGTTCTAGTATGATTTTGATATTAAAATACAATGATCCCCGTATTATCTGAAGTTCTGTTATGAAGATTTGTTATAAATGTACTCGGGAAACCGAGAGACCGGCTCTAGATTTTGATTAAATTTCGTGGATTGACTACTATATTTCTGAAGACCAAGAATACTCTGTTTTAAGTTATTTTACTTTAATGAAGAAGACAACATTTCTTTGAACGCGTTGAGTTGATCTTGAGTTAGATTTTGTGCTACTCTGGTGGTAGAGGGCCCCTGCCTCCTGAGCGGCTTTACTTTCGCAATTTAGATAAGTATCTTAGTTCGTTTTCAAGTTTTTGAAGTTTGCGTTCATAGTTAATTTCATTAGTCATTATAGCTATAATTGTTCTAAGAAACTCTTCCAAAAAATCATTATAATGAATGAGAAATGGTTGTAGTGTTATAGATTTTATTTGCAATTCCTTTCATTCATTATCACAGTTGAACTTACTCTAGTAAACTCTTCCAAGAAATCATTATGATGACTAAGGCATGACTGTGATACTGTAGGTTTCAGTTGCTTGTTTACACTAAGTAGCATAGCTAATCTTACTCTTAAAAAGCTCTTCCAAAACATCATAACAATGAGTAGGAAATAGTTGTGATGTCTTAGTTTTTAATTGTATTTGCTTTCAGTTTTTATGTTTGTATTCAATTGCATTGAATTGTACAGCCAGGATTGTTCTAACAAGCTCTTCCAAAATACCATTCATGATGAACGAAATAGGATGTAGAATCCCATAGATTAATTGCATGATAACTTAGTTAGAGCACTCCGGAGGCAAATTGCATTTAGTTCATGCTCTGTTATTTCATTTCAAGTTTGATAATGGATTTTTAGTTTAGCACTGTTCACTGTAGACTAGTAGCACCCTAGTTCAGTTCTAGCTTATCTCACTGTATTTACATTCCAAGTTTAGTTGCCATCCATTGCATTTTAAATTGCATTAGTAGTTAAACTTAAATACCACGGTCTTCATTATTTACAAAACTTCTTTTGTTCCAAATCTATATTAACTCATAATCATCTGGACAGAAGATAGTATCAGTCTAAGGCCTAGAGTACTTTTGCAACATTTTTACCATTTCACAAACAAGCCTTTCCTCAAAGACTATTCTAAAAGGAAATCTATAACTTTTGAGTGAGGTTTAGTGGTGTTAAACTAAGTTGCAGAATAGAATTAGGAGCTAGTTTTAGAGTAGAGATATTATGATGTTACAAATGTTCTTTTCCAAATATGTTTCAACAAACCTTTAATCATGGATGAGATGTTGTATCATTATAAGTTGATTGTTTAATTGTTTAGTTAGGAGAATTTTTACACTTAGCTGCCCATTTCTCAAGCTCTTCCAAAATATCTTTAATGAAAAAATTGGACAAGTTAAGTTCATGTTGTGATTTATTTTCTTGAAGTCATTATCAAGCTTTGTATTTTGCTAAGTCATAGTTTAGGTTTGGTTCTGTCTCAGTATTTGCATTTGTCATTTGTCATCAAAAAATTAGGCTTCACTCTGTTTTTAACCAGTAGCTTCTTTCCACCAGCATTTAGTTCTTTCCCTTGTGAGCATAAAACCATAAAAATACCAAAAACATCATAAAACACTAAACACAACGCAGTAAGAAAAAAACACCTAGGCACATACAGTGCACCTCACTTCAGCAGTTTACCAACCCTGGTTGACAATTAAATGAACTCAATTTAGGAGACTAGGTTGAGCACAAACATTTTGGCGTCGTTGCCGGGGAAGTGAAAACTAGGTAACCTTTGTTTCTTAACTCCCAAAAAAAATGATATGCGTAGAGAGAGAGACTCAAGGGGTAGATTCATAAGAAGCAGAAGCAGAAGTTTGATTCCTAGAACACCACTTGTTTCACTTAGACCAAGAGCTAGTACACCTTCAACTCAGACCCACATTCCATATTTTACTGATCCTAGACTTCTAGAAGACCTAAGATCAGATATTCCATTAGAGAGACCTTCCACTTCATCCACTGAACCTGTCTTAGAAGAAGATCCAAGGACTCTTGTTAGGGACACAAACTTTTCCACTTCCACAGAAGAATCAACCATGGCAGAAGAAGGAGGAGGAGGAGTCTTTAATGGAGAACACACATTATTTGGAGGGAGTAGAGGTAGAGGTAGAGGAGAAGGAGGTAGAGGTGCAGAAGGAGAAGGAGGTATAGGAAGAGGTAGAAGAGAAATGGGAAGCTCTTTTGGGTTCCCTATAATAGATGAAGAAACCAATACAACCATGAAAAACATTTCACCCTCTATCCTTCCAAACTTCTATGGACTTAAAACTGAAGATCCTGAAACCTTCCTATTTGAATTTGAAATCCTGTGTAGAACTTATGACTACTTACAAGATGCTCAAAAACTTAAACTATTTCCTTCAACATTGAAAGGAGCAGCATTGAAGTGGTTTATGATTTTGATCAACAGTTCTATTAGGACATGGGAAGACATGAAACAAGCATTTCTAGAGAGGTATTTGGATTATTGTATGCTGGTCAATCATAAGGAAGAAGTGTTTAAGATGTTACAAAAAGAAGATGAAAACTTGGAAGATTTGTTGGAGAGATTTCATTACAACATCAAAAGAGAAAAAATGGAAAACTTAGATCAAGACACCTTAAAATATCTTTTGTTGAAAACAATTAGGGATGAATGGTTGGATATCCTTAACATGATGGGAAAAGGGGATATATCACAGCTCACATTACCTGAAATATCTGAGTTATGTATCAACCTTTCAAGAGGGAAATCTAAAACTGTAAAAGGTCCAAGAGATCCTACTCTTGCAAGGGCAAGTAAGTCTGCTTCTGGGACAGTAATCAGGTCAGAAATAGGACATATGCTTGATGATTTCAAATATGACATCTTAGGGAGTCTTAGTGAACAAATAGACACCCTTAAGTTACAAAACAAGCAAAAAGCTGAATCTGATGCCTTAGCAATCTTTTGTCCCAAATGTAGAAAGAAACATGCCTTGAGAGAGTGCCCTTTGGATGTAAAAGTTGTAGAGACCTGTGTCATTTGTTCTGAAAAACATGAGACCAAGAATTGTCCTTCCCTTCTTGGTCTCAAAGCTGTCTTTCAAGAGGAAACTCCTACAAATTCCACAGAATCTCTCAATTTTGTCTCTAGAAGGCCTTGGCAAGGACCTCAAACACAAGGATTCCATGATCAAATGTATAACCAACCTCCACCTTGGAATTCTTGGTAGCAACCTTGGCCTCAATTTCAAAATCAATCTCAAGCTTGGGCACAAGGAGCACAAAGTCCCTATGGAAGATACTCTCAGTACTATCAGTATCCACCATACCCACATTTTTCTCCTCAAAATCCTCAACAAAATTTTCAACAACATCATCAGAACCTACCACATCAAAATCAACCACTTCCATTACCATTTCCTCAAAAATCAAATCAGTTGCCTGCTCAACCCATACCAAACCCCAACAATAAAAATCCTCAGAACACATACATGATAGAAGGCCAATAGTTTCCAACTTATTTAATTACTCCTTTAGACCTTAGTAATGTTCAACTTAGGTCTGGAAGAATACTTGAAAAGAGGAAACCTTCTGTGATCATACAAGAACAAGATAACTCTGAGGAAGATTCTCTACGGGTGAATAAAAGTCTTGAGGAAGACACATCTTTTCAAGACCCAAACACTGAAAAATTAAAGCAAAAAGAACCAATAATTTTGACTCCTGTATTAGAGCAGCCATCAACATCTACTTCTATACCTCCCTTTCCAGAAAGATTACAAATTGATAGAGGTGTAGAAAAACAAATTATAGTGCCTAATTATGATTTCCTAGATGAGCTGAGAAATGTTTGCATTAAGATTCCATTATTACAAGCCATCAAGGAAATTCCAATTTTAGCCAAAACAATAAAGGAGTTGAGCATGAAGAAAACAAGAAAAAGAATAAGAGAGACAAATAAAATTCAACTGGCAGGAAAAATAGCAGACATTATGATGGGTAAGATTGCTATTCCAAAGTATCTAGACCCAGGAAATCCAGTTGTTAAAATTCACATCAATGGAATTGAAATCCAAAACACACTCATTGATTTAGGAGCAGCAATCAATATCATAAGTAGACAAATCATGGATAAACTGAAACTTCCTAATCTTCTCTTTACACCCACATTATTACAATTAGCAGACAGATCTGTGATCAAACCAGATGGGGTAATAGAAGACATTCCAGTGTCCCTAGATTCTTGGGAGTACCATGTGGATTTCATGATCCTAACTCCTAAGAATAATCTAGGAGGACATCCTGTTATATTAGGAAGACCTTGGTTGGCTACAGCTGATGCTTTTATTAGTTGTAGATCTGGTGATATGTATATCTCTGATGGTAGTTCAACTAATAAATTCACTTTATATCCTCCAGCTAGGACAATTACAGATTTAGATGACACTCAATGGATAGAGGATGAAGAAGATTTACAACCTCTCTTCACAATTTCAGAAATTAGTGAAGATAATCAAATTATGAATACTCTAGAAAACTTTGAATCCTCTTCAGAATACAAACATGAACCATTTCAAGAGGGATCCAACATTGAGTTTTTGTCATCAAGACAGATGTCTCTTCATTCTATGGATAAATTTGGCAGCTCTACAAGTGAGATATTTCCAGGCAAAACTTTGAACATAAACAAGAACCTATAAAAATCTCAACAAGAAGAGTTAGTCAAGATATTACAGAGACATTCTTCTGCATATGCATGGGAGTACACTGACATGAAAGGGATAAGCCCCAAGACTTGCACTCATCACATCTATATAGAGGAAAATTGTAAACCAATCAGACAACCTCAAAGATGGATGAATCCAAATCTTAGGGAGATTGTTAAGGAAGAATTGCAGAAATTGTTAAATGTTAACTTTATCTATCCCATTTCAGATAGTCAGTGGGTTTCTCCTTTGGTAATTGTGCCAAAGAAAAATGGTAAATGGAGGGTATGTATTGACTACCGGGAATTAAACAAAGCTACTCTTAAAGACTATTTTCCCTTACCTTTCATAGATCAAGTGTTAGATACATTAGCTGGCAAAAAGTACTTCTCATTCCTAGATGGGTTTAGTGGTTACAACCAAATCCAAGTAGTACTTGAAGATCAAGACAAAACCACATTTACCTGTCCTTGGGGTACCTATGCTTACCGAGTATTGCCATTTGGATTATGCAATGCACCTGCAACATTCCAAAGGGCAGTATTAGGAATTTTTTCAGATCTAATACATGATTGTGTAGAGGTATATATGGATGATTTCATAGTTTATGGAAACACATTTGAAGAAGTCTTAGCAAACTTGGAAAAAGTTTTAAAGAGATGTCAAGAAGCAAATCTTTCACTTAGTCATGAGAAATGTTTCATGATGTTTACTGGAGGTATTGTTTTAGGGCATCATATTTCAGGGGATGGGATTAGAGTTGATGAGTCAAAAGTTGAAGTCATCTCTAACTTATCTATTCCAAGTTGTCAAAAAGATGTTAGGATTTTTCTAGGATTTACAGGATATTATCGGAGGTTTATAGAAAAATTCACCAAGATAGCATCTCCACTCTTCAAATTACTTACCAAAGATTGTGAATTCAAATGGAATTCTGATTGCCAATTAGCCTTTGAAACCCTGAAAACAAAAATTTCTGAAGCACCTATTTTAAGGGGACCTAACTGGAAGTTACCTTTTCATATCTCAACAGATGCCTCTGATATAGCTCTAGGAGTAGTATTGGGACAAAAAGACCTGATTCCTTATGCCATCTACTATACCAGTAAAAATTTGACTCCTGCAGAGTTAAACTATACTATAACTGAAAAAGAGTTTTTAGCTATTGTTCATGCCATAAACAAATTCAGACACTATATAACAGGCTATGAAACTTTTGTTCACACTGATCATTCTGCAATTAGATACTTAATGAAAAAATCAATTAGTAATGGCAGAGTCATAAGATGGTTATTGCTTTTACAAGAATTCAACATTACCATTCTAGATAGGCCTGGAAAACAAAACACAGTAGCTGATTTCCTATCTAGACTCCAAAACATCAAAGATGACACTCTAGTTGAAGATCAATTTCCTGATGAATATCATTTTGCAATTTCTACTCAAACTCCTTGGTTTGCTCACATTGCTAATTATTTAGTTTCAGGAAAATTTCTTTCAATAATGAATGCAAGAGATAAAAGAAAAATCATTTATGACAGTGCAAAATATTCATGGGTTGCTAATGAGTTGTACAAGACAGGTCCAGATTTGATCATTAGGAGATGTGTTCGTGAAGATGAGATGCCTGAGATTCTCAAAGCATGTCATGATGAACCTTGTGGAAGACACTTTGCTGATAAGATGACAGCCTATAAGATCCTTAATTTAGGATATTATTGGCCATCCTTGTTTAAAGATGCTAAAGGGTATGTCAAAAGGTATGACAGTTGCCAAAGGGTAGGGAAACCTTCTCCTTCAGGTGAGATGCCATTACAACCTCAGGTACATATTGAACCTTTTGAAAAATGGGCTTTGGATTTTGTAGGACCTATTAGTCCTCCATCAAGACAAAAGAGATATATATTAGTTTGCACCGATTATGTTACCAAATGGGTAGAGGCCAAGCCATTACTTTTTGCTAATGAAGCATCTGTAGTTACTTTTCTTTTTGAGGATATTTTTACTCGTTTTGGTGTCCCAAGGGAAATTGTTACAGATCAAGGAGCTCAATTTACATCAAGGCTAGTGGAACAGATGATGGAGAGATACAAAATTAGGTATAGAAAATCTACTCCTTATCATCCACAAGCAAATGGTCAAGTGGAATCTACTAATAAGGTCATTGAAGGAATCCTAACAAATACTGTTCATTTACATAGAAGAGATTGGGTAAATAGGCTTCCTGAAGCCTTGTGGGCGTATAGAACTACATGGAGAAACACAACAGGACATACTCCTTATGAACTTGTTTATGGAAAGAAAGTTTTGTTTCCCATAGAGTTCCAGATTCAAACTTTCAAAATGGCAGTTCAGCTAGGACTTGATTTAACGGAGGCACAAAAGCATAGATTGGAGCAGATTAATGAATTGGATGAGATCAGACAAGATGCAGTTCAGAAAACAAGTCTAGTCTAATAGCAAAGGACTAGATGGAATGACAAGTACATCAAAGAGAAGAAGTTCAAAGAAGGTGACTGGGCTCTCTTGTTTGATTCAAAATTCAAGGATTTTCAAGGTAAATTTCAAACACATTGGCTTGGGCCATATGAAATTGTTAAAATTTTTGACAATGGAGCAGTAAAAATCAAGACAATAGATGAAGAAGAGGTCACTTTTCTTGTGAATGGTCATAGATTGAAGCTGTATCACAAACCACTCTCAAGAGAAGAATTTGTCAAGAAGTTCCAGGAAAACAGTGATGTGAAGTTAATGAAGAAGAATCTTTCTTCTTCATCAACTTGATTAAATTTTCTGAAGTCATTTCTTAAAAAAAGAAAAAAAAAGAAAAAAGAAAAGAAAGTATAAACATGAAAACCAATCACTGATTGGCATGTTTATACAGAAAAGATAGGGTGAAAATCAGAGTTTTTCTGACACTCTAACTTTTCCATTTTGTTTCTGCAAGTAGCTGTTACAAAATCATAAGTTTAGATCCATTGCACTTATGATCCATCTCATTTCATTCCATTTACTTATCCATCCATACTCCATTCCATTCATTTCATTCATACTTCACTTCATTCCATATTTCATTTATCTCATTCCATACTTCATCCACCTCATTTCCATATCAAAATTTAAATTTTGATGTCTTTCTGCAAATGAATAACACATGTCATGAATTGCAAGCCATTTCTTATACTTTTCCACTCCATTTCATAAATTGTAATCCATCTCATTCCATCATTCACTTCATACATATCCCATTATACCATGTTTCATCATTTATCTTCACTCATTCCATATAATATTCCATTTATATTCCAAACCACTCCATTCCATGATTAAAATTCTCTACAGGTACATTCTGTAGCTAAACAGACATTTTGCAGCTAATCAGACTTTCCGCAGCCAGACAGTCATTCCGCAGCTACAGATCCTGAAGGCACTGATCAGCAGACATTTGAATTGCAACAAGATGATCTGGTATATCCATGAACAAGAAAAATCAAGAAGGATTATGAAGACTCACAAAGTAATGATTTCCAGAGGAGAACAAAGCATACAAAGACTACAAAAAGCAGACGAAAAGCAAAGGTAAAAAGTTCTGATTATAATGGCATATCATAAAAAACTTTAGTATAGTTTTAGTTATGAATCATTCGAAAAGTTGTTTTGATTATTTTTATTGATCATGCCAAATATACCCTCCGCAAAACTTTGGATAAAAATCCTTCATTTCAAATTCTATACCCGATCATCATCTAAGCGGTTAAAATGTTGAAGTGATTGATTTTCTCACGTCACCCAGCCAAATCATTTAATGATGATTTTTGAATCCATTGTAAAATATCTCCGCGGTCTTTTCACTCATTGATTTTTTTTCTTCACCTCACTTCATTAACTCGTTCTGTAACCACTCCCTATTACTCCATCCCGTAGCCAACCCTTCATCATTTCATTCTGTAAAACAGAGGTATCTCTATCACCGTGAGCAGAGGTATATTAGTTTGAAAGTTGAAGCCATTGTCACTGTGAAGCAGAGGTATATCAGTTTGAGGTATATTAGTTTGAAATTTGAAGCCACTATCACTGTGAAGCAGAGGTATATCAGTTTGAAGATTGAAACACTGTCACCGTGAAGCAGAGGTATATCAGTTTGAATATTGAAACACTATCACCGTGAAGCAAAGGAGTATTAATTTTAAGGTTGAAGTCATTGTCTCCCTGAGCAGAAAGAATACTAATTTGAAGATTGAAGAATAAATTATGGGCCTCATCGTGAGAACTGAACCAATAGGCACAAAATACCTGGAAGGATACCCTCAAAGCAGAAAAATGCTGCAACAAGCAGGATGGCTGCAATTCCTCGAGAAATTTAATGGCTTCCACAAAGAAGTTACTAAAACATTTGCAAGGTCATTCAAAGGAGCCGAGGTTGAAGTTGGAGATATTAAATTCACTGTCACAGAGGTTTTTATTGCAGAAGCAACATGATTGCTTAGACATGGAGAAAGATGGTTTAAGAACAGAGAATTTCATAATGAATCATGGAAGCAGATCCTCAAATCACCAGGTATGGATGTCACTGTGTTTAAAAAGGGAATTCCAAGCTCTGCATTAAAGAATAAATGGAGAAACATGTTGCTTATCCTACAAAAATTTATCACTTGTGAATGTAGATATGGTACTTTCTATGTTTACCATATTAGGTTGATAATGCATTTCCTAGAAGAAGAGCTTAATTTGCCCTATTTCTTGCTTCAAAGTTTAAAAAATATGGCTTCAAGTGTTCAAAGGAGAGTCCAATTCCTAGAAACAACTCTATACCATCATGGTTTGGTTAAGATTCTAATTGAACACCATTTAGCCAAAACAAAAGATACTTGGGATAATTTCTTGGTGAGAAATCACTTTGAGGAACCAAAAGAGCCTTCACCTGAACATCAGCCTACAAAGAGAAGTAGAAAATGGAGAGCCTCTAAAATTGAAACTGATAAAGCAATTCAAGATAGTAGTGAAGAAATAATCTCTGAGAAGTTGACTCAGATTAAGAGACAACTTAAGGAAGAGAGGGTACTCAGAAAATTTGCCACGGAAAAAGGAGAAGGACCATCCCAACTGAGAAGGAACCATAGACTCAGGGGGAAACTAAGGAAAACACAGATCAAACAAACCGGGGTGATAAACATAGAAGATGAGGAAACATCTATTGAAGAAGATGTTGAAGAATATTTTAATGAAGAAACCCCTGAAATTGACCCTGCACAGCAAGAAGTTTATGACTATGTTGAAACATTGGAAAGGAAAGCTTCAGAGAGTAGAGATAGAACACCTAGTCCTCCACTGTCTGAAATAGATGTGTTAAGAAGAGATAGGTATGAGCTGGAAGTACTTAATAGACATATCAGAACTGAGAATGATATTCTCAAGGAACAAGTCAAACTCAAAACCAGTATGAACTCAACCTTATCTCTACAAATGGACAAAGTGGAAAAGGCTAATGAAAAGTTGAAAAAGAGGAACAAGAAGTTAATCAGGGCACTTACCAATTTAAGGTTCAAGTTAGTCATCAGGAAGCCCAGAAGGCCTTTAACTTCCAGGAAAAGAAGAAGAAGAGGGTTGGATGTTCTTGCAAAAGTCTTTGAGTTTATGGAATAAGTTGCATGAGGACATGCAAGAAGTCAGCAGTGGGGTGTTGAGCCCCAAGATTGTTCTTTCTTCCATCATACTTCACTCCATTTTCTTTTGTCCATTGTTATCCCAGGCTCAAATGATCAATGAAATTAGTTAAAATTATTTTAAGAATGAATATCATGGCTAACTTGCTAAGTTTTGTGATTTTGTCATTGTAATGCATTTTGAACTGAAACTAGCTACAGAATGCAGACATTCCGTAGCTAGTTGCCAATTCTGCAGTTGTCTTCACGTTCAAGCATGTTCCAGGTGTCCTCTCAGGAAAAGCCACACATGGGTGTATTCCACATCATGTCCTCAGCGTTTGTTGCTCACCATGAAGAATGAACGGAATTCTGGACGTGGTTTTGTACGTGGGAACTCACACAAGGAGGCAGACTCCTAATAGGACAAGGACAGTCCAGATGTCCTTTGTCACTTTATGCTGCCATCTTTAGAGTTCTAGTATGATTTTGATATGAAAATACAATGATTCCCGTATTATCTCAAGTTCTGTTATGAAGATTTGTTATAAATGTACTCGGGAAACCGAGAGACAAGTTCTAGATTTTGATTAGATTTCATGGATTGACTGCTATATTTCTGAAGACCGAGAATACTCTGTTTTAAGTTATTTTCCTTTAATGAAGAAGACAACATTGCTTTGAACGCGTTGAGTTGATTTTGAGTTAGATTCCGTCTGGTGGTAGAGGGCCCCTGCCTCCTGCACGGCTTTACTTTTGCAATTTAGATAAGTATCTTAGTCGTTTTCACGTTTTTGAAGTTTGAGTTCATAGTTAATTTCATTAGTCACTATAGCTATACTTGTTCTAAGAAACTCTTCCAAAAGATCATGATAATGAATGAGAAATGGTTGTAGTGTTATAGATTTTAATTGCAATTTCTTTTGTTCATTATCACAGTTGAACTTATTCTAGTAAACTCTTCCAAAAAATCATTATGATGACTAAGGCATGACTGTGATACTGTAGGTTTCAGTTGCTTGTTTACACTAAGTAGCATAGCTAATCTTACTCTTAAAAAGCTCTTCCAAAACATCATAACAATGAGTAGGAAATAGCTGTGATGTCTTAGTTTTTAATTGTATTTGCTTTCAGTTTTCATGTTTGTATTCAAATGCATTGAATTGTACAGCCAGGATTGTTCTAACAAGCTCTTCCAAAATACCATTCATGATGAACGAAATAGGTTGTAGAATCCCATAGATTAATTGCATGATAACTTAGTTAGGGCACTCCGGAGGCAAATTGCATTTAATTCATGCTCTGTTATTTCATTTCAAGTTTGATAATGGCTTTTTAATTTAGCACTGATCACTGTAAACTAGTAGCATCCTAGTTCAGTTCCAGCTTAGCTCACTGTATTTACATTCCAAGATTAGTTGCCATCCATTGCATTTTAAATTGCATTAGTTGTTAAACTTAAATACCACGGTCTTCATTATTTACAAAACTTCTTTTGTTCCAAACCTATATTAACTCATAATCATCTGGACAGAAGATAGTATCAGTCTAAGGCCTGAAGTACTTTTGCAACCTTTTTACCATTTCAAAAACAAGCCTTTCCTCAAAGACTATTCTAAAAGGAAATCTATAACTTTTGAGTGAGGTTTAGTGGTGTTAAACTAAGTTGCAGAATAGAATTAGGAGCTAGTTTTAGAGTAGAGATCTTATGATGTTACAAATGTTCTTTTCTAAATATGTTTCAACAAACCTTTAATCATGGATGAGATGTTGTATCATTATAAGTTGATTGTTTAATTGTTTAGTTAGGAGAATTTTTACACTTAGCTGCCCATTTCTCAAGCTCTTCCAAAATATCTTTAATGAAATAATTGGACAAGTTAAGTTCATGTTGTGATTTATTTTCTTGAAGTCATTATCAAGCTTTGTATTTTGCTAAGTCATAGTTTAGGTTTGGTGCTGTCTCAGTATTTGCATTTTTCATTTGTCATCAACAAATTAGGCTTCACTCTGTTTTTAACCAGCAGCTTCTTTCCACCAGAATTTAGTTCTTTCCCTTGTGATCATAAAACCATAAAAAGATCAAAAACATCATAAAACACTAAACACAACGCAGTAAGAAACAAACACCTAGGCACATACAGTGCACCTCACTTCAGCAGTTTACCAACCCTGGTTGACAATTAAATGAACTCAATTTAGGAGACTAGGTTGAGCACAAACACAACTCTGATGCTTTCTTTGGCATACTGTCTCTCTTAGGCTCATAATCCTCAAATTCATATTCTAAGTCATCTTTGAATAGAAAACATTCTTCAAGATTGTTAAAAATGACAGCCCTATCTTCTTCATGAGAGAAAACAATCTATGTTAGCCCATCTCCTTGCAGGAAATCATCATCACAAATCAGTTTACTCACAACAACTTCTGGTATGGCTTCATCAGTTTCATGACTATCATCATTCAAACCTGGACTTTCATTTTCAATAATGGAATATGCTTCAATCACACATTCTTTACTGTGTGAACACTGTAAGAGCTACTACATTTTCTTGGGTTGTAATATGATTGTTCAGGATCTGATCTCTTCTTCAGATAAAGGAGAAATTTGAGTTTTAAAGAAATTTACATTGATTTGGTGATTTTCATTTTTAGGATCAGGAATTGGAACTTCTCTTTCTTGGTCTCGGTCTGTCTCATCTAAGGAGGGAGATATTTATTCTTGCTGGTGATGAAAAGGGTTATCATACAAAGGCTCAAGGATCTCTTCATCCATGGAGGAAACTGCTATTTCTTGTTGGGAGGAAAAATCATTAACAAATTCTATGAGCTCATCATCTAGACACTCTTCATTCCCATACAAATTTTCAAGAAACTCAACGAAATTATTAGAGATCTCACAACAACTATCAATTATTGACAATCATAATCTAGTCTATGAATATGCAAGTGAAATTTGACCAAATGCAAACTAGCATCTTCATCGTCTTGACCCTTAAAATTTGACAGTCCTGATTGCCAATTTATACGAGGAATATGGTTCGGAAAACCAGGAATATGAGCTCGATTTATAGGAGCATACCTTCAAGAAATAAAATCGATTTTGACAACAATGATTCACCAAGAAGTTCTTTAGGCTACCGATTCTTGAAGAGTGGAGTCGCCATGAGAATTCTAACCTTGGGATTTTTAGACACTAGAGTCGCCAGGTGAATGATGTACAACCTTCTTGTGCCTGATTTTTGTTCACCATCAACAATCATATTTTATTTTTTTCATAAACCCACAGAAAATTTGTGTCTCCATTCCCCGGCAACGGCGCCAATATGTTATCACTCCACCAGATTCCCAAGGTTGAGGAAGGAATCCCAACAGAGGTAGCCAAAAACTAAGCTTTTGACTTGGTATCTATCCCCACCAAGTCAGAGAGGGCTCTCTCCACAAAAATCACAGCCAGGAGGGCTAGATGAAAATATTTTAGGCTAGCTATGAAATGCAGGGTTTTGTTTGTTTTGATTTTGGGGTTGGGCTCATTGAATGTGGATTAGGTCAAAGGGACTAGATCAAGGCCAATGAGATGGAATTGTAGTCCATTCGATGGGGCAAGGTAGGTAGAATTCTCAACACTTGAAGGTGATTTGGTGGGATGGTTTAAGACTGATGAGGAGCTAGGAAGAGCATAGGGGATGAGTTCTTCCTAAACTGAAGAAAATGGACAGATGATGAAAAATTTCCCAAAACAGAGCATGAAAAGCATGAATTATGCCTTTCAAATTGAAATTTAACATATAATAGAAATGAAAAGGTTTATGAGCTTACAAAACATTCATAAAAATGATCATAGAGAAAAAACTATGTCAAACATTCATACCACATGAATCCCAAAGAAATAGATGCAATTTTTCAGTAATATCCACACCAAACTAGTTCTTGATAAATACACTAACTTTCAAACTAATGCCAAACTTTGAATCCTCTGAAGACCTAAGCTAAATAGACTTCAAAACCACCTCCACTCATCCATATGGGTCGAATCCATGAGGTGAGGGAGATATTACAAAAAAAACTAAACTGATAGCTAGAGTATAGGATGAGAAAAATGACTCAATCCTATCTCTAATGAACTGATTCATTACAACTCAACTAATTAACTTACCTAATGTACTTACCCTAGATAAAAGTAAAAACATGATATTTACATTCATCTTGACCATTTAGATAAGTAATATCCTAATTTTCCAAGGTAAAAGTCAAATTGGAGTGAAAATCAAAAAATTGCTCAAGAGTGTGAAAAATGCATTTTCCTTGTCAAACGCGCAGCGTTTAGGCAGAAGAAATGGCCGCTATTCATGGTTGTTTTTGAGTGCCTTCCCGGTGTCCAAACCAGCTCCAAGATAGCTCATTGGAAAATCCTTTTGAGTCTGTTTTCCAAAACTACCTCCATTTTTAAAAATGGTGCTCATTTTCCATGTCAAAAACATGTTCTCCCAAGACTGGTAAACATGCAGCAACCAGGCAGATTTGGAGACAGAAACATGAAAATTTGATGGCTTTTAGCACTTTTGATGGACCAGTTCTCTTCCAAAAACTCTGAAACTTGCTAGGGTTGATGTCCTCATCAATATGAACATGCTAGTGGTGGCCATTTTTCATTTGGAGGGCCCAAAAAAGAGCGTAGCATCTAGGTCTTTGCACCTTTGGAAAAAATTTTGTGTGCATAAATACCCAAAAACAAAGAAATGAACAAAAGTGAAAGGTGTGCCAAATTTTTTTCAAAATGGTGAGGGTACTTTATCATCAAGTGCTTGAGGCATGGAGTGGCACCTTAGCAAGTATGTCCAACTTCTCTTTCTCTCCTTGCTCGGTCAAATTTTCAATTTTAGCATTAGCTCTTTTGAGCTTGGCTAATGCAATTCTCTCTTTCTGTGCATGAAGTTTGACCCTTGTCCTCAACAAGTCATTGTCCTTTTTTGCCTTCTCTAGAAACTTCTCCAAATGCATATTGGCTCTATCAAGCCATGGTTACCTATCCTTGATTATTTCTAGGGAAAGCAGTTCATTTGTTGTGAGCTGGTCTACTAGCTCAGCTTCTCTTTGTTTCTCTAGGGCTAGAGCTCTTTTCAACCCTCTAGTCCTTGGTCTCTGTCTTGGAGGCTGATCCTCCTCATCATCAAGTTCACCAAACCTTTCCAGTGTTTCTTCAAGCAAGGCTTTAGCCTTTTCTACCTCTCTTTGTGCTATGATACACTTCATTGGTGATTTTGTCTTCATCTCCTTCACTTAAGTCAATCAACTGAAATTCATGCTCTATCTCATTTTTACCCTCCTCATCATCAATGTTTGAATCTGTTACCTTTTCCTTTCCTTTATCTACCTATTGTGTTGATGAAAAAGGCATGGCCCCTTTCACTCCAAGTGAAGCAAACACATGCTGATAGCCACTCTGGCAAGTTTTGGGAAAAGGGTCAACCTCAGTCAAACTAGCCCATGCTGCCTCAATATATTCCTCAACGCTTCATGACTCTTAATCATGTCGTGATGATGATGTAGGGTTATATCAAGGTGAAGAAGAAGGATCAATATGAGGTGAATGAGGTGAATGAAGCTGACTTGGTAATGATGTATGAACAGTGGGATGAGATGGAGGAATAGATGTGGGAGGATGAGATGATGAAGGGGTATTCTTGTCATGCTGACTGGGTGGGGTAGTAAAAATATATTTTGATATGAAGGTGTCTCATGGAATGTTCATTTGATCAAGCTGATACATGGCTATCATTTTGATGAGGGAGTGGTGGAAAATACTCTACAATTGATGACCATAATCTCTCTTTTGTGCATTATATGCCATTTTGTCAATGATGCGGGAGAGATAAAAGGGTATGTGAAGCATTCTCACTCTAATGAAGTGCATGAGGAGCTGGATATGATAGGAAAAGAGTCTAGAAAACCTCCCCTCACAGGTGAAGTATTTCATGATGACTTTCATCATGGGTACATATTTGTCAACGAGATGTGAGAAAGGAAAATTTGTATTTTTTTCATCCTTGTATCTTGATTTAAGATATGGCTCATAGTATCAATGATCGATGTTTCCTTGCTTAAACCATTTTTCTCGTACATTTGGGATCCATGTAGCAGCTGCAATGATATTAGTGGAAATATTGAAATTAACCCCAGCAAGAGTGACCTGTCTATCATGAAGATTGGAAATGAAAAATCTTGTCAACATAGGATGATACTAGATCTTCTGCACTTTCTCACAAAATTCAAAATAGTCTACATGCTTGAAACATGACACTGTGAGGGGAGATGCCATAAGCTCTCTAGTGGTTTTTGGTTCATGTCTAATGACTTTCCCTCCTTTTTTGATCCAGATTTATGCAGGAATGCAACAGAATAGAGATATAACCATAAATAAAAAGATACAGTGGAAATAACACTTCATTTCATTAATATCAAAGAACTGAAATCTTCTTATAGACAGAATGGGAATAAACTAGCTAGGGTGTTGGTAGCTTATCTCTAAGAAGATATGTGGTAGCTGCAGGCCTCTAAAATATGTTACAATGACGCTCGAGGGCCTATTTATTATTTAGAAACAATGTAAAACCATAAACGTTTAAAACCCTAACCCTAGGAGATGAAGCGCCAAAACTATTGGCCCCGTTTGGGTAAATTGGTGTCTCAACTTCTCGAGGATGTAACTTTGGCATATGATCTTTGTTTGACGTGCACCATACCTCGTTAGAAACATCTATCAAAGGACTACAACTTTCTATGTGAATAACATCAACCCATGGACCCATGAGAAAAATCGGCCCATGGACCCATGTTGCTCCCGGTTTTCCCGAAAAATGTTGTTTAGGGCCTCAAAACGGCTCTGGAAGTTCAGGACACGAAAAAATACTAAAAATAGTAAGTTGTGCCAACACTGATGAACTGAAAGAGACAATATTGGGGCCCCAAGTGGAATAGGAGGGTGGCCACCAATATCCACCTGGATCATTCGTCCCCCCTTAGGAAGTAATGGTCCCCATTGCGTTGAGGTCCTCCATGAGATGAGGAAACTTCTGCTGAACTTCGTCCCTGGTGAACCACTTTCCTTGGTGTAAGAGTTGGCCAGCTTTGACAACCCGATATAGTTGGATCTTAGAGTGGTGAGTGTTCTTGATTTTCATGTCCATGATACAATCTGTGGTGGCCTATTCCATGCAGTCTGGGTTTAACTCTGCTGGTGTGAGTTGTTCTGCAATGTGAGAGGTGTCCAGTAGAGGTGGGAAGTAGGGATGAAGGAGTTCCATATTGAATACTAGGTACAGACCAAGGAATGGTGGAATAATGAGCTTGAAGGCATTGTTCCCTACAGCCTAAGTGATGGTGTACGGTCCATATCGGAGCGGGCGAAGCTTACGGTGGGGTCTAGTGAGGCGCTCCTTCTGCAAATGTAGCCACACTTTTTCTCCCACTTGGAAGTTGTGTGGCACCCGATGTTGATCATGTTGATGCTTGTACTTAGCATTGGCTCTTTCCAATATGTCATGAACCTGTTGGTGGATTTGTTGAATGCGCTCGATGAAGCTATTCACTTTATCTGCCTCAGACTGGACATGAGCCGAATTGACCTAATTAGCCACAAATGGCATGGCTATGTCAATGGGACATAATGGCTAGAATCCCAAGCCCACCTGAAAGGGGCTGTGGTCAGTTGAGATGTGGAGAGCCCGGTTATAAATATTTTGTACATAGGGGAGGCTCTCATCCCATGTGCATGGATGCTTTGAATTGTACATGTGCAGAATGTGTACAATCATCCTGTTGACGACCTCTATCTGGCCATCAGTTTGGGGATGGAAAGTTGTGGACTTAGTGAGCTTGGTGTCCAGCATTGACCAGATGCTGGACCAAAATGTGCTGAGGAACCTTCTATCCTGATCTGATATGATATACTATGAAATCCCAAAGTGCACGCGCACTCGTTCAAAGAAGGTTTTAGCAGTGGCTTCTGCTGTGATATTCTTCTTGCAGGCCGTCATGATGGCCACCTAATTTGTCGACAACCACGAAAACACAGTTGTTTCCATGCTTATAATGTAGGCCCGACATGTAATCCATGGAGATGGATTCCCAAGGTCGACTAGGGGTAGGTAGCGGAGTATATAGGCCTTGCTTCTTGATGGTCGGTTTGGAAATGGCGCAAGCAGCGCAACATCTGATGTACTTCCTGACATCCTGTCGAAGGTTCGGCCAATAGAAATACTTTTGTAGTACTGCCACTATTTTCTCGACCCTTAAATTCCCAGTGACTCGACTGTAGTGTTCTTCCCATATCATCTTGGCACGCTCGCTTGAAAGAACACAAAGGTGTCCCAAGTGACATAACAGTGCATCTTGGAGGTGAAAATTTTGAACTTGCGTACCCCCCAAGAGTGCCTTCTATGTGTGGCCAAATTCTAGATTGTTCTTACAGAGAAGCGGCCAATCAAAAGTCTCGTGCTCACAAGAGTTGAGCACGGTTGTTAGCGCCACGATCGGTGGTTGACTGAGGCAGTATGCAACATTATTGGTGCTACCCTTCTTGTACTTGATGTTCAAGTGAAACTGTTGCAGATATGTGGACCACTTCTGATGGCGATCATTCTACAACTTCCCTTGTGTCTGTATGAATTGCAAAGGTTGGTGGTCTGTGTGGATGATTGTTTCCTTCCCCAAAATGTAATGCTTCCATTGCCGACAAGCCTGCACAATGGAATACATTTCTTTGTCATAATTGGGATACTTGCGAACTGTGTTAGATAATGTCTCACTGTGATATGCCACTGGATGCCTCTATTGAGTAATAACTTCCCCAATAGTATATCTAGAGGCATTTGTCTCGATCTCAAATGGTTGTTGCAAGTCTGGTAATGTGGGCACTGGGGAAGAACAGAGGTGATGTTTCAATTCTACAAACATCTTCTATTGAGATTCCAACCAAAATAATTTTTCTTTCGCTCCTCCCTTGGTGACTTAACTCAAGGGCCAAGTGATATGAGAGAATCCCAACACGAACCTGCGGTAGAAATTAGCAAGACCCAGAAAGCTGCGAAACTCTGTTAGAGTGGTTGGGGTTGGCCAATCCCGAATGACTTGGATCTTGGTTGGATCCACATGCACCCCCATTTCATCAATAATGTATCCCAAATATTGAACCTAGGTCATGCCAAAAGTGCACTTCTCCAAATTGGCACACAAATTGTGTTGTTGCATTGTTTGGAGGACTTGTCGAATGTGGTGGAGGTGCTCTTCCCAAGTCTGGCTGAAGGTCGGAATGTCATCCAAGTACACCACTACAAATGAGTTGGTGAATGGCTGCAAGATGTCATCCATCAACCTCATGAAGGTTGCGGGAGCATTTGTCAACCCGAAAGGCATGAATAGTCATTCGTAAAGGCCCTCCTTGGCTTTGAAGGCAGTCTTCCACACATCGAAGGGTTCGATTGGTACCTGGTGATACCTAGACTTCAAGTCGATCTTGCTGAAATATTTCACCCCTTTGAGTTGGTCTAGAAGGTCATCAATCTGTGGGATTGGGTACCTATTCCAGACAGTTATCTTGTTCAGCGCCTGATAGTCAATACAGAGTCTCCAAGTCCCATCCTTCTTTTGTACCAACACAATCGGGCTCCCACAGGGTGATGAAATTAACCGCATGTGACCTTTGTGCAACAGTTCCTTAATCTGCCTCTTGATTTCATTGTTCTCTAGAACAGAGCGTCGATATATCAGTCCATTGGGTAGCAGTGCACTTGGGGTCAGATCAATGGGGTGCTTGACCTGACAGTGTAGAGGCACCCCTGTGGGTGAGGTGAAGATGTCCCCGTAATCCTCCACAACCTTGTTCATTTATTGTTGTCGTGCAGAGGAGCCCTATATGGAGGTCATGGCCACAGTATTCTTCTTGCCCTGGGGGTAGATCGTCAGGAAAACAAATTTCATAGTTTGGGAAATGAGCTTACTGCATTGTTTTGCAGTAACCAAAGAGATAGCAGTAGGTGGTGGTACCTTTGGTATCCTATACAACTTATTTCCCAAAGTAACAATAACAGCCCGAGGCCGAGACTCATACACAGCATGTCGCTTCCAAAAGTATGGTTGGCCTAATAATACATTAGAAACATCAAGAGGATAAATGTCACATAATACTGCATTTGTGAAGGGCTTGATGCTGTAGGGAAGGCGACACTTCTGGCTAACACAGAGATCTCGTCCTTGGTGAAGCCACCCGATGGTGTATGGCTGTGGGTGTGGTGTGGTTGGAAAGCACAAACGCTTCACGGAGTCTGCTGAAATGAGTTTATTTTGGCTCCCATTGTCGACAATGAACTGTAGCGAGGAACCCTTTACCCACATTTGGGAGTGGAAGAGACACTCTTCCTCCTCTGGATCTTCCGGTTCCTCCTTCTGGATCTTTGTAGTGGCAACAGTGGTGTTGGGCTCTGCATCAATAATTTATTTCCATTTTTCATTCCCTTTTTCAAGTTTTGATTCAGAGTTAGAGCATGCATCTGATTCATAATCCCTCATCTCGGCCACCAGCGACTGCTTGGCCTGACACTCCCTTGTGTTGTGAGTGGAGCTCTTATGGAACTCACACCACTTTCCTATGTCCTTCTTTGGCTTCACGGTTTTGTTCTTTGTTTGTAGTTTTGTAAGGTTATCTTGTGCTACCATGCCTTGGCTTTGTCCTTTGTTCTGTAGTTTGGGGGTACCTTTCCCTTTATTTTGATTCGGAGATCCAAAGTCTCGCTTCTTCTGTTTGAATTTCTGCTCAATCTTGGCAGCATACCGGTATGTCATACCAAGCGAGGAGATGTTGAGGAACTCCATTTCCTCATGAATGTATCTGTGCAGAAAACTATGATACTTTAGCACCAAATGTTTCTTTGAATCTTTGATACCTAACTTTGTGCATAGGGTATGGAAAAGATTCACCAACTCATGTACATATCGATCCCTTTGTTGCTGCAGCGTTTTCCATTGTATGTAATTGTCCTCATAGTTCCCCACGGGATAGGATTGTTCCTTGATGGTGTCTTGGAAATAATTCCAAGTGGGTACAGATGAGAAAATAGAGAGTTCTGTCTCGTCCTTTTTCTCAGAATAGGTTTCCCACCAGTCCTTGAGATGGAGGTAGTTTTGAGGAGTGCAAAAATAATCTTCTCCGGGTAGGAAAAGTCATGAAATGAGAAATATACTTCTAATAGATTCAACCATATATCTATAACATTTGCATCTATTTGAACCTCAAATATGGGAATTTCAAAGTTTATTTGTACCTTAAAGGGATTTGCGCCTCCAGAGTGGCTATTGGATGCAAATGCGTCGTCGGTGGGTAGTCGTTGAAGGAACTGGGAAAGGTTATCCATCATCGCATTCATTTGTTTTTCGAGGGCCTCCTTGAGAAATATTTTGATAGGATCTCCTACTCCCTCATCTTTATTTTCATCCCGCATGGGTGGCCGTCAGGGTTTGCGAGGCTGATCTTGCAAAGGTTCAACCAAATCGAGCCCTAACTTCTTATACCCTGACCTCGTTGGGGACATGCAAAGAAGGATCGAGAAAAAGCAGACCACTCTAATACCACTGATCTGTATTTATGCATGACTGCAATAGAATACACATATAACCATAAATAAAAATATGCAGCAGAACTAACACTTCATTTCATTAATATCAAAGAACTGAAACTTGCTTACAAACAGAATGGGAATAAACTAGCTAGGGAGATGGTAGCTTATCTCTGAGAAGATATGTGGCGGCTACAGGCCTCTGAACTATGTTACAATGAGGCTCGAGGGCCTATTTATTATTTAGAAACAATGGAAAACTCTAAACATCCAAAACCCTAACCCTAGGAGATGAAGCGCCAAAAATATGGACCCTGTATGGATAAATTGGTGTCTCAACTTCCCGCGGACATAACTTTGGCATACGATCTTCGTTTGATGCGCACCATACCTCGTTAGAAATATCTATCGAAGGACTACAACTTTCGATGTGACCAAAATCGATCCATGGAACCATGTTGCTCCTAGTTTTCCCTAAAATCGTTTTTTAGGGCCTCAAAACGGCTCTGGAAGTTCAGGACCCGAAAAAATGCTAAAAATAGTAAGTTGTGCCAAAACTGAAGAACTGAAAGATACAATGGTGGGCCCCCAAGTGGAATGGGAGGGGTGCTGCCAATATCCGCCTGGATCATTTTTTATATGACTTTTTATTCGGTCTCTGTTCCTCACTAGTAGTTTTGTTCTCCTCTTCAGCCATATTTGAATTTTGTGAGTTTATGATGTGAGCATGTTATCTAGTTACTATTATGGATATCATGACCCTATTTATGTTTGAGTTGATATTTTTTGAAGTTATATCGTGCTAATCTATATTGATTGTGCAGACAAAATAGCCTCCCTTGAGATACATTAAGGTATGAGTTTTCTTATGTCATATACTTGGTGCTTGACTATTTGATTATGTTGTCTATTTGGTCTTTAAGTGTTTTATTATGTCATCCAGTTGATTTATCTATCATGCCACACTTATAGTCTTTTTGAATGTTTTATTAATTGCATGATATGAGTATGTGTCTGTAAGATTGCATGAAGAAATGATATTGTTTTAAGATGGTTGTACTAAAACAAATGTGTTGAGATAGTTGATATGTACTTGAGTGTAAGTAGGTGATAGTTGTAGAAATATGTATTATGACTAAAGAATGTGAGTTACTTATTGACTATGAAATTGTTACACTTGGTAAATGTTTCTTTCAAATTGATAAATATGTTTTCTTGATCTTTGGAACATGTGGCTGACATGTGTGTTAAGTTACAAGGCAACATGATTGGCACAAAAAGGTAATATAATTGGTATATTGTTATACTCATTTATGCATTGATAGTTATGTTTTTTATGGCAGTATTATGTAGGGGATTGCATGACAGGAGATTTCCATTAAATATTGAAGGAGGCTCGGGTTGGGCTTGTTATCACTCCACCAGATTCCCAAGGCTAAGGAAGGAATCCCAATAGAGGTAGCCACAAACCAAGCTTTTGACTTGGTATCTAGCCCTACCAAGTCGGAGAGGGCTCTCTCCCAAAAATCATAGCCAAGAGGGCTGGATGAAAAGTTTTTAGGTTAGCTATGAAATGCAGGGTTTTGTTTGTTTTGATTTTATGGTTTGGGTCACTGAATGAGGATTAGGTCAAAGGGAATAGATCAGGGCCAATGAGATGGAATTGCAGTCCATTCGATGGGGCAAGGTAGGTAGAATGCTCAACAATTAAATGTGATTTGGTGAGATGGTTTAAGACTGATGAGGAGCTAGGAAGAGCATAGGGGATGAGCTCTTCCTAAACTGAAGAAAATGGACGGATTATGAAAAATTTCCAAAAACAAAGAATGAAAAACATGAATTCAGCCTTTCAACTTGAAATTTAACACATAATAGATATAAAAAGTTTTATGATCTTACAAAAAATTTATATAAATTATCACAGAAAAAAACTATGTCAAACATTCATACCACATGAATTCCAAAGAAATAGCTGCAATTTTTTGTTAATATCCAGGCCAAACTGGTTCTTGATCAATAAATTAACTTTCAAACAGATGCCAACCTTTGACTCCTCTGAAGACCTGAGCTAAATAGACGTTAAAAGAACCTCCACTCATCCATAGGGGTCGAATCCATGAGGTGAGGTAGATATTACACAAAAAGCTGAACTGATAGCTAGAGTATAGGATGAGAAAAGTGACTCAATCCTATCTCTAATGAACTGATTCATTACAACTCAACTTATTGACTTACATAATGTAATTACCATAGATAAAAGTAAAAACATGATATTTACATTCATATTGACCATCTACATAGGTAATTTCCTCATTTCCCAAGGTAAAAGTCAAACTGCAGTGAAAATCAAAAAATTGTTGAAGACTGTGAAAAATGCATTTTCCTTTGTCAAACGCGCAGTGTCCAGGCAGAAAAAATGTCCTCTATTCATGGTTGGTTTTGAGTGCCTTACCGATGTCCAAATCAGCTCCAAGATAGCTCATTGGAAATCTCGTTGAGTCTATTTTCCAAAAATACCCTTGGCTTTAAAATGGTGCTCATTTTCCCTCCCTCAAACCTGCTCTCCCAAGACTAGTAAACATGCACCCACCAGGCAAATTTGGAGGCAGAAACATGAAAATTTGATGGTTTTTGGCACTTTTGATGGACCAGTTCTCCTCCAAAAACTTTGAAACTTTCTAGGGCTGATTTCCTCATCAATATTAACATGCTTGTGGTGGCCATTTGTCAATTGGAAGGCCCAAAAAAGAGCTTAGAGTCCAGGTTGCCATGCCTTTGGAAAATTTTATGTGTGCAAAAATACCCAAAAACATAGAAATGAACAAAAGTGCAAGGTGTGCCAAAATATTGTCAAAATGCTGAGGATACTTGCTCATCAAGTTCTTGAGGCATGAACTAACACATCAAAAAGTATGTATAATTTCTCTTTCTCTCCTTGCTTGGTCAAATTTTTAATTTTAGCATTGGCTCTTTTGAGCTTGGCCAATGCAATTCTCTCTTTCCATGCATGAAGTTTTACCCTTTTCCTCAACAAGTCATTGTCCATGTTGGCCTTCTCTAGCAACTTCTAAAAATGTAGATTGGATCTATCAAGCCATGGTTCCCTGTCCTTGCTGATTTCTAGGGCAAGCAGTTCATTTGGTGTTAGCTCGTCTGCTAGCTCAGCTTCTCTTTGTTTCTCTAGGGCTAGAGATATTTTTAGCCCTCTATTCCTTGGTCTCTGTCTTGGAGGTTGGTCCTCCTCATCATCATGTTCACCAAGCCTTTCCAATGTTTCCTCAAGCAGGGCTGTAATATCCCAAAATGGGAATGCTCAGCAATACCTGCTGGAATAACGCACTTTTCAAAAGTATGTGCACTGAAATTAGTTTGCAGCCCTTGGATCCCTTAGATCTGGAGATCTAGCATCTAAATCTAAAAAGGGAGAAAAAACAAATCAAACTAGGTGAGGTAAACAAATATCCCACACCTAGTATAGCTGAAAAACACCCAAGAATGGGGTTGCAGCAATATGCATCAATACTGCAGGAAAATAACATAGTTTTTGAGAGAAATAGTAGGAGACCAATAAGAGGGATCAAATTTCATATATACAGCAATAAATCAGATCCATAATGAGGCCCTTACAGTATACAACAAAATGTAGAAGAAAAGAATAGAAGAAATTCCTCAAGAAAGAGGGCTGCAACACATGTATTGAATGGAAAATGGCTTGACAACATTATTTCTATTAGCTACTGAAACCGTATATTACACTCCAAATATAGAGCATATATGTGTACAAAATATCAGATCTATTTCAGATCTATTTACTATAAAGGCTCCTTTACAAGATCCCCTTGGGGTTTTGATCAAAACATGCAACACAGCGAGTAGATCTGAGATCTAAAGTAGCAGATCTACAGTAGTCTTCAGAAATTTCTTAAGATGAATACAATAGAAGTAGGTCAGATCTTTATAAAACATGGATCAAAAATATAATCCATGGTTCACCATAGTGAAGGGTAGAACCCCAACACCAGGTATCTCTCCACCAAAAGTGTGTCAAAACACCCTACAACTTCCTTCTTGCAAATAACCCAGTCCTGGAATGGAAACTGCACTGTAGGTTGAAGCATTGGGTTGGCCTGATTCCAAGATCTGAAATTGCAGCTCCAAAGGTTCAAAAATCTCTTGCGAAAGGGATAGAATACTTTCCCAGTGAAAAGAGGCCCTGGAATGGCCTAGATCTGAACAGTTCTAGCCTCCACTTGATGCAGCTTACAAGGACAACCAAACCCTCAATAGGTACTATATTGTAGTTGGAAGATGAGCTTGGCCAAATTCTTGATAGTGGATGAGATCATCAAGACTCTTCCAAGAACTCCTCAATGGAAGAGGTGGGATTCCTGAACAGGAACACCCTAGTGATAAGTAGCTCTATCCTCAGCTAAACAATAGAGAATGATATATTTCTAAACAGACGATATATTCAGAAATATACACAATCAACAACCTTCTTCTATTGTCCTCCTCTTCCTCTTATAGGATAAAAGTCTTGTGAAACCCTAAACCATCTCAATGATTTAGCTGCATTCACATGAGAAGCCTCCAACTAAAACTGCGCTGTGTCTCTTGGAGATTCACTGTATCTAGACAGTGCTTTTGATTTGGTCCTGGTTGACTTGGTCAAGTGCTCTAGTCTCTTTCACACTAAGTGTGCTTATGTAAATAGCCTAGATTTTTCCATGTTCACATTTGGAATTGATTTATTTTGCTAATTAGGAGTTTTATTGATCCTCCTTTACATTTTTATTCATGAAACAAAACATTGAAACAAAATTGTATATTCCCATTAGCTTGGGCTAATTGGGAATATTACAGTCCTCCCCTCCAAAATTTTGCTTATCCTCAAGCAACTGATAGGGTGAGTGCTGCAGCACTTTTCCTTCTTCATTGGTGACACCATCAAAGATCAAGCTCTCCTCACAAGCTAGGTGTTCACCAATCCAAGCCTCCATGAACTGTTCCTCGAAAGTCATCATGAGATGTACAAAATCCATCCCACAAGGAGTCAAGAACTCAATAGAAAAAAACATGGTTGGTCCAATACTCTCTCTAAAGCATGTAGCATAAGGTACATAGAGAGTTTCCATCCCATGTGGTACATACAAACTGCCCATTCTCTCTCCATACAATCCCATGAAAAGTACAACTATATCATCCAAGTATGGAAGCATAATTACATATACACAAACAAAAATTTGAGCATAAGGAGGTGGGTCATAGTCCCACATATGGTGCCAATCCAGTGCATATCCTACCTGCATCAGATCAAGGTATGGTAAGTGGTTGCCCCACAACTTACTTGTTGCACAAGTAATCTCACCATGGATGAAAATGTGAGATATGTTTGGTGCCTTTGGGAAAAAGAATATCCCTTTGCACAACAAGGGAGTGGCAAAATTCAGAAATTGCAGTGGCCCAATGTTGGCCAAGAGATTTACATGATACAACACTCCTCTTTGGATTCATGGCCTGCAAAAATATGGTGAAAGAATGTGTCAAATCAGAAAATGAAGCTTGCATTACATGATCAGATTTTTCACCATCAATGTTTCTTCTATATAGGGAATTGTGCACAAATTTTTCTCCCTTTTCAAGAGAAGGAAGAAATGACTGAAATGACTCTTGCATAGAGTCCTTTGGCTGCCCCAACTCCACATATCTCTTGCATTATAGAAAATTCTGATGTAGCTCTCCCATCAAAAGCATCTCATAATAGTGTTGTAGATCTTCATAGAATAGGTAGGGCCGAAACATAACTCTTTGAAGGTCCTTTGTAGCATCCTCTCCTTGAGATTGGAGGCTATAGGTAAGAAGATCCTATCATGATGATAGATGACTCCCTCATGGAATAGATAGCCCTCTTCATGCAGCTGGTCATCAAGCATCATACAAGTGTGGAGATCTTTCGAATAATCCACCAACCGCTGGGATTTCTAATATAAATCTACACTCCCCAACAAAGACAGCGTTGATGATGCATCAATAGGAATGCCTACGATGTTGCTGATCTATTATTTTACATTTCTTATGCTAAAGGTAAAATTAGGAAAGACATACCTTCCCTTGTTCTCCTCCAACATCGCAGAATCAAAAATGAAAGAGGGTGAGGATGATGAGAGAGGAAAATCTCCCTCCTTCTTGTGGTTTCCCAAGCCTCCCAGTGCTGTAGCTATGTCTTCTAATGCTCCCATCCCTCCTAGATCTGATTTTGGAGCATCAATTAGTGATATATATCTCACCAAAAATAAATCAGGTGGCCTCCCAGGTGGTTTTCCACTAGATAAGAGTGTCCCTTGCAGAAATATCATGAACATGAGAGAAGGGACAGTGAAGTCTTTGCTTCCACTGTGCAAATACATCTCTGTTTTCTGTGTGGAAGTGTTGTGTGAAGGTTAAGTATGCAGGGTTAAGTATGCATGGCTTTGATTATTTGAGTGCACCATGTAGCACCATGTAGAAATTTGCTGAATAATGATTAATTATCCACCGAGACTATCTTGGTCACATACTATTTGAACTTCATACACAACACATAATCTCTTCCACTCAACTCAACTCAAATCATCACACATGCGGAAATAAAATCAAGCGATAACACATCAAATCATCATGCATACACAATCACGCATGTATGTTTTTATAGCCGAAAACCCCCGCAGCTATTTTATATATTATAATGGAGAAATCATGTAACAATCATAGTACAAAGCCTCACAAGTTTCAAAGACTACCTCACTGCTACATACTATCAAGCTAGATCAGCAAAACACATGCTCCAATCCTTAGCCACTTGATAGCCACTCTATTGCGTGTTTCAATGCTATGGGATGGCCTCTTTATATAGATAAACCACCAGCCTAAACTGCGCAATCCTCATGGGCTTACTCCACCTATCTCGTGTGTTGCAAAAGTTCGTTCGATAGCCAAATCGATAGCTAGTAGCTAACTCCACCCTTTCATCTACCTCTTTCACCGGTCTCCACTGAACTGATCATGCACTGTAGTGAACTGATGTGTTCTTGAGTTGAATAATGAGTTACTAATTAATGAATTAAATAATATTTAATTCACTCCACTCATAACTAATTGATTAGCTATTTAAACTAATCTCAATCAATTCAACTAAAATAAACAGAACACAACTCCACTAGCTGTCTCATTAACTCCTCCAAATTTCTGCCACTGAAGTCCAACTGAAGTCAACCATGCATGATGCCATCAAACCCTTGGGAACCACGTGATTCCTCTGTCAGATGCATGAGCCACTTCTGTAGCTCGAACTGAAGTGCTCCAAGAGAGTAAACTGTTATTTATAGTCTAAATATTATTAAGGGTAAATAATATTTGACTTCCCTGTTTTAAGGAGAGGCAGTCTAAAAATAGACTTCGACCTCTTTGACCTCAAAAATAGAGTCTCATCTATTTTTACCAACATGACACATAATTCAAGAATCTCAAACTAGAATCCCCGAACCATGCTCCATATGTCTAAAAATAGACATAGTCTAAAAATAGATTTTGCGCCAGAATTTGCCTGCGGGCCCACTTAGTGAAGGCGACTTCATTTCACTAAGCTCCATCATCTTGCCGCATTCTCAACACTCCCTCTCAGCAAGATATGGATTATCTGCAACCCCTATCCTGCCTCTGTGGAATTCGAACTTGCTCCTGGTGAGCGCCTTCGTCAGGATGTCGGCATCCTGATCCTCCGTGGGAACATATGAAAGCATCATGATTCTCCGCCGAACACAATCTCTGATATGATGGTACCTGATGTCGATATGTTTGGACCTATCATGAAATACTGGATTAGCCGAGAGCTTGATGCAGCTCTGGTTATCACAGTAGATCACTGTAGGCTCCAAATGCAACCTGAACAAACCTGCGAGGATCTTCCTTATCCAAATAGCCTCACATGCAGCCAAGCTTGCTGCCATGTACTCGGCCTCTGCTGAACTGAGTGCCACGGATCTCTGCTTCCTGCTGTACCAGGAAACTGCTGTCGACCCAATGATGAAAACTCCTCCAGAAGTGCTCTTCCGGTCTGTTGGGCTCCCTGCCCAATCTGCATCAGTGAAACCAGAAAGTTTCACTCCATCCTCCTGTCTGTACCATAGACCATATCCCGATGTGCCTCTGATATAGCGCAATACATGCTTGCCCGCCTTCCAAAAGAGCTTGGTAGGCTTAACCATAGCTTGCAAAAGCTGGTTAATTGCATAGCATATATCGGGTCGTGTATTGACCAGATACATAAGCGACCCCACCAACTGTCGATAGACAGTGGCATCCACTACCTCCGCTGAATTAGCATCCTCCTTCCTCCAACCACCAGGAAGAGGAGTGTCAACAAGCTTGCAGCCTTGCATGTTGAACCTCTCCAGAATCTCCCGGGCATACTTGCCCTGAGAAACAAACAGTCCTCCGCTGCGCTGCCAAATCTCCAATCCCAGAAAATAATGAAGGATGCCCAGGTCCTTCATCTCAAACTCTCGTGCAAGATCCTCCTTGCATGAAAGTATCAACTGCTCGTCGCCAGTCAAAATCAGATCATCTACATACAGTACGATGATCAACAGCTTCCCCTCCACCACAATCTGGTACAGGTTTTGATCCGCCTCACTCTTGGAGAATCCAAGCCCGGTGAAGTAGCTGTCTATCCGAGTGTACCAAGCACGAGGTGCTTGCTTCAGCCCGTACAGTGCTCTCTTGAGTCAGCACACATGCGACTCACTGCTGAAGATCTCGAAACCTTTAGGCTACTCTATGTACACCTCCTCCTCAATAACTCCATTGAGGAACGCAGTCTTCACATCCATCTGATGAATGTGCCACCCCATCTGCGCTAAGAGAGCAAGGATCGTCCATATGGAAGAGTACCTTGCGACAGGTGCAAAATTCTCCTCATAGTCAATCCCCTCGATTTGTGAAAAGCCACGGGCGACAAATCTCACCTTGTACTTCTCCACACTCGCGTCAGTTGCCTGCTTCACCTTGTAGATCCATCGCGAACCCACCACTGATTTCCCAACCGGTCTTGGGACAATCTCCCATGCACTGTTCCTGACGATCGAATCATATTCTTCGATCATGGCATCAACCCATGCGGTTTCCTCCACAGCTTCCTCAAAAGAGGATGGCTCCGTCACAACACATTGACTCACAAGAGCCATGTATCCAGTGTACCGATCCGGTGACTGTCTCTGTCTGCGCTGTGCTGTAGGCGGTCCTACAACCTTCTCTGCATCCCGAGCCAGTCGCTCAGCTTCTGTAGTGCGCATGCGCCCTCTGATGGTTGGCGCTGCCTGGGTGGTTTCTTCCACCTTCTGAACCTCCTCTTGTGGCTGATCCACATCCGGAAGCTCCTCCTTAGGAACTAACAGCTCCTCATCTGCATGCAAGTGTAGCTCCCTCTCAAGCGAACACCGCATGGCTTTCTCCTCCTGAAATTTTATATCCCGTCGCACAACAGTCTTTCGACTGTCTAAAAAATACACCCGATAGTTGTGAGGTGTATCAGTGTACCCCACAAATATTCCAACCTCAGCAGTTGGATCCAGCTTCCTTCTCGCATCCTTCGTCACATGCATGTAGACAGAAGAACCAAAGATCCGCAAATGGGAAATATCAGGCCTCTTGCCAGAATAAGCCTCCTCTGGTGTACTCATGCCAAGAACCTTGTGAGGACAACGGTTCTGCACATACACTGCTGTATTGCATGCCTCAGCCCACAAGTGAAGGGGTAGGCCCCGATCATGCAACATCGCTCGTGCAGCACCCACGATCGTTCTGTTCTTCCGCTCAGCCACCCCGTTCTGCTGTGGGTTATGGGGTGCGATGAGCTCTCTCCGAATCCCTTCTGCACTGCATAACTCCTTGAATTCAGCCGAGATGAATTCACCACCGTTATCACTCCTTAGAGCAATCACCTTCTTCCCCGACTCCTTCTCGACCAGTGCTTTAAACTCACAGAACTTCACGAATGTATCGCTCTTCTTCTGCATGAAGAAGATCTAGCACTTTCAAGAGAAATCATCAACAAAGATCACATAATACCTGTGCTTTGCTGTCGAAGCAACTGAGAAAGGACCACACACGTCTGTGTGAACTCTCTCAAGGATCGTTGTGGCGCGACTATCCTTCTCGTGAAAGGTGGCTTTCACATACTTCCCTAAAGTACACCCCTTGCACTGATCTGACTGCGCAAGAGTGCCCTTAGGAAGCCCAGTAGAAATCTGCTGCAGGATCTTCAAAGATCCATGGTGAAGGTGGCCCAATCTCCTGTGCCACAGTTCACCCTCATCATCCCGGCTCACCACTTCTCCCGCCTTGTATGCCATTGCTGCGCAGCCATCTACCTGCAACTGATAAAGGTTCTTGGTTTGAACCCCTATCTTCCGGGTCTCTCCAGTAGTCTTACTGCGCAGGAAGGCTTTTCCTTCGCTGAAGACCACATCATACCCCTTATCCTCCAACATCGCCATAGAGATCAAGTTCTTCTTCAATCCAGGTACATGCATGACATCCTTCAAGACAAAGGGTTTACCAGACTCCCTCTGAAAGGATATGGTACCGATACCAGTCGCACCGTATCTACCATCATCGCCCATCTCGATGTGCACACCCAAATCTTTGTCCTCCAGATCTGAGAACAACTCCCGATCTCCCGTCATATGAAATGACGCACCGTTGTCCAAGAACCATACCGATCCCAGCACACTTGAAACCAAGCATGCGATCAGTGAGCTTTTGGCGATACTGAGGTATTTGGCAATATTGTCGCCCTTCTCCATCTTGATGTTCCTGAGCTTATCTTTGAGCGCCAGCTTCCTTTGGTCACTCTTACTCTGGAATAGATCCGTCAAATCTTTCCACATTAGAAATGGAGAAGCCTTTCCATGCAGGCTGGATACAATATGATCCTTGACGCCCTCCAACAGGATCCTTCGACACTTCGCCATCTTCTTTTTCCATGCATCGACTTCAGCAGGATCAGTGGGCTTTTGGACATCCGTATCTACGAACTCCTTCAAACCATTATCTTCTAATACTGCTTCCATGCGATCTTTCCATGCAACATAATTCGAACTGCCTTCAAGAGCATATTCGAGTCGCAAACCGTTGAAAGACATTTTCAACACTGGCACCAAGAAAACAAAACTGCTGCAAAATTTCGAATTCCACCTCAAAGATCAACCGCTCTAGATATGTGAGAACAAATTATTTCTAGCACAGAGATTGACTGCAAGGGGGATTTACCATACCTTTCACTTTCCGAAGAAAGATGAATCCGGAGGCTACCTGGCCCGCATGCAGACTCTGTCTACCGAAATAAGTTTGTAATCACTGTGATGATCAATTTCTGCTTCAATAGCTCCGATACCATGTAGAAATTTTCTAAATAATAATTAATTATCCACCGAGACTATCCTGATCACATACAATTCGAATTTATATGCAACACATAATCTCTTCCACTCAGATCATCAAACATGCGGAAATAAAATCAAGTGATAACACATCAAATCATCATACACATTAACACAGTATGTATGGGGAAAGCTTATAGCTGAAAACCCCGCATCTATTGTGTATATTATAATGGAGAAATCAAGTAACAAACTCAGTACAATACTCCTCACAAGTACTCAGTACTTTCTCATGAAGTTACTCACAATCTAGCTCAGTTTTGAATAGGTTACTGGTTCAAAACTCACCACTAATTGCCTTGCCTCTATTGTGTGTTTCAATGCTATGGGATGGCCTCTTTATATAGATAAACCACCAGCCTGAACTACGCAATCCTCATGGGCTTACTCCTCCTATCTGTGTGTTGCAAATAGCAACAGTATAGTCACAACTGATAGCTAACTCCACCCTTTAATCTACCTCTTTCACTGGTCTCCACTGAACTGATCATACACTGTAGTGAACTGATGTGTTCTTGAGTTGAATAATGAGTTACTAATTAATGAATTAAATAATATTTAATTCACTCCACTCATAACTAATTGATTAGCTAGTTAAACTAATCTCAATCGGTTCAACTAAAATAAATAGAACACAACTCCACTAGTTGTCTCATTAACTCCTCCAAACTTCTGCCACTGAAGTCCAACTGAAGTCAACCATGCATGATGCCATCAAACCCTTGGGAACCACGTGATTCCTATGTCAGATGCATGAGCCACTTCTGTAGCTCGAACTGAAGTGCTCCAAGAGAGTAAACTGCTGTTTATAGTCTAAATATTATTAAGGGTAAATAATATTTGACTTCCCTGTTTTAAGGAGAGGCAGTCTAAAAATAGACTTCAGCCTCTTTGACCTCAAAAATAGAGTCTCATCTATTTTTACCAACATGACACATACTTCAAGAATCTCAAACTGGAATCCCCGAACCATGCTCCATATGTCTAAAAATAGACATAGTCTAAAAATAGACTTTGCGCCGGGGTGCTGAGCCCACTTGGTGAGCGACTTCATTTTCACCAAGCTCCATCATCTTCTTGCATTCTCAACACCAACACACCACTCTTCTTTTCCACCCACATTCTTGTAAAGCCTCCCAATCAGTGGTGACTTTCCCCAATGTAATCAACCATTGAACACCCAAAATGACATTGGTGTCTGGTATGTCAAATACAAAGAAGTGATCCACCAAAATGTAGGATCCCATGGTGAATGAAAGTGATGGAACATAATGTGTGCATTTCATTGTTCTATCTCCTGGGACCAAAACATAGAATCCCTCAAAAGTATCAGTGGGTATTGCCCTCCTTTGCATAAGATGGGCATTAATGAAATTTTGGGTAGCCCCACTGTCAATCAATACAGAAACCCTTTGATCCATGTTTGACCCTTGAAATCTTAAGGTCAAGTACTTAGGTAATCCCCTCAAGGATGCAAGAGTTCCTCCAATAGGAGCAAATGCTCCATTCTCATCTCCTGAAGGTGTTGGATCTCCTCCAACATTTTCAGCACTGTGAGCCCTCCTTGGCTCATCATCTTCATCTTCTTCAAGATCTGAGAAGACCTCTACGTAATGTTCTTTACCAGTAGCACATATATGTCCAGGTACCCATGGTTCTTGGAAAGTGATGCATAGCTTCCTCCTTCTTAGATCTTTCCAGACTTCATCATCAAGAGGCTTCTTGTATGACCTCTCCTTTGAAGGAGCAGCTTTCTCTTCCTTTCCTTTAGAAGGAAAAGAGGGCTTATTCTGAAAGTTTGCATTTGCTTTTGGAAAGGCATCTTGAAGGTCTCTAGCCCTCTTAATGGCATCATTCAAGGTAATGGGCTTAGTATATTTAACCAACCCATTCAGAGGTTCATCCAAGCCATCGATGAACATGTACACCCTCCTTGCTGTAGACAGATCAGGAACCATAATAGATAATCTCAGAAATTCAGAGATATAAGACTCTACATTACCTGACTGCTTCAACTTTTCAAGGCTCATGAAAGGTGCTTCTAGATCCTTTCAATCAAACTTCTCCACTAGTCTTCTATTAAACTTAGAATAGGCAGTCACATTGGCATGGCCCACTGTAGACAGCCCATGGAACCACTAGTTGTGTGCTTCACCTTCAAAGTGCAGCACTGCAATCTTGATAGCTTCCATCTCAAGGACTTTGTTCAATTGAAAGTAGATATCCATCTTTTCTACCCATGCTTTGGCATAACTAGTGGATGACCCATCAAACTTGGGTAAAAAGAATCTTCCCATAGAGTGATTTCGATCATAATTCTGTGTGAATCCACCATCTCTATACTGATGCCTTGTTCTTCTTTTATCCTTGAGGTGACAAAACTCTTGAAAACTCAAGTGGTCCTTGAATATCTGATTCTAAGACTCATATTCTTCAAATTAGTCTTCAAGGGATGATTTCTCATGAGGCCCTTCATTCTCCACAGCTAGAAAAGTAGGCATAGTAGAGCGTTGTGGAGCTTGTGGCTGGTTCACTGGTTGATCATTCCAGTGGTGAGACATGCCGGAGCTTTCTACAGGATGAAATCTCCTAGGAGATTCCTTGATCCTGTCCAATATCATCTCTTTTATCTCTCTAGCAAGATCTTGCATTGCTTTCATAAGGGTTTTTGCAAACTCCTTCCCATCTTCATCACTTCTAGATTCAGGGGCTTTTCCCTTGTCTTTATCATCATTGGTGTAATCAAACTTCTTCTGTCTTCTTCTGTTGGAACAGGGTCTCCTACGAGCTGCGAAACTGGTCCATTTTTTATACTTTTGATTAGATTTAGTCTAGTGAAGGGGTTTTGGGGTGGGTCAAAGCCCCGAAAGCATTGTAATGGGTAAAATGGTAAACCAGGGGTCTGAAAACCATGGTTTGTGGACCATAGGAAAGTCTAGGCTAGATTATTATAAATAGAGGAACATGTTGTATTTTAAGGTAAGGAATGAAGGGCTATTGATGTGACTTGTGGTTTAAGTTATCTGTTGGGTTTTTGGGGAAAGGAATCCTACTAGCTGTGTGCGCAGAGATCCAGATTCCAGCTGTGTGCAGACCCTGCTACTGTGTGCGCAGGCTGGGAAGGGGATTGTAAGAAGGAACTGATGAATTGATGAATAAGAAAGGTTGATAGAGAATTTAATCTGTGAGTACTATCTGTGTGAGTCTTGATAATTACTGCATTGTCCACGTTCTATATTTAAGCTACAAAAGATCTGTGTAAGTGTGTTTTCTAGATCTAGATCTATTCTATTCTGTTTATGCAATATTGTGCTACTGTCATAAAATTATATAATTATAGATCTAGCGCATGTGGATGCGAATAGAGACCTCCTTGGCCCTGCATAGAACAAGGCAATCTGGGTATCTCAGGGCTGAACGCAGCTCTGCTTGCCTTACCTATCCTTTCTCAGGGTACAGAAACCTGGTTCCAGCACACACCCATACTACTTTGGGTGAGACTTTGACCTGCGCAAGTAGGTCATTGCTGAAAGGGCCAATAGTATAGGGGTTGTTGGCAAACCTTGAACTCTGAACCTGGGTCGGGACCCCTCGAGCCAACAAATGGTTCTATTGCCCGGACCGAAGCATTTCGGGAAAAGGATTGGGTACTGACAAGTGAATACTAGAAATATAACATAGAAGTGAATGAGTGTCAGTCTGGATGAAAGTACAAAACGGAGCGGTAAGTACTACTGAACCAATCAAGAAAGGGATCACTCTATCCATAGCCCACTAAAAAGAGCAGCTACGCAAGGTCCACTAGTTACCCCTACATCAGACTCACGGGAGAACAAGCCCTAAACCGAAACCTCGCTAGAATGAGACATGGTAGTACACTTGAAATTACCTACCTTTAAAGGTGCAGCTGATGAGGACATGGATCGGTTTTGGTTCGTGGCCGACTCGGTATGGACTGCACAGGGGGTGGTAAGCAATACTATGAAGAGAGCGCAGTTGTCCCTAGCCTTCGAAGAAAGAGCTCTATACTAGTATATGTGTTATATATCTCAAAACAGGAGCGCATCGCTTCAAGATATTAAGGGCGCCTTAAAACAACAGTTTCGGAAGCCAAAATATTACTCTCAGTTGGTATAATGCTTGAAACATTTTTAGACAATCCCAATGGGAAAAATTAAAAAATCAATAACATAAAATATACAGAACGAAAAAATTTCAAAAAATACCACTATATTTGTTTACGATTCCTCTTCAAAATTTTCAATTTATTTAAATATTTAAAAAAAAAAACTTAAGAAAACACGTGTCTCCAAAATGCAATTTAAATATTACTTTTCCAACTTCGAAAAATAATAAAAAAAATGGTTTTTTAATATGAAAAACTTAGTTCTCTCTAATTAGTTAATGCTCATATATATATATATATATATATATTTAAAATTGCACATTTTAGACTAAGTTGTGCTACGTGAGCACACACATACCTCTTAAGTTTTGTGAAATTATGTAAGGACAAATATTGCATTTAATGAAAAATTGAGAGATTATACGACACTAATTTTGTAATATTCCCAATTAGTCATGAGCTAATTGGAATATTCATTTTTGTTTTTCTGCTTTGTTTAAAGAATAAGAGGGCAAAGGAGGTCCATATTTCTCCTTAATCATGAATAAATCAATGCCAAATGTGAAAGAGACAAATCTTGGAAGCTTAATTGAACCACCCTTGGTGTGAAAGGGGTTGGATCACTTTGACTGGGTCAACCTTGACCAAATATACAACGTTGTCATGGAGGAGTGGCCATCAATGAGGTACATCGCAGTTTTATATGAAGATGCTTTGTGTGAAAGGAGTGTTATCATTGGATGTGGTTTAGGGTTTGAAAGCTCTTGACTTATAAAAGGAAGAGGATGGCAGCATTAGAGGTTGTTGAGGTATATGATATTTTCTGAATATATGGTCTATTTAGACATATATCTTTCTCTTTTTGTTTAGCTGAGATTGAATGTTATTTAGCATTAGGTGTTCCTGGTCAGGAATCCCACCTCTTCCCATTGAGTAGCTCTTGGGAGAGTTTGTATTACATTGTCCACTATCTGGATTAGGGCCAAGCTTCTTCTTTCGACTACAACATGGATCCTGTTGAGGGTTTGGTTTTTTTTGCAAGCTGCAACAAGTGGAGACTAGATCTTTCAGATCTAGGCCATTTCAGTGCTCCTTTTCAGTGGAGGAGGTTTCCACTTCATTAGGAGGACAATATTGAAGGCTTTGGAGCTTATTTTTAGATCTTGGCATCAAGCAAACCATATTTTGATCCCTACAGTGCAGTTTACTTCTAGATCTGCATTATTTCTGTAGGTGGAGTTGCAGGGTGATTTGGCACACCATTTGGAGAGTTGGTTTTCTAGTGATGGGGATGTGCCCTTCACTTTGAGGATCTATTGGAGGAGGCTATTTTATTGATCATATCAAATCAGCCACACTTTACAGATCTATAATTTTCAGTAGATCTGTAGTCTTATATCTCAGATCTACATCTTGTACTTGGTATTTTGCTGAAAACCCCAAGGGGGTTCTTTAGAGGAGCTTTTATAGTGCATGGATCTGATATAAACATAACTGTTTATGCACATAGCAGCTCTATATCTAATGTATAATCTATTGCTATTGCAGAAGCAATAAAATAACGTTGTAAGGGTTTTCCAGCTTTTATAGATGTTTGCAACACCTCTTATTACATGATTTTTGTCCATTGGAGAATTGTATTTCCTATTATGCATCTTATGGCCCATTTATTATGTATATTTTGTTGTTGTAATGACATATGAAAGGTCTCCATATTGGCCTCTTACTTCATAAATGATGATCTGTGTTATTGTTCCATCATTTTTCACTATATTCCTACTTTTCCCATTTGGAAATATTACTGTGGTATCGAAATATCATCTTGGCATAGCCTGTGCATTCTAAAAGAAAATATGTCATCTGAATAATGAGAGCCTCTTACTGACAAAGAAAAGAGGTATCAAAAGATAAGACACAGAAGATTTGATTATATTGATGAGAAATAAGACAAGGGTAAAACCCCTTTATCTTGAGGTGAAGATGAAGAGAAGGAGTTCCCTAAGATCCTTCTTAGAGCCATGCAAGACATTGCTAGAGAGATCAAAGAGATGAGAATGGACAGATTCAAGGAATCCCCTAAATCATTTCATCATGGAGAAGGCTCTGGCATGTCTCAGCACTGGAATGATCAACGAGTGCATCAACCACAAGTTTCTCAATGCTCTACCATGCCTACATTTTTGGATGTGGGAAATGAAGGGTTTCAAGAGCAATAATCCCTTGAAGACTATTTTATGGAGTATGAATCTCAAACTCAGAGGTTCAAAGATCACTTGAGTTTTCAGGATTTTTTTCAAGTGAAAGACAATAGAAGACCAAGGCATCATCATAGAAGTGGTGGATTCATTCAGAATCATGATCGACACCACACTATGGGCAGATTATTTTTACCCAATTTAGATTGGTCATACAAGTGTACTGCCAAATATTGGGTAGAAAAACTTGACATCTACTTTCAGTTGAACAATGTTCTAGAAATGGAAGCCATTAAGATTGCAGCGCTGCACCTTGAGGGTGAAGCACATGACTGGTGGTTCCATGGCTTGTCTACATTGGGTCATGCCAATGTGACTACTTATTCAGAGTTCACTAGAAGATTGGTGAAAAAATTTGATAGAAGAGATCCACAAGAACCATTCATGAGCCTTACAAAGTTGAAACAATCAGGTAATGCCGAAACTTACATCTCTGAATTTTTAAGACTTTATGTTATGGTTCCTGATTTGTCTACAACAAGAAGGGTGTACATGTTCATTGATGGGCTAGATGAACCTCTTCATGGGTTGGTTAATTCTACCAAGCCCACTACCCTACATGATGCCATCGAAAGGGTTAGAGACCTTCAAGATGCCTTGCCAAAAGCAAAGGCAAAATTTCAGCATAAGCCCTCTTTTCCATCAAAGGGAAAAGAAGAAAAGGTTGCTCCTTCAAAGGAGAGCTCAAATAAAAATCCTCTTGATGATGATGTCTGGAAAAATCTAAGAAGAAGGAATATTTGCCTCACTTTCCAAGAATCATGGGCACCTAGACATAGATGTGCAGCTGGAAAATCACATTCCATAGAGGTCTTCTTAGATGATGAGTAGGAATAAGAAGAAGAAAAAATGAGGGGTCACAATGCTGACATAGCAGGATATGATCCACCACCACATTTTGGTGAGGATAGAGCAATTTATCCAATTAGAAGCACTCTTGCATCCTTAAGAGTGATACACAATTATCATGAAACTTCCACACAAAAAACAGAGATGAATTTGCACAGTGGAAGCAGGGATATGATGACCCCATCTATTATGCACATGAGGATGATCCATGAGACGTCATTATCTTGTGGTAAACCCCCTAGGAGACCACCTGATTCAGATTTGGTGAAATATGTCTCACAACTTTATGCTCCTTTCATAAATCCAAAAAGGATGGGAGCATTAGAAGACCAAAATAGAGCGCTGGGAGGCATGGGTGAGCTCAAGGAGGAGGGAGATATTCTTCCACTATCACCATTATCCACTCTCTCATCTCATACTTCATCATGGGGAAAGGAGACCATTCCTTGGTTGTGGGTACTCAGATGATGATCTCACTTGGAGATAAATCTTCCATACATGATAGAAGATGGTGGCAACACATGCATGCTTTGATTAAACCAAGGAGGTATTTGATAGATGATAGCCTCCCATGGGAGACTAACTTTCAAAGGCCTCAATCTTTACTAGAGCATGTGCATATACAAGGAGGGCAACAAGGAGGGAATAGAACATTTTCATCATATACCTTTGGCATAGGAGATGTCAAGGAGGAGAGTAGCCATATGACAGAAATTTCTATTGATAGATCATCAGCGTTGTCACTATGGGAGATTGATCCATATTGGAAATCCCAACTGTTGGTGGATTACTCCAAGGATCTTTATACATGCATGATACTTGATGACCAGCTGCATGAAGAGGGATATTCAGTCCAAGAAGGAGTCATCTATTATCATGGTAGAATCTTCTTATCTAGAGCCTCTAAGCTCAAGAATAAGTTGCTACAAATGACCTATGAAGAGTTTCAGCCACACATATTCCATGAGATTCTACAACATCATCATGAGAAGCTACACTTGGAAGGGCTTTGAAGGAGAACTATATCAGCATTTTCGAAGATGCATGAACCATGTGGAGATGGGGCAACAACATAACTCTATAAAGGAGTTAATTCAACCATCTCTTTCTCCTTTTGAGAGATGATATAGATCTATGCACCACTCCATTTGCTTAAGGAGGAATTTTGGTGAAGAATATGCTCATGAAAATAATGTCTCATTTGATTATTTTTGCATTCTTTCACCATGTATATGCAGGCCATAACTCCAAGAAGGAATATCGTACTTTATAAACTTCATGGCCAACTTTGGGCCACAAAAATTTTGTAACATGGCCACTCCCTTGGAGGACAAAGGGAGATTTTGTTTCATGATGGGTGCATTCCTAAGGCACCAAATATATCTCACACTTTCAGCCATAGTAAGATGACTTGGGCAGTAAGTAAGTGGTGGGGAAAACACTTACCACATCATAATCTGATGTAGTCAAGAGATGCATTGTGCTAGTTCCACATGTGGGACTATGACCCACCTCCATATGCACAAATTTCTGTTTGTATGTATGTAGTTTTGATCCCATACATTGATGATGTACTTGAAATTTTTATGGGAATGTATGGGGGGAGGATGGGATGTACGTATGTGCCCTATGGGATGGAGATTCTCCATGTACCTGATGATACATGTTTTAGGGAGAACATTGGGCAGACCATGTTTGTTTCATTTGAACTATTGTCTCCTTATGGGATGGATTATTTGCATCTCATAAGAAATTTGAAGGAGAAATTCATGGAGGGATGGATTGGTGAACACTTAGCTTATGGAGGAAGCTTATCACATGTTGGTGTCACCAATGGAGGAGGAGAAGAGTTGCAGCACTCACCTTATCAGATGCTTGAGGATAAGAAAAATTTGGGAAGGGAGGACTGTAATATTCCCAATTAGTCATGAGCTAATTGGAATATTCATTTTTGTTTTTCTGCTTTGTTTAAGAATAAGAGGGCAAAGGAGGTCCATATTTCTCCTTAATCATGAATAAATCAATGCCAAATGTGAAAGAGACAAATCTTGGCAGCTTAATTGAAGCACCCTTGGTGTGAAAGGGGATGGATCACTTTGACTGGGTCAACCTTGACCAAATCTACAGCACTGTCATGGAGGAGTGGCCATCAATGAGGTACAACACAGTTTTAGATGAAGATGCTTTGTGTGAAAGGAGTGTTATCATTGGATGTTGTTTAGGGCTTGCAATCTCTTGACTTATGAAATGAAGAGTATGGAAACATTAGAGGTTCTTGAGGTATATGATATTTTCTGAATATATGGTCTATTTAGACATATATCTTTCTCTTGTTGTTTCGCTGAGATTGAATTTTGTTTAGCATTGGGTGTTCTTGATCGGGAATCCCACCTCTTCCCATTGAGTAGCTCTTGGGAGGGTTTTTATTACATTGTCCACTATCTGGCTTAGGTCCAAGCTTCTTATTTCAACTACAACGCAGATCCTGTTGAGGGTTTGGTTGTTTTTGCAAGTTGTAGCAAGTGGAGACTAGATCTTTCAGATCTAGGCCATTTCAGTGCTCCTTTTCAGTGGAGGAGGTTTCCACTTCATTGGGAGGACATTATTGAAGGCTTTGGAGCTTATTTTCAGATCTTGGCATCAGGACAACCATATTTTGATCCCTATAGCGCATTTTACTTCCAGATCTACATTATTTTTGTAGGTGGAGTTGCAGGGTGATTTCGCACACCATTTGGAGAGTTGATTTTCAAGTGATGGGGATCTGCCCTTCACTTTGAGTATCTATTGAAGGAGGATATTTTATTGATCATATTAGATCAGTAACACTTTCCAGATCTGTAATTTTCAGTATATCTGCAGTATTAGATCTCAGATCGACATCATGTACTTGGTGTTTTGCTGAAAACCCCAAGGGGGTTCTTTATAGGAGCTTTTATAGTGCATGGATCTGATATAGATATAAATTTTTATGCACATAGAAGCTCTAGATTTGATGTATAATATACTTTTGTTGTAGAATCAATAAAATAATGCTATAAGGGTTTTTCATCTTTTATACATGGTTCCAGCACCTCTTATTTCATGATTTTTGTCCATTGGAGACTTGTATTTCTTGTTATGCATCTTATGGCCCACTTCTTATGTATATTTTTCTATTGTAATGAAATATGAAAGGTCTCCATATTGGCCTCTTGCTTCATAAATGATGATCTGTGTTATTTTTCCATCATTTTGCACTATATTCCTGCTTTTCCCATTTCAGAATATTACAAATTTTTTTGCAAAAATTATCATTAAGAAAAAAACATAATTCTCCACATATTTTATTTTTACTCCAAATCAAAATTCAAAATGCTTATATGAATTTTGAGGGCTGCAATTCGATAAAAGAGGAAAAGATTAAAATTTCATTGTCACATTTGGCCCAAAAGTGTAATCCATCTTCATGCTTTCATCCTAATGGATGATGAATATGGAAGAATAATGATGAGTCTCAAGACATTGTGACACCGATTGTATAAGAGAGAGGATTTTGGAGGAGGATTTTAGTGTATGAGAAGAATGTGAGCGAAGATAACTATATTCTATGTCCAACAAAAATTAACATGGCTTTCATTTTTTTTCAAGAAAGGAAAAACAACTTTCCATTAAAATAAATTTTTTTTACATAATCATGCATATAGCGTATGTGCCAGAATAATTGCAAAAGTATATATGACTGATATCAATTTACCATTAGAGAATTTTTGAAGTATAAAATGGGTATCCTAAGGAATATTATAAAATAATAGTGGAAATAATAAAACAAGATTAAATTACAACATCAAATTTTAAAGGGAAAAAAAAAAAAAAAAACTTTTTTTTCAACTCGTATTTTCAAATTATCTATATACGGTTTTACTCAAATTTCGAGTGGGAGCACTCGTTGGATGCAGAATTTAATTTTTCATCCAAGGTGTAACCATGATGCATACTTGCGATGGACATTGTTACACAAAAAATAAGAAATACATGGAAAATGTGAAAAAAGAAAAAAATACTTCTTCAACTCATATTGTAACGTTATCTTCCTACGATTTTACTCATATTTTGAGCAGGATCACTCATTGGATGAGGAATTAAATTCTACATCCAATGAGTTCTCACAATCAAAATTTGAATAAAATGGCGAAGAGATAAGTTGAAAAAATAGATTTAATTTTATTTTTTAATCTTTTTTCTCCAAAAATGTTTAATAATCCCCATGGTTGACATCATAATATTTAATCCTATTGGTTCTTATAAAGTTTCTTTTCGTTGTAAATTTTTGTTTTGAGGCCCATTTTAGACCTCAAAATTTCTCTAATTCGAGGCATGCAAGCCCCTCAAAAAAACCAATGGGGAAACACATGATATACCCCAAACAATGGGAAATCACTCATCAATCTAGTAAACCAGGCACATAAAATTGAATAAAATAACCATTAGAAAAGGGTGCATCTATTAAATACCCAAAGACAAGTATCAAAAAATTAAAAAATGGGTAAAATACCCAACATATAAGCTTGAAGAAAATGGCACAAGGAAACCAATAGAGTCACCATGGAATAACCTATAGAAAATATGATAGGAACCAAGATGACCGCGAACCCCCAACCATGACCACCCCAATGCAAGCAAACATCCTTCACTAGTAAACATGTAGGGAGAAAAAAGGGTTGCATGGCGCATGGAATCACAATATCCTTCACACCAACAAACCCCATCCCTAGCTGTGTCCATCATCATGTGCCCCAACACCGACCAACTGACATGGAAACCCATTGAGGAGAAGATGTCATCTTCATGGACATCCAAATGCACAAACACATATGCCAATTCCCCCCTAGTGTGTATAGATCCTGATAGAGAAGAACGGTTTGATTTTATCCTCCTTGGTGAGGAATAACTGCCACTGTCATCGTCGCTTATTTCTCCTCTACCTTCAGAGGTTTCTTTTATCAAGTGGCCAAGCTTTGACACCCATTTTCTTCTTCATCTCTGGGCTCCTCTCTAGTGGCCACAACAGTGCCCACAACATCTAATATCTCTGCCATAGCCAAAACTGCAACTAAATCCACCTTCTTTGACCATGTCGCGATGGAAAGCACATCCTTGTGCCATCATTCTAAATAAAATTGTTAAACCCTAGAAACCCTTGATCCTCACAAAAAACCCTTGACTTGCTCCCAACACTCTCAACTATTTAGTGCGTCTATATAGAATAAATTTGACTACCCAAATTTATTTCTATCTTGTACATAGTTTCATCTATTTTTTTTTTATTCAAACCTAGTTTTTTAACATGGCTTTAATTTTTTAACAAAATTTAACTTTTCTTTAATTATGGTTAAATATAGTTCCATTTAGTATCTAATTGATATAAATTTAGTTACACTTTATATCAGATCTATTTTCCTAGAGAGTCGAACAATAGGAAAGAGTGAATTTGAATAGTTTCAATATTGGACAATTGAAAATTAACAATGATTAGGATTTCTTATGTTAGTTTATTTGTTATTGTTTTCATTCCTTCTGTTTCTTTGTTCTCAAAGGAATCAATGTATAGAATATGAAAGAAAATAATATCATATGAACACATGGTGATGAATTAAATAATGGGTATTTTGAAAATAAGAAGGAAATAAATATCATAGTGTTTTTTTTCATATGATGATTAAGAGAAATTAATTGTAATATCTAGGGTGACCATATAAATTAAATGGATGTTTTATGATACATATCATATAATCAACATTAAAAATATCATAACATTAACTAAATTATATTATTGTTATGGAAGTAAATTAGTCTTCAATTAAAAAAAAGCATGTTACATACATAGTTTTTCTAGTCGCAGTATGCCCTTGGAGAAAACAGACCAACAACAAAAGAAAAGCCTTTTAGTCCCAAAGACATAGTACTGAATTTATAAACTACCAGTAGCACTACGAAGCTGACTGTGGCCCTGATAATTAGGGCTAAACATGATTTTAGAAAGGGCAAAAAGGCCTACAAAGAGATACATTATCATATAGTTATCTTACTTCCAACCAATAGAAAAAATATAGACATAAAGAATCATAACATCATTGAGAAGTGTGCATGATGGAGATCGCATCCCGATACACCCCAATCAGGCGAATGATTGGGATGATTATTTTTTTCCATCAAAATCTACCATTCATTGTTGGCAAATTCTTTAGAATCGTTCATCCACTTTGATTTTGGTTGAGCTTCTAGGCTTGAAGAGATACAAATGGCGGAATTATCGCACCCCATATTGGCTAGTCTATTTGTGACTTTGCTTCCCTCCCTTTTTATTATTAGTTATAAAAATAAATAATATATGATTTAGACATATGTACATTTAGAAAAACATATAACAATATTTTTAACTATGGTGATTCATTCCTACTTTACCATGGTGATTTTTAACTTGTAAATAGACTTTGTTACAATGCCATGGGCCAATACCATGGCTTGCTAATATGACATATGGAAAAAAATCCATAACTCGTGTTCATATAGCACATGTTCATATGGAATTTTTCAATTGATTAATTTAATTAAAAGGGCAGAAAGGGCACAACTACTTTTTGAATAAATCTCAACCTTTGATCTATGACAACTACTAAGAATATTCTATAATATTCCATGGATGTTACCATCCAACTAATAATTATTGATAATCCACACCTACCACAGTGGTGCCTTGTTGTTGTGAAAGCTAGTGCAAACATATAAAGTAAATGATTGGTAACACCAATATGCTTCAAAACACACACTTCATGATACATCTCACATTGCTAAAATAAAATTAATAATAAACATAAAAATGAACTAAATTACAACTTTATTATTATTTATAAAAATAATAAATATATATATATATATATATATTCCTCCACATTACCATGGTGATTTTTTATCTGGTTGTGTTAGAATACCATGGGCCAATATTGTGGCTTATCAACATCACAAGCCAAAAACAACATAACTCATTCCATATGACGTCACTTGTTCATATGATAATTTTTTACTTAATAAATTTAATTAAAAAGGGAAAAAATGCATAATTACTATGGAGATAAATCTCAACCTTTGATTTGTGAATACTACCAAGAATATTTTAGAATATTGTATGGAGGCTAAGTCCCTACCATACACCTAATAATTATTGATGATTAAATTAAAATTTTGGGAAAATTGTAATTATAATTAGTGATGAGACATCTACCTTTACTATTACCCCAAATCCATTATCTGCAAAATGAATGTAGTAGTTAGGATGTATTCGCAACTCATATATAATGTAACCTCCCCTCCCAACATTTACCTACTTTTACAAGATCCCAGGGTAAATGTGAGGTTGATTTTTTCTATGGAATTACCTAACTTCCAATTTCCAGTTATGGAAGTAGGGTCGAAAAATCGAAAAATTTATGGACATCCCTTAGATACTACAGATCACTCAGAAGGTTGGAAACCACCCCAAGTGGTCAATCCCTGAGTCAAAACCCTTTTTCACTGACGTATCACCCAAAATACATGCACAAAATGTAAATATTATGGTTATTGGCCCCCAACTGCATGGATAGTCCTACTTCCATGTGGTTATGGCCTAAATTCCCTTGTTTTGTGCCAGTGATCCTGAGAGCTAAGACACTTTTTTAGGCTAAGCTCAAGACCACTGCCTAGAACTTCCTGTAACTTTCCATAATCGTACTTAACATGACGACAATGCTAAACATTCAAACTTGAAACTAAAACTTGACCTAGACTTCCTAGAACACACTAGACATTTCGTCAAACATATGGTGAACATATGAGTTACATGTCATAAATGCATATCTCATCATAATATCTAAAATTCATCTAAGAATCACCAATAAGGTCTAATTCCCTCTCAAGTAGCTGCAACAATAATTTTTATCCCATGAATTCATCAACCAATGAAATACTTATTAAATAATGAACAAGAGCTATAGCTAGCGCACATCATATAGCCATGCTTAAAACCAACACATAACCAAAATATTAACCATGAAAAACCAACCATAATATCCTTATAATAACATGTACAATTTCTCATAGATCACAATAGGGAAATAACTCTTATTAACTTATTCAAAAGCCAACAAAGTAAGGGACTTCCACATATCACCCAACCATAGATTGAGCTAAAACAAATCTTTATTTCAGCCAATCACCCCCATGCCATATTCCAAGCATGAATGTGGGATCTCATGGGATAAACTGAGACATAATAAACCAGGGACTCTAGAGGTTAAATCATCTCTACCCTCAAAATAACATGATCTCACCTAAACTGGTCTCGAGATCACACAACCAAACCAAGCTTGGATGCCTCAAAATTTCTTCACCATACCGTGAGGAATTTACCTGTCTCCACCCACTCATCGAGGGTTTCCCGAAGAAAAAAATCTCCACCCACAACCCTTTGGAATTTTCCTCAAACCACTTCACTCGATTCCAAAACCTTCCGGCAATCCAAAACTCAACTGAGCATAAATCCCATTACACCATGGCTATCCAGGAAATGGAAAGACAAGGCAAGGCTAAAACAATTGTCACTCCAGGACAAATTGATGCCAATGAAAAAAATTGAACCAAATAAACAACTGGATGTAACATTCATTCAAACCTCAACTAAGAAATCACATATGAAACCTCTTACCTACAAAACCTTCCTGCTGAAGTTGTTGATCCAACCTTCTCCTTTCTTTCCTTTGCTTTCTTTGATTGTCCTTTTCCTTCCTTTGATTTCTTGTACAAGTGGTTGTTCTCTTTCCTTTGTTACACCTACTCCAAAGATGGGAAAAAATTGTCAATTGATTCTCAAGTGCCTTTTTATCATTGATGTCCCATATTTTTTTCATTTTCCTTCATTTTCCTTCTAATTTCCTTAGCATGAAAATTTATGTCTCTTCACCTTCCTTTTCTCATATTTTCCTTATTTCTCATAATTGAATGCCTATTATTACCTCTTTTCCTTTACCAATTTCCATAACCATTATTAAATTGAAAGTGATTCCCACTATAGTGTTTTCTCGACCTTCAACTTGGAATACATGTCCCATGACCTTGATTTTATTTTTTCTTTACTATCCTTTAGTGCATGAAACTTTAACATAGGGCTATTACAAACCCCTCCTCCTTGGGGAAACACCATCCTCGGTATTCTATGACACCTATAAAGAGAAAATTGTTGAAAAAAAAACATACTTCCTAGGGAGCTTTATAACAAAGCTCGTTGCAGTATTTTCCATGACCATTGTTGAAAACATAACAAACATACCATTTACTAAAGATTTATAACACAAATCTTTACGATATTTACAATAACAAGCACATACTTGTGCAAATTTTCTTCAACCAACAAACAAACACACTATTTATGCAGCTTTATAAAACCATCTTGATACAATATTCACAATAAAATACACATACATACATATGCACATTTTATTTAACCAAAAAATAAAAGGATATGATGTCTGCATCAATAGTACAGGAATCTAGAGGCTCACACCTCCACCATAAAAGTAATACCAGGATTCACTTCCTTCCTAGGAAATCCCGAATCCACTGCCAAAGTTAAACCTGCATCTGATTCCTCATGCTATGATCCTTAGGCTACTTGTTCCCTAAGTGAATAGTTATCGACTCATTGTTCTAGGGAACACTCCCAATGTGTTTCTGATTCCATCTCGTAATGATAATGACAAAAGAAAATTCATTCCCCGACCTTCCCTTCTATGTTACATAGTACCTCAAGCAATCTGATCACCCCCTTCTGTGCAGTCATGCACCTTCCAAGTTCCCTGACATTCCCTTCTCTACTACACAGAACCTCAAGTGATCAATCCCTTGGAAAGGTTTCCTTGCATCAGAAGTTTGAAAAACCAAGGCATATCCCTACATCAAAACTATCACACTGGTCATAGCATGCTCATGGAAATCAATGGACACTATTTGGCACCAGTGTTCCACTATGATCTAGACCTATGCATAAACACAACATAATAAAAATATAAACATTAACATAGAGATGCAGTAGAAATAAATCTTCATTTCACTAATATCAAATAACTGAAAGATGCTTACAAGCATAATGGAAATAAACTAGCTCGCTTATCTCTACGAAGAGATGTGGTGGCTACATGTCTCTGGACTATCTTACAATGAGGCTCAAGGGCATTTTTATTATTGAACAACAGAGGGAAACCCTAAACAACCAAAACCCTAACCCTAGGAGATGGAACGTGAAGAGTTTGTTGGCCCCATTGGGGTTAGTTGGGTAGCCAACTTCCCTGGGTCGTAACTTGGTCATATGATCTCCATTTGGCGCGTACGATACCTTGTTGGAAAGATCTCTTTGAGTACTACAAGATTTTTATAATTTCCATACCTATGGCTATAGGCTATTGTGGACTCCAAAAAAACTAAATTTATGGGTCAAAACAGCTTTGGAAGTTCAAGACTTGAAAACATGCTAAAAATAGTAAATGTTGTTATAATCAAGGAAACTGATGAAACCAAATAGAGGTGTAGGTGGAATAGGTGGGTGGCCACCAATATCCTCCTAGATCACATTATGCCCCTACTTATGAATTCTTTACAAACATACTATTGCCCATTCCAATTACTTTTAATGCTGCTGCTAATTCTTGAAGTCAGTTTCAACCCCCCAAACCAGAAATTTCCTTGCTTTCCTGTACCAAGCACATAATCCATTAGACTAAAATGGAATTGGAATTAATTCAAATCATACCTCATTGGTGGCCCATCAATAAGGTACACTTGCAATTTTGTTTACTTCCTTTCACAACAAGTCAAGCTAACTCTTTGATCAAATCATCATGTATAAACATACCACATCTAGTTAGCCTAAAACGTAACCATCATAAATCAAAATCATAGACTTTGTGCATAATTAAAAATTGAAATAAAATACATATAATTATCTTTCAAATGGTTTTTTTCTCCTGCCTTTGTTCTTTTTCCTTTCCATACACACTGAATCGGTTTCCAAGCCCGGTAAGCACCCAATGCCTTCTCTTCTATTCAAAGCAACATGGGATTTCAGATACTATACCACATTGTCCCTCAATATCAGCAACAAGGGGATCCAAAGACTAAACCGCCTCTATTGTCAATGTCAGTAACAAGGGCATATAGATACTAAACTTCCTCTACCCTCAATATCCTCAACAAGGGCATCCAGAGACTAAACCGCATCTACCATCAATATCAACAACAACGACATCCAGATACTAAACCACCTCTACCCTTAATATCAGTGACAAGGGCCCAGACAGTCTCATACCTGCCTGTCCCATCACATTATGCAACACATACACATACACAATGTACAACACAACACATACACCTACATCTGGTGTACAACACCACGCATGCAACTACACCTGGTGTAAAATCACAACAAATATACGTACACATATTGCAATACAAAAAATACACATGTCATGATATAAATACCGCAAAATACTCATGACACAGTACCATATGTACACAACACAACATGTACAACATATACACAACAATATTACTACACATCCAGAGACCACATTGTCTCTACCAGGAATCCTAGCCTCTAGTTTATTTCCCATGCCTTACTACGTGCATCCCCAATCCTCGAGGGTATGTGGCTCTTTCTACTTAATCCAGGTGGATATTGGTGGCCACCCAACTATTCCATTTGGTACTTCACCATCAGTTCTTTCAGTTTTTCACTTTCACCACAACTTACTATTTTTAGCAGGTTTTCGGTTCCTGAACTTTCATAGCCGTATGGAGGCCCTAATGAGCTAGTTGGATGTTGGTGGCCACCCACCTATTCAATTTTAACCCCCACCATCATTTCTTTCATTTTTTCAGTTTTGACACAACTTACTATTTTTAGCAGTTTTTCGGGTCCCGAACTTCCGGAGTAGTTTTGAGGCCCTAAACAACGTTTTTTGGGAAAACTAGGATCAAGATGGGTTAATGGACCAATGTTTCTCACATCAAAAGTTGTATTCATCGGATATATATTTCTAACAAGGTATGGTTCACGTCAAATGGAGATCATATGCCAAAGTTACATCCATGGGAAGTTGAAACACTAATTTACCCAAATGGGGCCCATAGTTTTGGCGCTTCATCTCCTACTGCTAGGGATTTTTGGATGTTTAGGGTTTTCCATTACTTATCAATAATAAATAGGCCCTCAGGCCTCATTATCCTCATTATAAGACAGTTGAGAAGGCTGTGGCCACCACATCTCTTCTCAGAGATAAGATAACAGTGCCCTAGCTAGTTTATTTCCATCATGTCTGTAAGCATATTTATGTTATTTGATATTAATGAAATGAATTATTATTTCCATTGCATCTTTGTATTTATGTCTATTTCTATATTTTATTGCATTCCTACATAAATCCGGATCAGGGGTATCAGAGCGGTCTGCTCTTTCTTTTTTTTTCTTTGCATGTCCCCAACGAGGTCAGGGTATAAGGAGTTAGGGCTCGATCTGGTTGAACCCTTGCAAGATCAACCTCACAAACCCCAATGACATCCCATGGCGGAAGAAAATAAAGATGAGGGGGTAGGAGATCCTATTAAAATATTGCTCAAGGAGGCCCTCAAGAAACAAAGGAATGGGATGATGGATAACTTTGCTCAGATCCTCCAATGGCTACCCACCTACGGCATGTCCGCATCCAAGAACCACTCTGGAGGCGCCACTCCCTTCAAGGTACAGGTAAAATTTGAAATTCCTGTATTTGAAGGCCAAATAGATGTAGACACCATAGATAGATGGTTGAATTTTCCAGAAGGGTATTTCTTGGTCCATGATTTCACCGAACGAGAAAAGATTATCTTTGCACTCCTCAAAGCTGCCCCCCATGTTAAAGACTGGTGGGAAACATACTGTGAGCAAAAGGACGAGGGGGAACCCTTTCTGTTCTTGGTCACACCCACTTGCAATTCATTCTGAGATGACATCAAGGAACAATATTACCTTGTGGGGAGCTATGAGGACAAGTACATCCAATGGACCATGCTGCGGCAACAAAGGGATCAAGATGTGCACGAACTAACGAATTGTTCCATACTCTGTGCACAAATTTGGGTATTAAAGATTCAGAGAGAAATTTGGTGCTCAAGTACCACAGCTATCTGCACAGAAACATTTAGGAGGAAATGGAGTTCCTCAACATTACCTCGCTTGGCATGGAATATTGCTATGCCGCCAAGATTGAGTCGAAATTTAAGCAAAAGAAGTGAGACTTTGGATCCGCGAATCCGAAGCTAGGAAAAAGCACCCTCGAACCATAGAATAGGGGGCAGAGCCAAAGCGAGGCGACCCAGAAGACCACGAGAAATCCAAACAAGGACACGAGGAAGTGGTGTGAATTTCATAACAACCCCACTCACAGCACAAACGAGTGTCGCGCCAAACAGTTGCTGGTGATTGAACTGAAGGCACTCGAATCATATGCCTGTTCTGATCTTGAGCCAAAACCAGACAAGGGAGATGAAAAAGGGAAGCAGATCATTGATGTGGACCCCAGTGCCATTGTTGCCACCACCAAGCTCCAGAGGGAGGATCCTGAGGATCCAAAGGAGGGGGGCACCTCTTCCATTCATAGATGTGGGTGAAGGGTTCTACACTACAATTTCTTGTCGATAGTGGAAGCCAAAATAACCTCATTTCAATAGAGGTCATGAAGTGGCTCGGCCTACCGACCATAGCACACCCGCAGTCATATACCATCAGGTGGCTTCACCCAGGGAGAGATCTTCACACCTGCCAGTAGTGCCGCCTTACGTACAACATTAAGCCATTTACAAATGAGGTATTGTGTGATGTTGCTCCTCTTGATGTAGCTGATATATTATTGGGCCAACCATACTTGTGGAGACGACATGCTGTGTATGAGTCTAGGCCTTAGTTTGTTGTTATTACTTTGGGAAATAAATTGTACAGGCTAACATAGGTAGTACTGCCTCCTGCCATCTCCTTGACTATTGCAAAACAATGCAGTAAGATTGTTTCCCAAACCAGGAAATTTATTTTCCTTACAACTCGCTCACAGGGAAAGAAGCAGATTATGGCCACAGCCTCAAAATAGGGCTCCTCTGCATGACTACAACAGATGGACAAAGTCGTTGAGGAATACGAGGATATTTTCTCCTCACCCACAGAGGTTACTCTACATTATCAGGACAAGCACTCCATCAATCTGACCCCCAGCGCACCGCCACCTAATATTTCCATACCTCATGCAATTACATAGAAAAAATCCACACATGTACTGTCTGAGGAAACCAAGTATATTGAACGCATCCAGCATGTCCGCCAACACGTCTTCCAATAGGTCCACGACATCCTAGACGAATACAATACCAAGTTCAACATAATTTTCCTCTCATAGAGGAACTTAAAGAAATGGGGACCATTGGTTCCTAAGGAGGGAGGAATGATCCAGGTGGATATTGGTGGCCACCAACCTATTCCATTTAGACCCACACCATCAATTCTTTCAGTTTTTCACTTTCAATACACCTTACTATTTTTAGAAGTGTTTCAGTTCCTGAACTTTGGGAGCTGTTTCGAGGGACTAATGAGCCAGGTGGATGTTGGTGTCCACCCACCTATTCCATTTGAACCCCCACCATTGGTTCTCTCATTAATTCAATTTCAGCACAACTTACTATTTTTAGCAGTTTTTCAGGTCCTGAACTTCCAAATCCATTTTTAGGCCCCAAACGACGTTTTTGGGGAAAACTGGGAGAAACATGGGTCAATGGATCGATGTTTCTCACATCAAAATTTGTAGTCCTCAGATGGATATTTATAACGAGGTATGTTGTGCATCAAACAAAGATCGTATGCCAAAGTTACATCCCTAGGAAGTTGAAACATTAATTTACCCAAACGGGGCACATAGTTTTGGCGCTTCATCTCCTACAGTTAGGTTTTTGGATTTTTAGGATTTTCCATTTTTTCTAAATAATAAATAAGCCCTCGAGCCTCACTGTAACATAGTTCAGAGGCTTGTATCCACCACATCTCTTCTTAGAGATAAGCTACCAATGCCCTAGCTAGTTTATTTCCATTATGTCTGTAAGCATATTTATGTTATTTGATATTAATGAAATGAATTACTATTTCCGTTGCATCTCTTTGTTTATGTATATTTATTCATTTTATTTCATTCTTTCATAAATCCGGATCACCACTATCCATTCTTATCCCAGCATGTCATAGATCACACTGGTTTCATTTGACTAATGTATCCTTCAGCCATAGCATAAACATATGCATAGTTATAAGCACATAATATCAAATCGTATCCACATTATACTAACCTCATATATTTTTCATGGCTACTCTTCTCATGTGATTCATCATAAATAGGGAACCTCTTCATCCCATTCACTTGCATAGAGAAATCATTCTTCCACAAGAATGATCCTTGAAAACACTGTCAGATGTCAATGGAATTAATACTTCTATATATATATATATATATATATATATATATATATAACTTTGTTCATAAGGTCAAGGTTAAGAGAACTCCCTTTATCTGTGCACAACATGCACAACATTGAGAAAAATAGTTCCCAACATATCCAAGGCATCTGATGCCTCAAATACATTTACTTTACCTTTTATGTTACCTTTATCATGATTGTCTTGCCACTGTTTATTTACCCCAATGGACCCAACCAGCCCAACTGGTTGTCATATTCTTGCCTCTAGTTTCCATTTATACATGCATCGGGCTTCATTCGAGGCTTACATTAATTTTTGGGTTTCATTTAGCTCTCCATGAGCTCCATTAACTTTCATCTTCCCCTAATATATTCCTAAGACCCTCAAAACATGAAAGGAAAGAACAAGAAGGAAAGATAAAGAAAATGTATACATCCAAGCAACCACAAACAAAGTGGCATGGTCATACACAAGACATAATAATAAAAAAATATTCAACCACAAAAAATCACAAAATACCAAAAGAACAAAACTCTCAACAGATATCATGAATCCTCCCTCATGGTTCCCAATCCTTCCAAGGGAAATCTCAACCCGAGCCTTCTTCAAGCTTTCGTGGCAATTTATTTTTCCATGAAGTTCCATGTATCATACTACCATAAACACACAACTGTTAGTCCATAAATAAATATAACAAGATACCAATTACCTTACCTTGTTGTACCAAGTATCTTTCCCTACAACTTAACACATACATACTATCTCTCAAGGGACTCCAATTCCCTTGACAAATCCATACATAATTGAAAACCAACTGGTATGTCTGCATTTGATCATTCATCTTCTATGTAGCTTCCTTAGCCGCAAAGTTACTCCACACATTTGACTTGCTTTATTATTCAAATCTGTAACATGAGCTTATTCCACTGAATAATGAATTGAGGCTCTTCCTAGAACTCTCCCCCTGGTTCCACTTGCACCTCAATGATGGATGCCTGCTGACCTGCCTACCTATTATCCACTGCTGCATAGATCTAGTGAATGCTATGACCTACATCCCCCAACTATTTGTGCCTCCTACACACTATAGATCTTAGGCCTGCCACACATCCACAACACACTCTAATACAAATGGAAATCCTTCCTGTGATGGTCTACATCACAAGTTGAACACTGAAATGGTTCTACATCTTCTAACATCAAAATCATCCCAAATCAGCTCCTCATGTATCCTTGTCTATGCAAATATGAAAATCTCTGAAGGATTACTGCATTAACTTATTCTTCCTTTTCCTGAGCTCTGGAAAGACTTTCCTATGTATCAATCAATTTTTCATTGTTTTCTTTGCAATTCTGATATCTTCCCTCACACTCCTTAATGTATCGGCTAGATCAGGAGAATAATCTTCTCCTTGTTGCTCAACTAACCTTTCCCATTCCACTGAATTCACATCAGACATGTAAGGGGAATCATGCGAACTGTAGTCCACTACTCTACTCTTCATCTCTAATATTTTATTATCCTGCAACATACAATGTTAGATAAACCAAATAGAAGACATAATAAAAATCATACCTCAATGTATCTCATGGGTGGCTATCACATCTGCACAGTTCAATCCATATTAGTGCCACACAATATCATAAGTATATTGATTGATACATTAATATTATAACCTTAACCATTTTTACAGGCCGATCCAGATTAGCACTATACATAAAACATCAATATCTTAGTTGAAATGGCCATATCATCATGCATATGACCATGATTCATATAACAACAAGTTAACTATCATGCATGACTAACTGATGCACGTGTATATAACAACACTGATTAACTGGCACTTATCATGCATGCAACCACAATAGCACTAGAATGACAAGCATGCATATAACCATGATGAATGTAACAACCATTAAACATCTTCCCTACATGCCAAACATAAAAACCTATATGACAATCTTCTTTTACCCTGAGGTCCAGCACTACAACCTCACTCTGATACCAATATGTAACCACCCCTCCCAACATTTACCCGATTTTACAAGCTCCAAGGGTAAATGTGAGGCTGAGTACTACTATGACATGACCCAATCTCCAAGTTCCAGTTATGGAAGTGGGGTTGACAAAATAAAAAATTTACTAACATCCCTCAAAGGCCACATACCACTCAGAAGGATGCAAACCACTCCAAGTGGTCAATACCTAAGATGGAGCCCTTTTTCACTAACCTAACACCCCAAATTCACACACAAGAAGGAAAGAGTGTGGTTATAGGCCTCCAACCACATGCATATGCCTAATTCCATGTGGTTATGGCCTAAATTCCCTTATTATGTGCCAACGGACCTGAGATCTGATCCACTTTTCTAAGTTAGATTCCAGACCACTACCCAGAACTTCATGTAACTTTACAGGATCATGCTTAACATGAAAAAAATGTGAAACATTCAAAATTGAAACCAAAACTTGACATAAACTTCCTAGAACACAATAGACATTTCATCAAACATATGGTAAACATGTGAGTTGCAGGTCATAACAAACTGACCAATGACCACTGCTAAAAACATAACAAACATATCATTTACTTGAGCTTTATAACACAACTAATTATGCTATTTAAAATGACAACCACATACTAGTGTACATTTTCTTCAACAACAAATCAAACATACTATTTATGGAGCCTTATATGTCTAAATCAATACGATATTTACAATAATATACACATACATACATATGCACATTTTCTTTAACCATCAAATAAAAAGGTATGATTCCTACATCAAAAATAAGGGATCCATAGGCTCACACCTCCACCCTCAAAATAATACCAAGATTCACATCCTTCCCAGGAAGTCCTGAATCCACTGCCAAATTAAAACTTGTATCCAATGCCTAGCACTATGATCCTCGTGCTACCTATTCCCTTAGTGAATAGTTACTAACTCATTTTTTAAGGGAATAATACCAATGTGTTGTTGACTCCATATGACAATTCTTATGAAAAAAATAAATCCATTCCCTGACGTTCCCTTCTCTATTACATATTCCCTCAGGTGATCCATCCCTTGGCAAGGTTTCCTCGCATCAGAAGGTCCAAAAACCAAGGCATATATATGCCTCAAAACTATCATACCAATCATAGCATTCTCATGGAAATCCATGGACACTATTAGGTACAAGTATCCCACTATGGCCCTACTCCTAAATGCTTTACCAACATACTACTGCATGTTCCAATTCCTTTTGTTGTTGTTGCTAATTCTTGCAATTAGTTTTAACCACCCAAACCAGGCATTTCCATGCTTTCTTGTACTAAGAAAATTTCCATTAGAATAAAAAGGAATTGAAATTTATTCAAATCATACCTCGTTGGTGGCCCATCAATAAGGTATAATTTCAATTATTTTTACTTCCTTTCACAGCAAGTAAAACTAGCTCTTTGATCAAACCATCATGTATAAACATATCACATACAGTTAGCCCAAAATGAGACCATCATAAAGAATCATAGACTATGTCAATAATTAAAAACTAAAATAAAATATTGATACTTATATTTCAAATGGTTCTTTGCTTCTGCCTTTTTTCTTTGTCCTTTCCATACACACACTGAATCAATTTTGAAACCTGGTAAGCACCCATTGCCTTCTCTTCTCTTCAAAGCAAAAATGGAATATGAAGACTATACAGCCTCCTCCCTCAATATCAGCAATAAGGGAATCCAAAGAATAAACCATCTCTGCCCTCAATATCAACAATAAGGGAATCAAGATAAACTATCTCTATCAGTAATATCAACAACAAGGGCATCCAGAGACTAAACTGCCTCTACCCTCAAAATCAGCAACAAGGGAATCCAAAGACTAAATCACCTCTACCATCAATATCAACAACAAGGGCATCCAAAGATTAAACTGCCTCTACCCTCAATATCAGCAACGAGGGCCCAGATAGTCCAATACCTATCTGTCCCATCACATTGTACAACACATATGCATACACAATATACAACACAACACATACACCTACACCCGATGTACAACACCACACATACACCTACACCCGATGTAAAATCACAACACATATACATACATACAGTAAAATATAATGCATACACATGTCGTGATACAAATACTACACAATACTCATGACACAATACCATTGTACACAACATAACATGTACGATATATACAAAACAATAGTACTACACATCCATAGACCGCAGTGTCTCTACCACGCATCCTTTCCTCTAGTGTCTTTCCCATGCCTTATTGTGTGAAGCCACAATATAATCTAATATATATGGCTCTTTCCACTATCCATGCTTGTCCCAGCATGCCACAGATCACACTACTTTCATTTTGTTGATGTATCCTTCAACATTACATGCCATAGCCTAAACATAGGAATAATTATAAGCACATAAAATAAAATTGTATCCACATGATACTAATCTCATAGATCTATCAAGCCTACTTTGTCCACTTTATTCCTCATAAACCGGGAACCTCTTCATGTCATTCACCTTCATAGAGTAATCATTATTCCACAAGAAATATCCTTGACAACCTTGTTAGATAATCAAATTCATACTTACACGCACACACACACATTAGCACAATCATGATCACAACACTATTACCATTTTTCATAAGGTTAATGCTAAGAGAACTCCCCAGTGGACGCCAAGAAATATTTTTCCTTAAGTGGCAGAGTTGATCATGTTAGATTCAGGACAGAACACTCTATACAATGGCATATGAGTTTGAAATTTTCAAATTCATACGATATTTTTTATCTAATTTATTTTAAACATAATGCTTGAAATTTTTTTCGACAGTTTCAATGGGGCCAAATAAAAAATCAATAACATAAAATATACACAACAAAAAAATTTCAAAAAATAACACTATATTTGTTTATGGTTCCTCTTCAAAAGGGTACAATTTATTTTTCAATTTATTTAAAGAGTTGAAAAATAACTTATGCGAACACATGCGTCTCCAAAATGCAATTGAAATATTACTTTGCCAACTTCGAAAAATAATAAAAAATATAATTTTGCATTAAAAAAATATTTTTTTAATATGAAAAACTTAGTTCTCTCTATGTAGATAATGCTCATATATATATATATATATATATATATATATAGTAAAAATTACACATTTTAGACTAAATTATGCAACATGCTACGTGAACACACACATACCTCTTAAGTTTTGTGAAATTTTGCAAGGACATATATTTCATTTAATGGAAAATTGAGAGATTATACGACATTATTTTTTTTACAAAAAATACCATTAAGGAAAAAAACATAATTCTCCAGATATTGTATTTTTACTCCGAATCAAAATTCACAATGCTTAGATGAATTTTGAGGGCTGCAATTCAATAAAAGAGGAAAAACTTAAAATTTCATCATCACAATTGGCCCAAAAGTGTAACCCATCTTCATGCTTTCACCCTAATGGATGATGAATATGGAAGCATAATGGCGAGTATCAAGACATTGTGACACCGATTGTATAAGAGAGAGGATTTTGGGGGAGGATTGTAGTATATGATAAGAATACGAGCAATGATAACTATATTCTATGTCCAACAAAAATTAACATGGCTTTCATTTTTTTTCAAGAAAGGAAAAATAACTTTCCATTAAAATAAAAATATTTTTACATAATGATGCATATGGTGTATGTGCCAGAATAATCCCGAAAGTATATATGACTAATATCAATTTACCATTAGATAATTTTTAAAGTATAAAATGGGTATCCTAAGGAATATTATAAAATAGTAGTGGAAATAATAAAATAAGATTAAATTACAACATCAAATTTTAAAGGGAAAAAAGAAAAAACTATTTTTTCAACTCATATTTTCAACTTATCTGTCTATGGTTTTACTCAAATTTTGAGTGGGAGCACTCATTGGATGTAGAATTTAATTCCTCATCCAAGTGTACCCATGATGCATACCTGTGATAGACCTTGCTACACAAAAAATGATAAATACATGAAAAATGTGAAAAAATAAAAAAATATTTCTTCAAATCGTATTTTAACCTTATCCTCCTACGATTTTACTCAAATTTTGAGTAGGAGAACTCATTGGATAAGGAATTAAATTTTGCATCCAATGAGTGCTCCTAATCGAAATTTGAATAAAACATTTGGGAGATAAGTTGAAAAAATAGATTTTATTTTTATTTTTTAATCTTTTTTTCTCCAAAAATGTTTAATCATCCCCTATCGTTGACATCATCATATTTAATCCTATTAGTTCTTATAAATTTGATTTTCGTTGTAATTTTTTTTTTGAGGCCCATTTTAGACCTCAAAATTTCTCTAATACGAGGCACACAAGCCACTCAAAGAAAACCAACGGGGAAACACATGATATACCCCAAACAATGGGAAACCACTCATCAATATAGCAAACCAAGCACACAAACTTGAATAAAAGAACCCTTGGAAAAGGGTGCATCTGTTAAATACCCAAAGACAAGTGTCAAACAATTAAAAAATGGGTAGAAACCCCAACATAAAAGATTGAATAAAATGGCACAAGGAAACCAATAGAGCCGCCATGGAATAACCTAGAGAAAATATGATAGGAACCAAGATGACCGCGAACCCCTAAACATGACCACACCAATGCAAGAAAACATCTTGTACTAGTAAACATATAGGGAGAAAAAGGGACCACAAGGCCCATGACATCACAACATCCTTCACACCAACAAACCCCATCCTTGATTGTGTCCATCATCATGTGCCCCAACGCCGACCAACCGACAAGACAATCCATTGAGGAGAAAATTTCATCGTCAAGAGCATCCAAATGCACGAACACATCTTCCAGATCCCCCCGGATGTGTATAGATCCTGCCAGAGAAGAACAGTTTGATTTGATCCTCCTCAGCGAGGAAAAACTACCACTTTCACTACCGCTTATTTCTTCCCTACCTTCAGAGGTTTCTTTTACCAGGTGGCCAAGCTTTGACACCCATTTTCTTCTTCATCTTCTAGCTCCTCTCTAGCTTCCACAATGATTCCCACAACATCTGACATCTCCGCCACGACCAAAACTGCCACTGAATCCACCTTCTTTGACCATGTCGCGTTGGAAAGTACATCCTTGTGTCATCATTCCGAATAAAATTGTTAAACCCTAGAAACCCTCGATCCTCGTAGAAAACCCTTGACCTTGTCCCAACACTCTCAACTATTTAATGAGTCTATATAGAATAAAGTTGACTACTCAAATTTATTTCTATCTTGTACATAGTTTCATCTAATTTTTTTTGGATTCAAACCTAATTTTTTAACATGGCTTTAATTTTTTTAACAAAATTTAACTTTTCTTTAATTATGGTTAAATATAGTTCCATTTAGTATCTAAATGATATAAATTTAGTTAAACTTTATATCACATCTATTTTCCTAGATAGACGACCAATAGGAAAGAGTGAATTTGAATAGCATCAACATTGGACAATTGACAATTAACAATGATTAGGATTTATTATGTTAGCTTATTTGTTATTTTCTTCATTCCTTTTGTTTCTTTTTTATCAAAGGAATTAATATATAGAATATGAAATAAAATAATATCATATGAACACATGGTAATGAATTAAATAATGGGTATTTTTAAAATAAGAAGGAAATAAATATCATAGCATTTTTTTATATGACAATTAAGAGAAATTAATTGTAATATCTAGGGTGGCCGTATAAATTAATCAATATTTTATGACACATCTCATATAATCAGCTTTGAAAAATATCATAAAAATTAACTAAATTATATTATTATTATTATGGAAGTATTTGAGCCTTCAATTAAACAAAAAAACATGTTACATACATAGTTTTTCTAACCGCAGTATGCCCTTGGAGAAAACAGACCAGCAACGAAAGAAGAGCCTTTTAGTCCCAAAGACATAGTACTAAATTTATAAACTACCAGTAGCACTATTAAGCTGACTGTGGACCTGATAATTAGGGCTAGACATGATTGTAGAAAGGGCACGAAGGCCTACAAAGAGATACATCAGCATATAGTTATCTTTCTTCCAACCAATATCAAAAATATAGACATAAAGAATCATAGCATCATCGAGAAGTGTGGATGATGGAGAACGCATCACTCAGCTGCCTTCAAGTGCTTTCATCCTGAGAAACCTGGATCGGGGTAAGGATTGGGATGATTACGTTTTTCCATCAAAATCTACCAGTCCTTGTTGGCCGATTATTTAGAATCATTCATCGACTCTGATTTTGGTTTAGCTTCTAGGCTTGAAGAGATACAAATGGAGGAATTCTCGCACCCCATATTGGCTAGTTGATTTGTGAATTTGTTTCCATCCCTTTTTATTATTAATTATAAAAAATAAATAATATATGAGTTAGATATACATACATTTAGAAAAACATATAACAATATTTTTTACTATCATGATTCATCCCTACTTTATCATGGTGATTTTTAACTTGTAAATAGACTTTGTTACAATGCCATGGGCCAATACCATGGCTTGCTAATATGACATATGGAAAAAAATCCATAACTCGTGTTCATATGGAATTTTTCAATTGATTAATTTAATTAAAAGGGTAGAAAGGGCACAACTACTTTTGAATAAATCTCAACCTTTGATCTATGACAACTACTAAGAATATGCTAGAATATTCCATGGATGTTACCATCCACCTAATAATTATTGGTAATCCACACCATCCACAGTGGTATCTTGTTGTTGTGAAAACTAGTGCAAACATATAGAGTAAATGATTAATAACACCAATATGCATCAAAAACACACACTTCATGATACATCTCACATTGCTAAAATAAAATTAAAAATAAACACAAAAGTGAACTAAATTACAACTTTATTATTATTATTTATAAAAATAGTTAATATATAGATTTTATCTATATATATATATATATATATATATATATATATATATATATATATATATATATATATATATATATATATATTCCTCCACTTTACCATGGTGATTTTTTATTTGGTTGTGTTAGAATACCATGGGCCAATACTGTGGCTTATCAACATCACAAGCCCAAAAAAACATAACTCATTCCATATGACGTCACTTGTTAATATGATAATTTTTTACTTAATAAATTTAATTAAAAGGGGAAAAAATGCATAATTACTTTGGAGATAAATCTCAACCTTTGATTTGTGAAAACTACCAAGAATATTTTAGAATATTGTATGGAGGTTAAGTCCCTACCATACACCTAATAATTGTTGATGATTAAATTAAAATTTTGGGCAAATTGTAATTATAATTAGTGACGAGACATCTACCTTTACTATTACCCCAAATCCATTATCTGCAAAATGAACGTAGTAGTTAGGATGTATTTGCAACTCATATATAATGTAACCTCCCCTCCCAACATTTACCTAATTTTACAAGATCCCAAGGTAAATGTGAGGTTGATTTTTTCTATGGAATGACCTAACTTCCAATTTCCAGTTATGGAAGTAGGGTCGACAAATCGACAACTTTATTGACGTCCCTTAGATACTACAGACCACTCAGAAGGTTGGAAACCACCCCATCCACAGTGGTGTCTTGTTGTTGTGAAAACTAGTGCAAACATATAAAGTGAATGATTGGTAACACCAATATGCATCAAAACACACACTTCATGATACATCTCACATTGCTAAAATAAAAATAAAAATAAACATAAAAGTGAACTAAATTACAACTTTATTATTATTATTTATAAAAGGAATTAATATACAGATTAAACACATAAATATTTAAAAAGAGATATTGTGGCACATATATATATATATATATATATACCTCCACATTATCATGGTGATTTTTTTATCTAGTTTTGTTACAATAACATGTGCCAGTATTGTGGCTTATCAATATCACAAGCCCAGAAAAACATAACTCATTCCATATGATGTCACTTGTTCATATGATAATTGTTTACTTAATAAATTTAATTAAAAGGAGAAAAATGCATAATTAATTTGGAGATAAATCTCAACCTTTGATTTGTGAATACTATCAAGAATATTTTAGAATATTGTATGGAGGTTAAGTCTCTACCATACACCTAATAATTATTGATAATTAAATTAAAATTATGGGCCAATTGTAATTATAATTAGTGATTAGACATCTACCTTTACTATTACCCCAACTCCATTGTCTGCAAAATGAATGTAGTAGTTAGGATGTATTCACAACTCATATATAATGTAACCTACCCTCCCAACATTTACCTAATTTTACAAGATCCCATGGTAAATGTGAGGTTGTTTTTTGCTATGGCATGACCTGACTTCCAATTTACAGTTATGAAAGTAGGGTCGACATATCAACAACTTTATTGGCATCCCTTAGATACCACAAACCACTCAGAAGGTTGGAAATCACCCCAAGTGGTCAATCCCTGAGTCAAAACCCTTTTTCACTGACCTAACACCCTAACCGAATGCACAACAAGGAAATATTACGATTATAGACCCCCAACCACATGGATAGGCCTGCTTCCATGCCGTTATGGCCTAAGTTCCCCTCTTTTGTGCTAGTGATCCTGTGAGATGAGACACTTTTCTAGGATGGCCTCAAGAACACTTCGTAGAACTTCCTGTAACTTTCCATAATCATACTTAACATCATGACAATGATAAACATTCAAACTTGAAACCAAAACTTGACCTAGACTTCCTAGAACACACTAGACATTTCGTGAAAGGTATGGTAAACATGTGCATTACATGTCATAAATGAATTTCTCATCACAATATCCAAAATTCATCTGAGAATCACCAATCAGGTTTGATTCCCTCTCAAGTAATTGCAACAATAATTTTTATCCCATGCATTCATCAACCATTCAAATGCTTCTTAAATCATGAACAAGAGCCATAGCTAGCGCACATCATATAGCCATGCTTAAAACCAACATATAACCAAAATATTAACCATTTACTAACAGACATCCCATTTACTAAAACTTTATAACACAAGTCATTACGATATTTACAATAACAACCACATACTTGGGCACATTTGCTTCAACCAAAAAACAAACACACTATTTATGCAGCTTTATAAATCCATGTCAATACATTATTCATAATAAAATACCCATACATACATATGCACATTTTCTTTAACCAAAAAATAAAAGGATATGATGCCTTCATAAAAAAAACAGGAATCTAGAGGGTCACACCTCCACCATCAAAGTAACACTAGGATTCACTTCCTTCCGAGGAAGTCCTGAATCCACTTCCAAAGTTAAACCTACATCTGATTCATAGAACTAATATCCTTACGCTACCTATTCCCTAAGTGAATAGTTACCGACTCATTGTTCCAGGGAACACTCCCAATGTGTTTCTGATTCCATCTGGTAATGCTAATGACCAAAAAAAAAATTATTGCCCGATCTTCCCTTCTATGTTACAGAGTACCTCAGACAATCTGATCACCCCCTTCTATGCAGTCACTCACCTTCCAAGTTCCCTGACATTCCCTTCTCTACTACATAATACCTTGGGTGATCAATCCCTTGGAAAGGTTTCCTTGCATCAAAAGGTTGAAAAACTGAGGCATATCCCTACATCAAAACTATCACACCAGTCATCGCATGCTCATGGAAATCAATGGACACTATTTGGCACTAGTGTTCCACTATGATCTGTACGTATGCAGGAACACAACATAATACAGTTAAAAACATTAACACAGATATGCAACATAAATAAATCTTCATTTCATTAATATCAAATAACTGAAAGATGTTTACAAGCATAATGGAAATAAACTAGCTCAAGCGATGGTAGCTTATCTCTAAGAAGAGATGTGGTGGCTACATGTCATTGAACTGTCTTACAATGAGGCTCAAGGGCCTTTTTATTATTGAACAATAGAGGGAAACCCTAAACAAAAAAAACCCTAACCCTAGGAGATGGAACACCAAGAGTTTCTTGGCCCCATTGGGGTTAGTTGGGTAGCCAACTTCCCTGGGTTGTAACTTTGTCATATAATCTCTGTTTGGCGTGTACGATACCTTGTTGGAAATATCTCTCTGAGTACTACAGGATTTTTGCATGCCCATACCTATGGCTATAGGCCTACTGCAGACTCCAAAAAAACTACGTTTAGGGTTAAAAAGAACTTCGAAAGTACAAGACTCGAAAACATGCTAAAAATAGTAAATGTTGTTATAATCAAGGAAACTGATGAAACCGAGTGGAGGTCTAGGTCGAATAGGTGGGTGGACACCAATATCCACCTGGATCATGCTATGCCCCTACTTTTGAATTCTTTACCAACATACTATTTCCTGTTCCTATTCCTTTTACTGCTACTTCTAATTCTTGAAGTTAGATTCAACCACCCAAACCAAAAATTTCCCTTCTTTCCTAGCGACTAAAATTGAGATTGAAATTAATTCAAATCATACCTCATTGGTGGCCCATCAATAAGGTACACTTACAATTCTTTTTACTTCCTTTCACAACAAGTCAAACTAACTCTTTGATCAAATCATCATGTATAAACATATCACATCAAGTTAGCCCAAAACGCAACCATCATAAATAAGAATCATAGACTCTGTGCATAGTTAAAAATTGAAATAAAATACAGATACTTATCTTTCAAATGGTTTTTTTCTCCTGCCTTTGCTATTTTTTCTTTCCACACACACTGAATCAGTTTCCAAGCCTGGTAAGCACCCAGTGCCTTCTCTTCTTTTAAAGAAATAAGGGAATTCAGATACTATACCACCTCGTCCCTCAATATCAGCAACAAGGGAATCCAAAGACTAAACCGCCTCTACCATCAATATCAATAACAAGGGCATATAGATACTAACCTTCCTCTACCCTCAATATTAACAACAAGGGCATCCAAAGACTAAACCGCCTCTACCATCAATATCAAAAACAAGGGCATCGAGATACTAAACCACCTCTAACCTCAATATCAGCAACAAGGGGCTAGTCAGTCTCCTACCTACCTGTCCCATCACATTGTACAAAACATACACATACAGAGTGTACAAAACAACACATACACCAACACCTGGTGTAAAATCACAACAAATATATGTACACATAGTGAAATACAACGAATACACATCTCATGATACAACGACTGCACAATACTCATGACATAGTACCATATGTACACAACACAACATGTACAACATATACACAACAATAGTACTACACATCCAAAGACCACATTGTCTCTACCAAGAATCCTAGACTCTAGTTTCTTTCCCATGCCTTACTGCGTGCATCCACAATCCTCACGATTTGTGGCTCTCTCCACTATCCATTCTTATCCCAGCATGTCACAGATCACACTAGTTTCATTCGACTGATGTATCCTTTAGCCATAGAATAAACATATACATAGTTATAAGCACATAATATCAAATCGTATCCACATGATACTAATCTCATAGATTTTTCATGGATACTCTTCTCACTTGATTCATCATAAATAGGGAACCTCTTCATGCCATTCACCTGCATAGAGCAATCGTTCTTCCATAAGAATGATCCTTGAAAACATTGTTAGACAATGGAATTAATACTTATATATATATATATATAATCATGATCACAACACAATTACCTGTGTTCATAAGGTCAAGGTTAAGATAACTCCCTTTATCTGTGCACAACATGCACAACACTAAGAAAAATAGTTCTCAACATAGCCAAGGCATTTGATGTCTCAAATTGATTTAATTTACCTTTCCTTTTACCTTTCTCATAATTGTCCTGCCATTGTTCATTTACACCAATGGACCCAACCAGCCCAATTGGTTGTCATATTCTTGCCTCCAATTTCCGTTTATACATGTATTGGGCTTCATCTGAGTCATACATTACTTGTTGGGTTTAATTTATCTCTCCACGAGCTCCATTAACTTTCCTCTTCCCCCAATCGATTCCCAAGACCCTCAAACCATGAAAGGAAAGAAAAATAAGGAAAGATAAATAAAAAATATACATCCAAGCAACCACAAATAAAGTGGCATGGTCATGCATAAGACATAATAAAAACAACAAATCAACCACAAAAAAACACAAAACTCTCAACAGATATCATGAATCCTCCCTCATGGTTCCCAATCCTTCCAAGGGAAATATCAACCTGAGCCTTCTTCAAGATTTCATGGCAGTTTCTTTTTCCATGCAATTCCCTGCATCATACTACCATAAACACGCAACTGTTAGTGCATAAATAAATATAAGAATATACCAATTACCTTACCTTGTTGTACCAAGTATATTTTCCTGCAACTGAACACATACATACCATATCTCAAGGAAATCCAATTCCCTTGAAAAATCCATCCATAATTGAAAATTAGTTGGTATGCCTACATCCGATCATCCATCTTCCATGTAGCTTCCTCAGCCCCAAAGTTACTCCACACACTTGACTTGCTTTATTAGTCAAATCTGTAACATGAGATTATTCCACTGAATAATGCATTGAGGCTCTTCCTAGAACTCTCCCTCTGGTTCCACTTCCACCTCAACGATGGATGTCTGGTGACCTGCCTGCCTATTATCCACTGCTGCATATATCTAGTGAATTATATGACCTACATCCCCCAACTATTTGCACCTCCTACACACTGTAGATCTAAGGCTTGCCACACATCCACAACACACTCTGATACAAATGGAAATCCTTCCTACGATGATCTACATCACAAGTTGAAGACTGAAATGGTTCTACATCTTCTGACATCAAACTTATCCCAAATCAGCTCCTCATTTGTCCCTATATCTGCAAATATGGAAAAATCTGAAGTATTATTGCATTAACTTATGCTTCCTTTTCATGAGCTCTGGAAAGACTTTCCTATGTATCAGTAAATTTTTCATTGTTTTCCTTGCAACTTTTGATCTTTTCCCTCAGACTCCTCATTATATCGGCCAGATCAGGAGAATACTCTTCTCCTTGTTTCTCAACTGACCTTTCCCATTCCACTGAATTCACATCAGACATGTAAGGGGAGTCATGTGAACTGTAGTCCACTACTCTACTCTTCATCTATGATTTTTTATTATCATGCGACATACAATGTTAGATAAACCAAATAGAAGACATAATCAAAATCATACCTCAATGTATCTTAGGGGTGTCTATCACATCTTCACAGTTCAATCCATATTAGTGCCACACAATATCACAAGTATATCGATTCATACATGAATATTATAACCATAACCATTTGTACATGCCAATCCATATTAGAACGATACATATAGCATTAATATCTTGGCTGAAATAACTATATCATCATGCATATGACCGTGATTCATATAACAACAAGTTAACTATCATGCATGACTAACCAATGCACATTTATATAACCACACTAATTAAATAGCATTTATCATGCATGCAACCACAATTAAAATAGAATGAAAGGCATGCATATAACCACAATGCATGTAAAAACCATTAACCATCGTGCCTACATGCCAAACATAAAAACCTATATGATGATATGTTTTTACCCCGAGGTCTAGCATTGCAACCTTGCTCTGATACCAATATGTAACCACCCCTCCCAACATTTATCCGATTTTACAAGCTCCAAAGGTAAATGTGAGGCTGAGTGCTACTATGATATGACCCAACCTCCAATTTCTATTTATGGAAGTGGGGTCGATATACCAACAACTTTACTAACATCCCTCAAAGACCGCATACCACTCAGAAGGATGCAAACCACCCCAAGTGGTCAATCCCTAAGATGGAGCCCTTTTTCAATGACCTAACACCCAAACTTCACATACAAGAAGGAAAGAGTGTGGTTATAGGCCTCCAACCACACGCATAGGCCTACTTCCATGTGGTTATGGCCTAAATTCCCTTACTATGTGCCAACGGCCCTGAGATCTGATCCACTTTTCTAAGCTAGATTCCAGACCACTACCCAGAACTTCATGTAACTTTCCAGGATCATGCTTAACATGACAAAAATGTGAAACATTCAAAATTGAAACCAAAACTTGACATAGACTGCCTAGAACACACTAGACATTTCATCAAACATATGGTAAACATGTGAGTTGCAGGTCATGAATGCATATCTAATCATACATCTCTGAAGTTCATCTCAGAATCATCAAGAAGGTCTAATGCCCCTCAAGTAGTTGCAACAACACTTTTTTACTGATGCATTCATAAACCATTCAAATACTTATTAAATAATGAACAAGAGCCATAACTAGATCACATCATACAACCATGCTTATAACCAACATATAACTATAATATTAACCTTGAAAAACCATACATAATATCCATATAATAACAAGTACAAGTGCCCATAGATCACAACGGGAAAATAAATCTTATTAACTTATACAAACACCAACCAAGTCAGAGACTTCCACGTACCACCTAACTGTAGATTGAGATGAACCAATTATTTCTTTCATCCAATCACCCCAATGCCATATTCCAAGCATGAATTTTGGATATCGTGGGATAAACCGAGATATAATCACCTAGGGACTCCATAGGTTAAACCACCTCCACCCTCAAACTATCGTGATCTCACCTAAACTAGTCTCGAGATCACAAAACCAAACCAAGTTGGATGCCTCATACCTTGAGGAATTGTCTTTACTCCACCCACTTGTCGACGACTTCCTAGAGAAAACCATCTCCACCCCCAACCCTTGGGATTTTTCTCGAGACCACCTCACCCAGTTCCAAAACCTTATGGAAATCCAAAGCTCAACCAAGAATAAATCCCATCACACCATGGTTATCGAGGAAATGGTAAGGAAAGGATAAAATCACTGTCGCTCTAGGAAAAACCCATGCCAATGAAAACAACTAAACCGAATAAAGTAATGCATGTACCATGAATTCAAAACTCAGTTAGGAAATCACGCATGCAACCTTTTACCTGCAAAAACCTCTCGCTGAAGTTTTTGATCCATCCTTCTCCTTGATTTTCTTCGATTTCCTTTGCTTGTCCTTTTCCTTCCTTTGCTTGCTTGTCTAAGTGCTTGTTCTCTTTCCTTTTCTACACCTAATCCAAAGATGGTAAAAATTTGTTGACTGATACTCGAGTGCCTTTTTATCCTTGATGTCCCGTTTTTTCTTCATTTTCCTTCATTTTTTTAATAATTTACTTAGCCTGTAAATTTGTGTCACTTCACTTTCCTTTTCTGCTATTTTCCTTATATCTCATAATTAAATGCCAATTGTTTCCTCTTTTCCTTTGCCAATTTCCATAGCCATTATTAAACTGAAAGTGAAGCCCACTATAGTGCTTGCATAACATTCATCTTGGAATATGTGTCCCATGACCTTTGTATTTTTTTACTTTATTATCATTTATTACATGAAACTTAAACCCGAGGTTGTTACATTTAATGAATTAGTTTAAGCATAATCATATATTAATATTATAATTGGTATATGAACTTTGATAATGTAATGGGTTTTCAAGAAAATTTAGATTTCTATGTATGACATTGAGTCCATACAAATTGTTTATTCGTATTGTAACTTTCATGGTTAATCTAATTTCATTGAAACGTTTAGATAATGTAGTTTCACTAAAACTTTTCGATAGTGTAGCTTGTTATTATAAAGCTAACTAGTGCTATTAACAATTTTACCAACTTAATGAGAATTCTAACATCAAAACTAGAACTCTACCCCAAAAAAACCCCTTTTTTGCACAAAACTGTGAAAAAACACTCTGAGAATGACGAGTGTTGATGTTGCATCAACACTCTTTTTTTTTCGGGTCAAAATTCCAATTTTTTTTCGCAACGACATTAAAAACAATTTTTTTTGCAATAAACATAAAAAAATACCTCAAAAATGAAAAGCGTTGATGCTACATCAATGCCAACATGAACACTCTTTTATTTTATTTTATTATTTTATTATTTTATTTTATTTTTCGAGTTAAGACTTCAATTTTTTTCAACAATGACAATAAAAACTAAATATTTTGTGCAATAATCACATGAAAAAACACCCCAAAGTTGAAAAGTGTTGATGTTGCATCAACATTTTCATTTTTTGGTTGTTGTTAAAATTCCAACATTTTTTAGCAATGGAATTTGAAATAAAATATCATGACTCCGAAAAACCTTAAAATTTTTACATTTTTCAACCATGACGTTAAATATAAATATCACGACTCTGTAAGACCTTAAAATTTCAACAATTTTTAGCCATGGAATTAAAACCAAATATCACAACTATAAAAAAAAATTAAATTTTCAACACATTTCAAGACCAAATGTCATGACTAAAAAAATTCCTTAAAAATGAATACCTAAATCAAATATTCATTATAGTAAGATTATTTTTTTTCAATGCTAAAAGTATAGCTATTTTAAAATCTTAGCCCAAGTCCTCGATGGGGGTGCGATATGGGAAACACGTGGAGGCAATCTCCCATGTGTGATCACAAGTGGAGATGTCGTGAGGGATGGGCCTCTCAGTCCCTTCACCATTATGCATGCAGAGGGAGTGATACAGCTATTACGTTGATCATTCGTGTGGGAAATTACTATGCATTGGATTTTGGGGGTGGCAGAAAAGTTAAGGAGAGACCGAATGAGTGACCCTGACATTCATCTCTGCATTCGGGTATGGTGTTGGGCCTTGTGGTGGCCACCGAGGAAGAAGAGGAAGCGTCGTAGGAAGGCTTTCAATGGGTGCTGTGTATGGGCGCTTACCGTGGGAATTTGCAAGGGTAGTGTGTTCTGTTGGTCCCTACGGCTGGGGCTCCTTGTGATTGTTTGTGTTAGTGAGGAATGAGCGAGGAGGGAAAGATCCTCGTGGTCTTGGGTAAACATGTTCTATCACACTCACGAAGGGTGGTGGGACTTGTCGCCTATGAAATCTCATAGGGGGAGACGAAAGCCTAGCTGCTTCTGGTATATCAATGATATCTAGCACAACAGGGCTTGGTGGATTAGTCTGTGGTTTCAGTCTGTCGAATTTGGTAGGTGTTCATCGGCCTAGGGGTCGTCTCGCATAGCAAACGACTACTTTATTCCTTTTTGGTGCTCCATCATTTATGTTGGTCTAGAGGTTGGAGGTGTTTGGTTTATCCGGTGGAGGGGGTCCCTCCCTGGAAGAGGGAAGCATCATTGTGAATTCGTATTGTATTGGGTGGTGTTGTTTGGGTCCTTTGCTCATGGGGGTTGTTTTCTCTGCTGGGGGGTCTAGTTTATGGTTTCTACTGATGGCGAGCTTCCTCTATGGAAAAATATGAAGCCGCAAGCGTGACAGGGATGTTTTCCCTCCCTTCTCACCCATGGTTTTGCAGGGGTGGAAAATAAGGCATTGGTCACGATGGTGCCCCATTAGGGTGGTAAAACAACAGAGCGCACGCGGAAGGAAAATGTCGGTGTGCGGGGTGACCGCAATGGTGGCAAGCATGGGGCTAGCAGGGGCGAAGAGTCGCAAGGTCAAGGGCAGAGTCGAAGGGGCAGAGGAGCCTGTGGTGGTAAGGGGAAGTGTGTGTCAGCTAGTCCCAAGGTTCAGGAGGGGCAAGGTCTCTAACACTATTTTTTGGAGAATTTTCGTTCTCTCATTACTAGTTTGATGGATAGGGTGGATGTCGCAGAGCATGCCTGACACGAGGAGCATGTTGTGTAGATGGTCTCTTTGGAATGACTGCATTACTTTTAGAGTCAACTCTAGGAAAGACTAGTTGTGGTCTGGCGGGGCCAAAACCAACTCACAGAGAAAGTAGAAAAGCTAGAGACATGGATGGCGCACTACAAATGAAATGTTCAGTGTAAATTATGCCCTCCACCGTCTCCAGGAATGGCCCCAGAAAACCCTGCATCCATCACGTCAGACGACCAGTATGCTTTCTGTTTTTTTTTTTTAATGTTTTAGCTGTGTTTTGGTGCCTCTGGCCCAACCGTTTATGGACGATGTCCTTAGCTACTATTTTGTATTTTTGTCATCTGATGTACTTTTCGGTCAACAAACCTAGTCGAGGTGAGACCCCCTGTTTTGGGAATGACTCTATGTACTCCTTTATCCTAAATGAATAGAATATTGACTTACAAAAAAAAAAATATCTTACCCCAAGAAAACTTGACAAATTGCAATGAAAACTTAGAAATTAGCCATCAAATTTACACGCAATGACAAAAAACTTGATCCATTGCAATGAAAACTTAAAAATCCACCATTAAATTCACACACATTGAGCCCAAAGTTGATTCATAATAACGAAAACTTAAAAGTCAACTATCAAATTGACCCATAATGGAGTTGGGTTGCTAGTCAAACAACAACATAACCCCTGCAACCAAAAACAATAAATAAACAAACATGAAAAAAACCAAATGAAACAAAAAATAATAAATAAATTAAATTAAAATTTAAAAAAAAAAATTTAAATAATAAAATTTAAAATATTAAAAAACAAAATTCAAACATGAAAATATCATTTAAAAACCAAATAAACAAAATAAAGCATAAATTTTTTTTAGATAACAAAAAAAAAAGCTCATAAAAGAAAAATATTCAAACACATTAAAAAAATATAAAAAAAAACAAATTAAAATGAAAAAAAGATAAAAATAAATGAAAAAACAAAACAAATCACGCTATAAAACAAAACACAAAACAAACTTTTAAAAATATAAAGTTAAATACATCTTTTAATATTTTAATAAGAAAAAAGATAATATTTAGTAAATAAAATTTTAAAATAAATAAATAAACCGGACAAATTAAATAATAAAAAAATAAATGAAAAAAATAAAAACAGTATTAAAAACAAATAAGAAACATTTTTTTTTTTAAACATTAAAAACAACTAAAATTTGTTTGTGGGCGAGATCGATGCTGGTCACTCTAGCCACCTTGATGGTGACCCTTGGTGTTGCGGCTAGGCGAGGGTGGATTGGGAGAATCGATGCCATACCCGAAATGTTTTAAGATTTATTTATTTTTATTTTTTTATTTTTTTTAAATATTTTTGTATTTATAGTTTTTTTAATATTTTTTAATGTTTTATTTATTTATTTAATTTATAATATGACTTATTTATTATTATTTCTATTTTTTTAATATATATATATATGTGTGTGTGTTTGTTTTAATGTTTTTTTCTTTAATTTGTTTTGTATTTAGTTTTTTTTCAAATTGTTTTATTTTTGTTTTTTATTTTATATTATTTTTAAATTTCTAATAACATTTTACTAGTTTAATTTTATTTATTTTTATCCCTGTGAGTATCACAGAATGCAACGAATGCTAAGTGAACTAATAAAAAATGTGCTAAGTGAACTAATAAAATGTAATGAGAAATTATCTCTCATGGAAATGGTCATAGATAATTGATTTAACATAATTGAATCCCAAAATATGATATCGAAATTTTAATTTTAATTTTTAAATATTATTTTTGGTTTTTTGAAACATTTTGTTATATATATATATATATATATATATATATATATATATATATATATATATTTCATTTTAACTAGATTGTAATAGTTTTATTTTTTTCCATTATTATTATTTTTTTTCCAATTTTTTTTTTTTTTTTTTTTGCTTTAAATGTCTTTGGATTCGTTTTTGGTTTTAAATTAATTTTTGTTTTATTTTTTTAATTTTCATTTTGGACTAACTTTCTTTCTTTTATTTTTTTTGTTATTTTGATTTTTTGTTCTTAGTTTAGTTGAAGTTGTTTGTAATTAATTTTAAATGATATTTTTTTTTCGCAGTTGTCTTTAGTGCGATTTTTTGAAGTTTCAGGTGCCGGAATCTGGTGAAAATTTTTGAGGTAAAATCTTGGTTTTTGTTATTCAAACTGGTTTTTTGATTGTATATATGGATTCAACACCCTCAAAAACCTTTAGGGCACTTCAATTGTGCAAAGTTAGCAATCAAACTTCTCTTTTCAATAAATTCCTACCGGAATTTAGAAAAATTACACCGTAAAAAGTCACTGTAAAAGCCTTCAAAAAGTAGCACTAAAGACTACTAGTTTTTTTTTCTTGGCTTAAAATTTCATGTGAATCATTATTTTTGGAAAGAAGAAAAACAAAATTTTCATAAAATTTGTTAATTTTTTAATTTTTAATTTTTTTATTTTTCATGTCATTTATAGTGAAAAAGTTTTGATATTTTTTTTTAATTATATCTATATGCAAAATATGTAATTTTTTTGTGAAGTATTTAAAATCATTAATTTTTAGTAACAATTATTTTATGTATATTGAATTATTAGTTAAAAATACATAAATATATAGAAAATTCTAACCTCAAAATATTAATTTTATTATTATTTTTTAATTTTGCAAAAACTTTGAAAATTAAAAAAAAAAATTGCAAAAAAAAATACAAAAAACACAAATTTTTATTTTTTGTTTTTTGTAAATAATTTTTTTTTATTGATCATCTAGGAAAAGGATTACATAGTATGCCACCAGGTGAACGTAGAGGCTGCCACATATGGCGCTGAGAATCAATTAGAAAAGTAACCTCATGAGGGAGACAATTTACGTTTGATTTTGCTAAGAGTAACATATCTTACAAAAATGTGGGAGCTAAGCCTAGAACCAAAAAGAGTCGATGTGGTTTCGTACAGAGTTGATAAACTGTACATAACAGAGGACACGGAAACTACAGAGAAAACTAGTCATAAGCAAAGGAGACCTAGAAACGGTAGAGGCTGAGCAAATCATTAGGCAGTGTTGTTCGCTGGATTGTCATCCAAGTTGATGGGGCGCTCTGGGGTACTTCCTTCGAGGATGACATGCTGGTCATTTGGAGTAGTGGAGGGGCCTACCTTCCCTTTACTTTCAAGAATCCCATGGTGATTAGTTGTTCTGCGCTTGAACATCATGTAGTGAGGGATATTCTTATCCACAAACTGACAGTGGTGAACCTCCCTCACGTAAATTAAGAATTTTTCAGTGAGGGCATCGATTTTCCTCTCCAGCGCATTGTTGTTGTCTCTTTGCTCCTGTGGAGCTAGAGCCAACATCATCTTTGTTTGCTAATGGAGCTCAATGGCTCTGCTGAAAATATTTTCTCTCACCCTGGTTCTTGAGTATCTTTTACATATCTTTACCATTCATCTCTCTAATTTTGTATGAGGTGATTATCATAATTAAACTTTGGGCTAAGTGATGAAGTATTTAGTTAGTTAAGATGGCACGTGTTTTAATTCTAATAGATGCACTCCTTTTTAGATTATTTGTTTCATGGGATTTCCACTTTATGTTTATTTATTTTTTTATTAAATTTGTATTTGATTTGAGTTATGTAATTTTGATTTCCAAATATAATGAAACTCTATCATTTTATGGTAGCGTAGATATTTTTTCCTACTAATTGTTCCTCTTATAAATCTTAACCTTTTTTTCTTATATATTTGTTAATATTTCTTATTTACATATCTCAACAAATGCTACTATATCTATATTTTGCATGTCCTTGTCTTTTACTAGGTATAACCTTTTCTCCTATAAATTGTATTTGCCTTCATCCTCCCTTTCCATCTCTAGGTTTACAGTGCCTTTAACATCTCTTATTATCTACAAGCTTTCCTCCTTTTTTATATGTGGCTTGCCTAGGGTAGCTATGGGTAGAATTTTTTGTAGAATTTTTTATAAAAATATCTACTGTCTGGATTCTTCTGATCTAACAATTATATGCCACTGTTAAATACAAAATCGCTTCTACAAAATTCTTGCGGAAATTTAAAACACGATCGCCAATTGCAAACACATGAAGAAAGATCATCCACACATAACACAGATGTTTTTACCGGGAAATCATAAAGCTAAAAACCCCACTATCATATATTATGTATATATCATGGATCATGAAACAATATCATACAAAACTCTAATCTAGGAGCTCTTAGTACAATATACAATCGTCTCACACTGCATTGCAAAAATTGACAAATGCCTTAGTCAAATTTCTGCCTCACAACAGCCTATCTCCACTATACAATCCAAGTTGATTACAAAGACCAATTCGATGCAATCATACCCTCCTTGACTACGAAATCCTCATGAGAATGTCCAATGCGTGTTTGGCTTGCAAGAGTGCAATCTAATATAGTACGACTGATAGTCAACTGTCCCTTTCACCTACCTCTCAACCGGGTCTCCACTAGATCTGACATGCATGTAGTTAACAGTAGTAAATCTTTATTTGCATGTGATTTCACTCCATGTGAATTAATTTAATATTTAATTCACTAATCTCTCACTAGTGTTTTCTCAGTTACAACTAGCACCACTGAGTTTAACTTCGAACAGATCATTAGAACACATCCAATTCTGTTACAACTTCGAATCACTCAATTACAACTAAGTCCACTTGCATATCCCACTAACCAACCTTTGAACTTGAAATTCCTTCAGCTAACTGGTTTTCCACTTCTGTTAACTGATTCCAAGTGCTCCATGAGAATAGATTAATATTTATTGTCCAACTATTATTAGGGGATAATAATAGTCGACATGCATCTATAAATAGACATGCAATCTATAAATAGACTTCGCACATACATCTACAAATAGAACATCATCTATAAATAGAATTTGCTCACCATCTATAAATAGAATTTTGCTATAAATAGAATTTTCTTACCCATTCTAAAAATAGACTTACACCTAAAAATAGCCCGAGGCTCCATCCTAGTGTAGGTTCTTAATTTTCACTACAATCATCATCTTGTTGAATCTCAACACTCCTTCTCAACAAGAAAGGGATTATCCTTCACCCCAATCTTGTCTCTATGGTATTCGAATTTGCTCCTGGTGAGCGCCTTCATTTGAATATCTGCATCCTGATATTCCGTAGGAATGTACTGAAGCAACATGATCTTCCATTGCACACAATATTTGATATGATGATACCATATATCTATATGCTTAGATCTATCATGAAACACAAGATTAATCGAGAGTTTAATGCAACTCTGATTATCACAATGAATCATTGTAGGATCTAAATGAGAACCAAACAAACCAACCAGGATCTTTCTCATCCAGGTAGCCTCACATGCAGCTTGACTTGCTACCATGTATTCCGCTTCTGCTGAATTGAGTGCCATGGATCTTTGTTTCCTGCTGTACCAAGAAACAACTGTAGATCTGATATTGAAGATCCCCCCTGATGTGCTCTTTCTGTCCGTTGGGCTGCCTGCCCAATCTGCATCCATGAAGCCATGCAACTTCACCTCATCCATTTGTGTGTTCCACAAGCCATACTCAGATGTGCCCCTCAGGTATCTCAAGACATGCTTGCCTGCCTTCTAAAAGAGCTTGGTAGGCTTAACCATTGCTTGACTTACCTGGTTAACCGCATAGAAAATGTCCGATCTCATGTTCACTAAATACATTAGCGAACCCACTAACTGTCGATAGATAATAGCATCCACTACCTCTCCAGATGTAGCGTCCTCTTTCCTACAGTTTCCTGGAAGAGGAGTATCCATGGGTTTGCAGCCCTCCATGTGAAACTTACCCAGTATCTCCCTTGCATACTTGCCTTGAGACACAAAAAGTTCACCATCTCATTGCCATATTTCCAATCCAAGGAAATAATGAAGGAGGCCCATATCCTTCATCTCCAACTCCTTTGCAAGGTCCTCCTTGCATGAGTGTATCAACTTCTCATCACCAGTTAGTATTAAATCATCAACATAAAGAACAATGATTAAAAGCTTACCCTCCACCACAATTTGGTATAGGTTTGCATCTGCGTCACTCTTGGTGAATCCAAGTCCCATGAAATAGCTTTATATCTGAGTGTACCAAGAAAGGGGTACTTGCTCTAGCCCATACAACGCTCTTTTGAGTTTACACACATGGGACTCGCTGCTGAAGATCTCAAATCCTTCAGGTTTCTCAATGTAAACTTCTTCCTCAATGATCCCATTGAGAAATACAGTCTTCACATCCATCTGATGAATGTGCCAACCCATTTGCGTTGAGAGAGCAAGGGTGGTCCTTATGGAAGAATAGCATGCAACAAGTGCAAAGTTTTCTTCATAATCAATCCCCTCGATCTGTGAGAAGCCCCAGGCCACAAATCTAGCCTTGTATTTGTAAACACTCCCATCAACAGCTTTCTTTACCTTGTAGATCCATCTTGAACCTACCACTAATTTATTAGCCGCCCTTGGGACAATTTCCCAAGCACTGTTTCTGACAATGGAGCTATACTCATCCACCATTGCATCTACCCATGTGGGCTCCTACACTGTTTCTTGAAAGGAAGATGACTCAGTCACAATACATTTTCTCATGAGACCCATGTATCCAGTGAATTGGTCAGGAGACTGTCTCTATTTGCGCTGTGAAGTAGGGACTCCTACATTCTGTGCAACATCAAGTCTCAGCCTCTCAGCTTCTGTGATACGCCTTCTTCCAGTTTTGATGTTTGGCTATGGGTGAGTGGACTCCTCCACTCCATGAACCTCCTCCTGTGGTTGATCCACATATAGAGACTCATCTTTGGGAATGAACAATTCCACCTCCCCATGGAAGTCTAGATCCCTCTCAAGTGACAACTGCATGGCTTTCCCCTCATCGAAATCTATATCTCGTCGTATAACAGTCATCTTACTGTTAAGAAAATACACACAATAATTATGGGGTGTTTCTGTGTACCCCACAAATACCTCAACTTCAGCAGTCGGCTCCATTTTCTTCCTGGTGTTCTTGGTTACATGCACATAAACAGATGAGCCAAAAATCTTAAAGTGAGAAGCATCTGGTTTCTTACTAGTGAAAGATTCTTCAGGTGCACTCATGCCAAGTACTCTATGAGGTCAACGGTTTTGCACATAAATCACAGTGTTGCGTGCTTCCACCCACTAATGCATTGGTAGGCCTTGATCATGTAACATTGCTAGTGTTTCACCCACAAATGTTCTGTTCTTCCTCTCCAAGACCCCATTTTTTTATGGGTTATGAAGTGTTGTGAGTTCTCTTAGAATTCCTTCTTTTCTGCAAAATTATTTGAATTCGTTCGAGATGTATTCTCCACCATTATCGCTCCTTAGAGCCTTCACTTGCTTCCCCGACTCTTTCTCCACCAATGCCTTAAACTCACAGAACTTTGAGAATGTTTGATCCTTCTTCTGCATGAATAATATCCAACATTTACGAGAAAAGTCATCAACAAAAAAAACATAATACCTATGTTTTGTTGTTGAAGCAACCGATAATGGTCCACACACGTCTTTGTGAACTCTCTCTAGGATCATTGAAGCACGGTTCTCCTTTTCATGAAAGGTGGACTTTACATACTTCCCCGTGGTGCAACCCTTGCACTAATCTAACTGAGCAAGTGTTCCCATTGGAAGTCTAGTAGATATTTGTTGCAATGCTTTCAAGGCTCCATGATGAAGATGACCCAATCGCCTGTGCCATAATTCGCCCTCATCCCGGCTCACCACTTTTTCTGCCTTGCCCATCATGGAAGTGCAACCATCTTCCTCCAGCTTGTAGAGATTCTTAACTCTAATCCCTGTCCTCTTGGATTGACCCATTGTTTTATGTCTCAATAAAGCTTTTCCATCACTGAAAACAACATCATAGCCTCTTTCCTCCAACATCACGACTGAGACCAAGTTTTTCTTCAGACCTGGAACATGCATAACATCTTTCAATTGAAATGGTTTACCTGACTCCCTCTCAAAGGTAATGGTACCAATGTTAGTTACACCATATCGTCCATCATCACCCATCTCTATATGCATTTGGATATCTTTCTCCTCCAAGTCACTGAAAGGCTCCTTATCTCCCGTCATGTAGAAGGAAGCACCACTATCAAGATACCACACTGATCCCAATGGACTTGACACCATGAATGTGATCAAAGAGAAATCAAGTTAAAATTGCGAGGCAAGGGCCTCACCAGCTGCAACTCCAACAAACTTCTTGTTCTTCTTCTTCTGTGGGCAGTTAGTGGTGAGATGCCCATGTTCGTGACATTGAAAACACTTCACCTTGGAAAACTCCAGCTTATTGTCTTTAGACTCGGATTTTGAATGGAATGTCTTCCCCTTCGCTTTCCTTGCCTTGGCAGCCAAAGAAAAATCCTCTTCATCATCATGCTTTGATGAAGAGCCATCTTTGGTGTTTCGCCTGAACTCCTCTTGCACTAGATCCGACCACAGTCGTTCCCAATCCGGTAGTTTTTCCCGTCCGTTGACAGAGTCTTCATAACTATGCCAACTCTTAGGTAGCTCCAAGAGAGCCAAGCTCACAAAATAATCATCGGCAACAATGACTCCCACACTCCCCAGTTCATCTCGACATTTGACAAACTTTGTGAGGTACTTTGGAATATTGTCGCCCTTTCCCATCTTGATCTTTCTGAGTTTATCCTTCAGCGCCAAATTCCTATGGTCGCTACTGCTTTGGAAAAGATCCATCAAAGCCTTCCACATAGCATATGGAGTGGCTTTCCCATGAAGGCTTGAGACAATGTGGTCTTATACACCTTCCAACAGAATCCTTCTCACCTTCGCTACTTTATTTTTCCATGCATCAAGTAATGCATCATCTATCGAAGTGGGCTTAGGAACATAACTGTCGACAAATTACTTCAAGCCATTATCTTCAAGCACCGCCTCCATCATGTCCTTCCAGGCAATGTAGTTAGAGATGCCTTCGATTGCGTACTCTAGCCTCAAGCCATTGAAATCCATTTCGATGTTTACTCAACTGTCGCACCAATAAATTATTGTAGCAAATTCGAATTGTTTCCACCAGCAAACTCAGCTCCTACTTCAAAATTTCAATCTTTTGTGCTCTGATACCATGTAAAAAATTTATAACACAGCTCCGATACCATGTAGAAATTTTAATACAAATATGTATTACCTGGATTCTCCTGTTTCTAACAATTATATGCCACTATAAAATACAACATCGCTTCTACGAAAATTCTTACGGAAATTTAAAACACGATCGCCAATTGAAAACACGTGAAGAAAGATCATTCACACATAACACAGATTTTTTTACCAAGAAATAATAAAGCTAAAAACCCCACTATCATATATTATGTATATATCATGGATTATGAAACAATATCATACAAAAATCTAATCCAAGAGCTCTCAGTACAATATACAATTGTCTCACACTATCTTGCAGTAATTGACAAATGCCTTAGCCAAATTTCTACCTCACAACAGCCTGCCTCCACTGCGCAATCCAAGTTGACTACAAAGATCAATTCGATGCAATTATACCATCCTTGACTACACAATCCTCATGAGCATATCCAATGTGTGTTTGGTTTGCAAGTGTGCAATCCAATATAGTACAAATGATAGTCAATTGTCCCTTTCACCTACCTCTCAACTAGGTCTCCACTGGATCTGACATGCATGTAGTTAACAGTAGTAAATCTTCAATTGCATGTGAGATCACTACATGTGAATTAATTTAATATTTAATTCACTAATCTCTCACTAGTGTATCTTCAGTTACAACTAGCACAACTGAGTTTAACACACTTAACTGAGTTAAACTACTTTAGAGCTCACATAACTACACATCCAACTCTGTTACAACTTCGAATCACTTAATTACAACTAAGTCCACTTGCATGTCCCACCAACCAACCTTTGAACTCGAAATTCCTTCAGCTAACTGGTTTTCCACTTCAGTTAACTGATTGCAAGTGCTCCATGAGAATAGATTAATATTTATTGTCCAACTGTTATTAAGGGATAATAATAGTTGACATGCATCTATAAATAGATATGTGATCTATAAATAGACTTCACACATACATCTAAAAATAGAACATCATATATAAATAGAATTTTCTCACCATATATAAATAGACTTCCGCTATAAATAGAATTTGCTCATCCGTTCTAAAAATAGACTTATAGCTAAAAATAGCCCGAGGCTCCATCCTAGTGTAGATGCTTAATTTTCACTAGGATCATCATCTTATTGAATCTCAACATTTTTTCCTTATTTGCATATGCTTCTTCTCTTGATTTAACCTCTCTTGACCCTTTGTCCCTTCCCAAGCATTGGAATCTATTGGTCATTCTAAGGTTATTATTGACTCACTAGGTGGAGTGTCATTTTCCTAGTTCTTATTTGTTTAGCACCTTGATAATTTTATCTCCTTACTTCTACTTTTTGAGATTAATCATGGAATTTAAAGGGTAATCATTATAGAAATACCCATGGTAATGATATTTCCTACAAAGGAAAGGAAAGTGTTCACAGTCTAAGGATTATAACCATCGTGAGTCTGGAAGGTTGACACATATCAATTCTAGGAGAGCTCTTAAAACATTCATATAAACACAAATACTAACATACATTATATATCTACATGATTAGGTTATTTTTGAGGTTTGATCAAGCATCCTAGTATTTTTCCTATTATTGTAAATATCTCTCCATCCCAAAATTATTGTGGGAGGGTACACAACCAAATTCACACTAGAGCTTTCATAAATTCATCCTTTTAATGGTTGATCTTGTCCATCTAAAGCCTCATATGTAAATATACTCATTTGAAGAAGTATAAACTACCCTTAATGATTCTCACCCTCCCTCTCTCTTCCATGTTTGTAAAAATGGCTATGAAAAGCCTTTGGAACCTAACTTATAATCTACATGGCCCTTAGGCTTCCATCTTGAGTTTATCCACCAAATTAAAACCTTTTCCAAGGGCTGAATCCACAAGAACTTCCCTATGAGTACATGATCTTCCACATACTATATTTAATTACCAACCCTACTTGATGTGACTTTGTACTTAAGATTTTAAATTGACTCAACTAGGCATCAGATAGGCTGGATATTGATTCTATTGGTTTAGCTTTGAAGTCTTAACCTCCATTTCCTATTATTTCGCACCATAACTAGACTCCTTGAGCTTCCTTTACATGCACCCTACTCACATCCATTAACAAAACATTCTTGAATGAGTGGATTTCCCTATAAAATATCCATTAATTCAAATTTCATTACTCATGTCTATTAATTCATTACCCATCTCCTAGACCATTAATTCATTGCCCATCTCCTACTCTTGAACTTCCTTTACATGCACCCTACTCACATTCATTAACAAAACATTCTTGAATGACTGAATTTCCCTATAAAATATCCATTAATTCAAATTTTATTGCCCATCTCCATTAATTCATTACACATCTCTTACACCCTTAATTCATTGCCCATCTCCTCTATCATTAATCTTTATCCTATACACCTACTTTAACACCTCTTGTTCCCATTTTCTCTATCAAAATATTGTATAAAATATATCGTATTTAATAAAGTTCCCATTTTCTCTATCAAGATAATGTATAAAATATATCATATTTAATAAAATAAGATAATTAAATCGTAATATGTATATCAATTAGAGTAACGTCTATTCATGATTGGAAAATTGGGGAGGTGAATAAAACTCTATAGTGCACCGACACATGATATGCACTATTGACATAAAGAAATGGAGGAGAGAGTCCTTGCCAATGATTTGAAGCGTCCTTTCGATGCTATTAAGGGCTAGATAAAACTATATAATATAATGTATTTTATATTGCTTATTAAACACTCGGTCAATATGTGGAATGCTGACAATTACCTTTTTATTAAAGTAAAGCACCAAACTTGATGAGACAGATCTGTCGAACTGTTAATTTTGCAACAGCGAGAAATTCAATGTGAAGCATTCACGAGTTTTCTATATATATCTCAGTAAATCCAAATTTATATTTTAGTGTACTTTAATAGTATCAACCTGAATAGAGATCTTATGACTTTATTCCCATAAAGCAAAAGTTTCTATTTATAAATCAGCAGGCAATTAAACAGTGATGCACTGATGGTAATAATTTACTGTAAAATTATGAATGGTGCCCAACTTGTGATGAGATATCAGAACCCAAAGCACATAAGTATATGCTGTCATCTAAATGCATGCGCCCTCTCAAAATCCAGAAGGCTCATAAGGTTGATTGACATCAAGATCAGGGTCATCGATACTGAATGCCCATAAGATTCTGCTTTGCTTTATGAGGGGCATGCATGAATAATACTCAAGGATATGAATAATACTTATAAAACCCATGGTCTCTGATTGGCTTAAGAAGAGCAGATACTCTGTGAGAGCCTCCCTTCCAGTACCAACTGCTGGGAATGTTGATATCTTCCCACCCTGTCATAGTTGCCATTGAGTTTTGTCTGTAGACTCTGGATATTCTGTGCCCATTGGTCATTTCAAACTTTTATTATGCTTCTCTTCTCAGCCAGACTCTGCAGTTTCAGTTTTTTCACTTAGGCTGCACTGGACTTGTTCGTTTGGATTAGGTTTCAATTATTCTCGGTTGGATTCAGTTAGTTTATCAGGCATCTTCATCTTTTGATTTCAGCCGAAACAACAAACTGCATATTCATTCATTCATTGCGTTGGAAACTTTTAAAGGTAGGAGGGAGAGTTGAACTTGTTGAGAAAAAAGTTTCCTCTTCTTTTCTTTTTTTTCTGGTATGATTAGAGGAATTTGTACAGGAGTGGGTTTATTATTAGCTTGACTAGAGATGGATTTGGATCACCATTACTATAACTTTTGGGTATTTAGAAAGCTATTGACAATTAAGTTGTCTCAAATACTTATTTTGATTGTATATTTATAATAATAATTATTTATATTTAAATTGTGATTGGGCTGAATGATTCTTATTCTTTTTCCCAACTTCAAATTTTCATTAGTAATATGATAAATTATAATGTCTTCATAAATATTGTTATAATAATTAGAAAAACTAATTCTTTTTCTGAAAAAAAAACATCTAAATTAATATAACCTATCAACCCATTTGTTTTATTATTTTCTTCCATTATGTAGTCTATATATATTCTACTCCACTAAAAAGCAACCTTGTTCTGTAAAGTTTTGCTTTTTTATACCGTGAAAATGGTTTAGCATTTAGGTTCCTCAAAGGCTCAAATTTTAACCATTATGTCACTTTGTGTAGAGATTCTTGAGAATGGTGCTGTGGGTTTTTGGCTATGGGTCCATACTGTCCAATCCAGGCTTTGAAGCGGACGAACAATATGTTGGATATATCAAGGGCTACCAAAGAGTTTTCAATTTAGGTCCGAATTTCTTTGCTGAAAGCCATTTAATCACATCATTCAATATGTAAAATTTGGGTACTCCTGCAATGGCTGTTTAATGGCGTTTTCACCTTGTGGTTTTTGCAGGTTGTATTGAACACCGTGGGACTCCACAGTTTCCAGCTCGGACCTGCACACTAGAAGCTCAGGAGGGAGCAATTTGTGTAAGAACATAGAATTTTTAAGACTGACATATATCTTCTGAGTATATACCCTCTTTACATTGTAGAGAAAATTAGATATCTTGCAGTAAGCAGGAAATGCAAAGAGTGTTTGAACACTAAATTATTTGTCACTTTAAAGAAATAGTTCTGCATTTCCATTTTTTTTTGCATCTACTTACACTGGTTTTTGGTCCATATTCTTAGTGGGGTAGACTCTACTGTGTGAAGGGAGGACCAGAGAAAGAAAAGTTGGCTGTGGAGGTGAGGTAGCAGGGGAATAAAACTGTTTTGCTTTGCAAGCTTTTCTTTGCCAATTTATGGGCTAAAGGCTTATGAATTTTGACTAAAATATGTGGTGCTCAGTATTTGGAAAGGAGGGAATGCGAATATGATCTCAAGGCGTATATAGATTTCTACACAGTATGCTACTCTGCGCTGCTCCATTTATATAAAGCACAACTGTGTGACATTTGTTGATAGATATAAAAGCTAGCCATGAATCTCTGATTTTCAGTGGTTTTGTTTATGGTAGGAGCAAGGAGAATCTGCAGTCCCATTTCAGACTGGAGTCTTAGTGTCAGTTCCCAGCAGCTTTAATGACATTATAGCTTTAATTTGTTGGATTTCCTTCAGAGCAGCTTCATATGCATAAAAATATTAGGCTCTAGAGAAAATGGTCAAATTTATTTGTTTTGTTTTTTTTTAATTGTAGATTCATTTCAACTCCCAACAAAATCATCAACCGGTACTATCTAGGCCCAGCCCCACTAGATGAAATGGCAAGGTATATCATGTTTATTTATTTATTTAAAGAGTTTAGTTATTAATTTGGATGAATCACTAATTTATTTAGGTTTAGTTTTATTAGAAGAAATGGCAAAATATATAAGCTTATTTATTTTAAATGAATTATTAATTTGTTTAAATAGTTTAGTGAAAGTCCAAAATAAAATTGAGTAACTATTCATTATAATTGAATATATCCAACAATCTATAAACAATTTATACCAAAAAAGATTATAACTCAACCAAAATCAAATCCAAAATATGACAATCCAACTTATTGTAGTCCTGTCCTTATATGCAGGCAAATTGCAAGCGCTATCGGTCCATGTGGGAATAACCGAGACTACCTTTTCCAACTAGAACAAGCCCTGGTCAGGCTGGGTGAGTTTTTCTCTTCACATATTTGTCCTTCAAAACTTCATAACTCCATATTTGTGGTATAGTGTTTCTCTGTAATTGGATTGAAATTCACTACTTTTCTGAAAATATCACAGGCCACGAAGACAATGAGGTGATCAAGCTTGCAAATGAAGTGAGGAGAATTCTTGGAGAGATTTTTCATCTATCACCATGTGGTTTTAATAACTTTGACCTCCCATTTTCCAATGAAGAGGGACCAGTTTAGTGCTTATAGCTGATAGATACCAGTTACTGTAATAGTTACATTCCTTAAGAACAATGGTGATGGATATGCATAGTACTTCAGCTAAATCAGTTAGTTTTTTTTAAATGATCATGTTCTAATATGGGCAATGTGAAATTTATGAAGGCATTGGTCTAGAATTGTCCAGAGACAATGTTTTGTACAGATTTAATTTTCTGTTTTCTTAACCACTAGCATGTTAAGTTGAGTCAACCGGCAATAGCGCACACAGGATGAATATCCATCCGAGAAACCTAGTATATTAGATTAATTTTATTTTTTAGCTGTGGTTAGGGTAAAAAATGATCATGTTCTAATATGGGCAATGTGAAATTTATGAAGGCATTGGTCTACAATTGTCCAGAGACAATGTTTTCTACAGATTTAATTTTCTGTTTTCTAAACCACTAGCATGTTAAGTTGGAGTCAACCGGCAATAGCGCACACAGGATGGATATCCATCTGAGAAACCTAGTATATTAGATTAATTTTTTTTTTTACTGTGGTTAGGGTATGTAGTTCAAATGATTTTTTTCTTTAATCTGAGGAGCTGTGGACAACTTTGAAGTTTTGCATTTAACTAAAATCTTTAATTTCTATTGTTAATGTGTTTAGCAAATGTATTTGTAAATAAATTTGTTTAGCAATATTGTCAATGTGTTTAGCAAATGTATCTGTAAATAATTTTGTTTAGCAAATGTGTTTGTAGAATAAATTTGAGTGAAACTTGCTTTTTTTTTTATATTAAATTACGATATAATTAGTCATATAAATTAAATAGTTGATAAATTTTGATAAATATTAAAAATATTTTTTTTTATTACATTTTATATATTCTAATTAAATTAAAAAATTATAAAAAATAATGAAATCATAATTTTATTTTAAATTAAAAAAATACTTAAAAATGATATATTTTCACAAATAAGATGTAACAATTCAAGTTTAAAATTTCAAAAATACTAATAATTATAATTATATAATGGATTGTAAGATGTAACAATTCAAGTTTAAAATTTAAATAATACTAATAATTATAATTATATAATGGATTTCCAATGATACTAAATTGTAGAGATTTTATTTTTTATTTTTTTATTTTTTTTTCAAGATTACTATGTATTAAATTTAGTGATCAAGATAATTAAGGATCCCTCTAACTTTCTCTAAACATTTTTAAAAGTACATATATACTAATTCTATCCAATCCTGTTAATTATACCAAAGATAAATATAAGTTTATAATAATGATTATATGAAAGCTGTTTGTAATTAAAATTAGTAGTTATACAAAGATATTGAGGTGTATCTATATTGGAATCGAGCTTTAAGAGTTTTAATTTAACTATCAATAGTTCTTGGGTGGATGGTAGAGATTTATTTTCCATAGAATATTTTTAGTAGTATTTATAAATCAAAAGTTGAGTTTTATTTATAAAGCAATTATATTGTTTTTCTTTTTTTAATTAAATTGATTAATTAAATGAATTGTCATATGAGAAAGTACATATGAAATGAGAAATGAATTGTGGTTTTTTTTGGCATGTGGTAGTGATAAACCATGGTATTGCAACAAAGCCCATTTACAAATTAAGTACTTCCATGGTCAAGTAGGGGTGAATCTTATGGTTAAGAATCTTATTACATGTTTTTTTTCAATGTGCATATGTTTAACTTATATATTAATTATTTTTAGAAATAATAATAACAATAATGATAATAATAATAATAATAATAATAATAATTTTAAATAAAGTTATAATTTAGTTAATTTTTAAGAATTTTCTAATTTTAACAATCTGAGAGGTATGCTGAAGTAAGTAATTTGATGCTTATTAGAGATTGAGATTTAAATCAAAATTTTAGTTTTTAATATTTAAAAATAAATTGTAAATATTGTCAAGATTAATTTTATAAATATTATGATATTAGAGTCGATATTAAGGTTTGAATTTTGTCAAAATCAATTGACATTCTTTTCATATTAACGTATCATCCTTTGGATAGATATGCTCACAAGCTTTCCCGCTTGTTATTTCAAGTTTATGACATTTTTTTGTCTTTTATTAAGTGCATCGTTGGAACGGGGTTCCCTAACCTGTGTTTTTGATATAATTTTGTAATAGTCAGTCTTGCGTAGGGGTTTTGGGGTGGGTCAAAGCCCCTAATGTTTTGTAATTGGTTAAAGGGTAGCTCTAGGGTCCGCAAACCATGGTTTACGGGCCATAGGATAACAAAGGCTACAATGTTATAAATAGATGGATAGTTGGGTCTAGTAAGTAAGTAAGACATAAGATTGATGCTATGTGTGAATTGTTGAGATTTGTTTGGGTTGTTTTGGGTAAGGACTCTTGCCGGCTGTGTGCGTGGAGATCCTCAGTCCTGTTGTGTGTGAACCCCGCTAAGATGTGTGCGCAGGCTGTGTTTGGGTTGTAAGTAGATCTTTGATGCTAATGAATGCATGAATATATTTAAAGTATCTTTGTGCTATCTGGATTGATTTTGTTTATTGTTGAAGCACATCTGTGATATCTATTTAAGCTGCGAACATATCTGTGATCTAGAATTAGTTGTGATTATAATGGTCTGTGATGGTATTTGTTGATGTGCACGTGGATGCGAATGTATTGATTATATATGTTAGTGATAGTGGTTTTGTTATGGTTTTGTGCTAATTATATTGTTAAAAGAGCTGCGAATAGACTCATTCTGTGTGAACCTAATAAGTTGCAACACAGATCTGCCTTCAATTGCCTACTCTCTCCCAAGTTGCGGAAACCTGGGTCTAGCACCCTCCCATACTACTTTGGTAGATCATTGCCGAAAGGGCTAGTAGTATAGGGGTTTGTTGGCAAACCTTAACCTCTGAACCTGGTTCAGGACCCCTTAAGCCAACAAATAGTTCCGTTGCTAAGACCGGGAGCATTTTGACAGAGAGATTGGATAATTCCACGACGTCGTTGGAGACCTAAGGAGTTGGAAATTGAAGACTGGTTTGAAAGGCAGATTCAGGAATTTTCTATAAAAGAGAATCGCAGCACGAATCTAATAGCTGAGAAGTGGAAGAACAAGTACATCTTCACCGAAGTCTATGAAATTTTCTTTGTAACCTTTACGCACGAGCTTCAAGAGTGGTTAGCAAGGCTCGTAGAATTCCAGACGTGTTGGAAGGACGATCAAGTTGTGAAGTGGATGCCAGAACTGATTCAACAGTTGGAGAGAACTAACAATACGATCACTCTTACGGTAGATCATTGGGTGGATAGCGTGCTGGGAGGGTTCGTGACAGAATTTGCAGTCGATCAGTTCGTATCCTATTTTGAGGCAGAGCAGAGATTCTTCGAAGGTTTCCGGGGTAAGTTCTTGAGAACATTGCCATTGTTAATCAAAATACTACTGTGCGAAAAGGGAATTCTGTGCAACTGCACTGAATGAATGACCTCTAATCAGAGTGAGAGTACAACACGAAGTGGGAAGTATTACCAAACCAATTGAGAAGGGGATAGATCCATCTATAGTCCACTAAGAGAACCGGCTGCGCACGCAGGAAATAGTCCAATAGCCACACCGCCTTCAAGTCAGCATAAGGGTAAGAACTCCCCCACACCTCTGCCACCACCAGAAGAAGATATGGCCACACACATGAAGCTACCCACCTTCAAGGGTGTAGGATATGAAGATATGGACCGATTTTGGTTTGTAGTAGAATCAGTATGGACTGTGCAAAATGTGGCTGCCGATGTTGTAAAAAGAGTGCAGCTATCCCTCGCCTTTGAAGGAAAGGCCTTGGACTGGTATATGGGGTACGTAGGCCAGCATGCGGATCCGTCTATTCAAGGGATTAAGAAAGATTTAAAACAACAATTCTGAAAGCCTAAGTCCTACTCGCAATTAGTAACTGACCTAAAAGACTTTAGACAGGGACCCACTGAGTCTGTATGGGAAGTTGATCAATGGTTAAAGAAGGTTATCAGAGATAGGGAATTTCAGTATGATGATAGGCAACACAAGGAATGGTTTATCGCTATGCCTCTACCTCACTTGCGTGGACCTATGGGTCAACAGGCGATTGAGATGCAAGAGAAAGCCTTGGAGATTGCTATGAAACTAGAAGATGTGCCAAGAGACGATGCCCAGTTTGGGGTGCAGCAGATCCAAGGACAGCTAGAGGAAATTCACCTTGAAATCCAGAATCTACAGAAAGAACGAGGGAAAGAAGCTAGCCCAGACGTATGGTTCATATGATGCAGGGTGTCTGGCCACCCCAAGAATTAGTGCCCTCTGCTGGCGGACTACATGCAGGCTGGGGGACCTATCCCATTGCGCCCTAAAGAGGATGTGGGGCCAAGTGGTCCGATGTTATGGTGTGTTGATTGTCGCATTTTTAGACTACATGATACCAACCACTGTCCTCGTCTTGGTGCTTATGTTCCAGAATTGAAGCAACAATGGTGTCAATTCTGCTCCTCTGTGGGGGCATGACGAGCATAATTGTCGGACCTATGACTTGATGATAGAACAAAGGAAATTATACAGGGTACAGGTTGACCCTTCTTCACCACTATCTCCCTCAAGAAGAGGAGGCTCCCCACCAAGGGAAAGGGGAGGGGGAAGGGGTGGAGGTGTAGGTCGAGGAAGAGGGTAATTAATCTGTTACAATTGTGGAGAAATAGGGCACTTCGAAAGAGACTTTCTGAAGCCTGCACGACAATCTTGCTGATATTGTAGACATTTGGATCACGTGATCGAAGATTGCCCAGTACTGATAGAAAAAATGCAGGAACAACAACAGACACCAACGTAGAATGTGCAGAGGGTTAAGGCAGAGCCGTGCGATGAGGGACCAAGTATTAATGTCATAATGCACAGCAACATGGCTACTGGGGGAGCTGAGGAGAAAGTTGCGGCTGAAACCCTTATCCAGAAGGATGCTATCAAACAAGAAAGCCTGGACCTACAGAGGGAGAAAGAAACATTTGTCGCATCTTGCAAGAACTTTGCCAAGGATGAGGTATCTACCTCCAAGGCTCCAACAAAACTAAGAGCAGACGACGAAGTTAAACCATTCCTACAGGCATGTATAAAGCTGCTACGCAACCAGAAGGCGGTAGAAAATCTTCAAACACTGATAGAAAGTTGTACGGAAAGAGCTGACCCTCCTACAAAGGTTAGAGATGTTCAAAAGTTGTACAAGTGCAAGAACTGCATTGGGCGAGAGATGTGGCTAACAACACAGATCGATGACTATGAAATGGATCAGGTCATCTTGGATCTGGGATCAGATGAAAATGTACTGCCCAAGAAAACATGGCAGTGGATGGGAGAACCTAAGCTAGAATGGTCTACCATATAGCTGCACATGGATAACCAATAGAAGATCATACCATTGGGGAGGCTGTCAAAGATTATGGTAGATATCGTAGGAATTAAGGTACGCGCAGACTTAGAGGTAATTCAGATTGTTGAAGATGCAGATCCATATCCTGCGCTCCTAGGACTGAATTGAGCGATAGACATGGGAGGCATTATTAACCTAAAGAAAAGGAGCATGGTTTTCAAGAATGAGGGTAAGAGGGTGATAGTCCCACTATACCCTACGGAAGGAGAGCAGTATACAGAACCGGTGCATGAAGAAGATGACTTAGATCACATTTATAAACTAACTGCCTGGGATGAGGATTGTATTAATCCTACAATTGATGGTGTGCTTTGCTGGGAGAAATATAGTGAATGCCTCTCTAACTCCGAGGGGGAGATAGAAAACTGGAAGAATCAGTTATATGACGTATCTACGATGCGATGTCTCAGGATCACGAAAAGCTTCTGATGTATCTCCTTAGAGGTAAGAGAATTTCCCTACTTTGATGGCTCTGGTAGTATTAGAGATTTTTTGCAAACATTTGAAGCCGAAGTCCCAAGGGAGAAAGAATGTGGGCACTTAACCTAGAAATGCGTGCAACCCATGACGCGGTGGTGGGAAACACATAAGGGGATGTTCCAGGATTGGGAGGAATGTCGCGAGATGATGGTCCTACGGTTTGAACCCCTGGTTCACCTACACATGAAGACTTTCCTTGGCCCAGGAGACCCGCGCAAGCACTTGTCCGCATGGATGGAGGAATGGTGTGAAATAACTATGGACGAATGGGTCCACCTATTCATTCATGCCTTGGGGCCAATTCCCACCGCATGGTATTTAGATGCAGAACTACTTCAACGCACCCGCCACTAGGAAACCCTGAAGGATGAGTTTGTAGGGACATTCGGGTTGATAGGTGGAACGAAAGCACTCAATGAAGCCCTGCAGGATATAGATGCCTTAATATTTGATGAATCATGCCCTCGTGTGGAATACGGGGCACTAGCTTGGGATACGCAGATGCAGGATATTGTCAACTGCCACAATCTATCAATGGAGGAATGTGATGAAGACCCACGAAATGTCACTATCCCAGAATTGAAGGGAGAACGCTCAGTTACTGGAGCTCCATTGCAGATTGTTGATGTGACCAAGCCTCTTAAGCTAAGGGAAGTCAACATTGGAACAGAAGAGCAACCTAAGCTAGCTATAATTGGGGACTACTGGGATGATGATAGTGTTAGGAGAGTCGTAGAACTCCTCACAGAATACCAGGACCTGTTTCCTACAAAATTCTCAGAACTAAAAGGGATTGCAGGGGACCTAGGGGTCATATACATCACTTTAAAACTAGATGCACACCCTGTTAAGCAGTGCCCTTATAAATTGAATCCCAAGTATAAGCAGAAAGTTAGGGAAGAACTTGAAAAAATGATAGCCACAGGTATCATTGAACCAGTAGAACAGTCCAATTGGGTAAGTCCTATGGTGGTATAGGAGAAAAATACCAAAGGAGAAATAAGAATCTGTGTTGACCTGCGAAAACTAAATGATTCCTGAGTTCACGATCCCTTCCCTACGCCATTTTCTGATGAAATTATTGATAGCGTGGGAGGGAAGGAAGTGTACTCATTCACTGATGAGTTCTCGGGTTACCATCAGATCAGGATCGCACCTGAATATCGCAGCAAAACTATGTTCGCCACTAAATGGGGATCCTTCCAGTACACTGTCATACAGTTTGGGCTTAAGAATGCCCCTACCATTGTTTCGCGGGTGGTGGTCACAGTATTCAAGGAATTCATCCACAAGTTCTTGGAGGTGTATTTTGATGATTGGACAATATTTGGGTTGGTAAAGAATCACGTCTCGAACCTGCGCATGATGTTAGATGCCTGTAGGAAGCACTAGATTTCCCTGAATATTAAGAAGTGCATCTTTTGTGTACCTTTCGGGATCTTTCTAGGCCACATAGTCTGCCGACAGGGAGTGATGGTGGACCTTGCCAAGGTTGCAGTTATCATCAACCTAGCAGTCCCTACAACTGAGAAACAACTGTGCTCTATCCTTCGACATACAGGCTACTACCGGAAGTTCATTCAAGGGTACACACTAATCACAACACCCATGGAGAAGCTACTAAAGAAGGATATTTCATTTTTTTGGGATGCGGAGTGTTAGAAGAGCTTCGAGTTACTTAAGGAGAAGATGGTCTCTGCACCTATCCTCATATTTCCTGACTGGACGAAATTTTTCCATGTACATGTAGATGCGTCAGGGATTGCCTTGGGAGCTGTCCTTACTCTGCCTGGGGAAGGAGACATCGACCATCCAGTTGCATTTTCTAGTAGAAAAATCTCCAGTACGGAGCACAACTACTCCACTATTGAGCGCGAGGGGTTGGCCATGGTATACGCCTTGCAGAAATACCAGCATTATCTGTTAGGAGGGCACTTCAAGATGTTTACAGATCATTCAACTTTGAATTTCCTAGTGAATAAGCCTGTGTTTTGGGGGAAGATCTGCTGATGGCTGTTGATATTTTAAGAATATGACTTTGAGATCATCGTTAAGCCAGGGAAACTAAATGTCAGGCCTAACCACTTATCCCGAATCGAAAGTGGCGAAGAGTCGACCAACCTAGAAGATGGACTGCCTGATGCGCAACTTTTTTCTATTAAGTATTTGATTCGCACTTCGTCAACATCATTCACTTCTTAACTACGGGGAATCATGGCACCGACAAAGTATTCGGTACAACAGAAAAAGGAGCTGGTAACCAGCGCAACAGATTTTACCATCATAGCTGGCCATCTGTATAAACTGGGAGCTGATGAGGTGCTGCGAAGATATATTTTGGAGCATGAAAGACACTCCATCTTAGCAGAAGCCCACGGGGGCATAGCAGTAGGTCACTACACAGGGAAAGCAACGACACAAAAGATCTTGAGAGCTAGGCTATGGTGGCCCACACTGCATAGTGACACTCACGACTATTGCAAAGTCTGCGACACATGAAAAAGGGTAGGAACGCTATCTCACAGGGACAAAATTCCCCTGCAACCGTAGATGGCCATGCAAGCATTTGAAAAATGGGCCATCGAATTCGTTGGTCCCGTCAACCCGCCAGGGAAGAAGACAGGTGCACTCTACATCATCATTGCGACTTATTATGTAACCAGATGGGTCGAAGCACAAGCTGTGAGGGATTTCACTATAGATACCACTGCACACTTCATTTTTGAACATATTCTAACTAGGTTTGGCTATCCAAAGGTCTTGATGAGTGATAGAGGTACGCATTTTTTTAATGAGACAATACAGGCCTTGACTAAATAATTTCGGATCCACCACGCGAAAAGCACCCCGTATCATCCACAGGCAAATGGAGTTGTAGAAGCTTTTAATAAAGACTTGGAACATGAACTGCCCAAGGTCTGTAATGTCGATTGCAGTGAGTGGGACGTGTGCATCCCATCAGTCCTTTGGGCCTATCGAACCACTTGGAAGAAATTGACTGGGAAAGCAAAGTTTCGGATGGTTTATGGATAGGAGGCCATTATTCCCATGGATTATATTGTTCCTGGCATGTGCATCACAACCTTTATGAACATGGTAGAGCTTGATGTCATGGAGGAGTGGTTAGCGTAGCTCATGGCCTTAGAGGAGGATCATTTCATTTCTAACTTCCATCATCAAGTTCAGAAGGCTCGGTAAAAAGCATGGCATGATCGACATATTCGACAAAAGATATTTGCAGAGGGAGAATTGGTCCTACTATACAATAGCCAGTTTACGAAGCACCAGGGGAAGTTTCGTCAGCACTGGCTCGGTCCCTATATGGTAAAGGAAATTACTGATGGAGGAGTTGTCCGATTAGCCACAATGCGCGGTGACATGGTACTAGGATATGTCAATGGCAACCAGCTAAAACCATACCGAATCAAATGACTATATGGCCAGAGTAGCTATATAAGGTGGAATATGCACAGGGATCGATTGCAGGTTTGGAAGCCCGGGGAGGTGCGCTGGTAGCGCAGGGGTCGATCGCAGGTTTGGAAGCCCTAGGAGGTGTGATGGGCGTGCAGGGGTAATACATAGCTGTGAAAACTAGCCATTGGAATAGTAAAACTGGGTAAAAAGCAAATTTTACTGTTGAAAGGAGTGAGCAGTCGACACTTAATGAGGCGATTTTCGAAGATTTTTACCGTTTACTTGATGGTAAGTTCCCGATAAGCCTCATCCAACCATTGGTTGATCTCCAAGGCTATAAAAGCATAAGGGTAGATCATAAGGGGGTTCCATGCATCTTGAATAGTTTGTGCTTTGTGAAATTCTATGACTATTGCGCTTTGTTAATGTCTGGGCGAGCTACTCCTTCTGATAGTAGCAATCCTGAATTTATCTTCCGAGTGAGAATGACTACAACTAATCCAGATGAATCATTGCAGACTGTGGTCTCCACTGATGAGGTTGAAGAGGTCACCCCTAAAGTTGAAGAGGTTGTGTGCATGCCAACAAAGGGAAAGTAGGTTGAAAAGAAGAAGGGAAAGGGGAAAGCACATGAGCAAGGGCAGGGGAGGGCTGCAAGATGGGCTGGAGGAAAGCCACACACCTCCCCTTGGAATGTAAAGTCTCCCCGAACAGTGCCCCATGTATGTTTTCCTAACCCATCAAAGAGACCTCTATCTGCTCAAGAGGAGGCTCGGATTGCGGAACCAATAAACTAGCTACCACCATATGTTTGGCCTCGCAAGCCCTTGGTGCGCATTCCCAATAATCTCCAAGGGATGCATGCCTATTTGCAGATGCATCTGATTCTGGATGAGGTCCCCATCACTGGAGAATCCTTTGGCAATCTCCACACGGTCGAATTCGACGATCATGACCTAGCTAACCTAGAGGCCTTCCCCGAATTGGCACTAGAATTATATCTCGAAAGGGTATTGGAGGATGACGTGCTGAAGGTAGTCCCAATTCCATGGGAAAGTGGGTTGGCTGGGAGGTTATTAAATCTGCTGCAGATGCCTCACTTTGGCCACTACAATATCACCAATGAAATTTCATGACAGCTGCTAGCTCTGGTCCATGACGACTGCTTATGGATCCAAGACCGTATTACCATAGATTCAGTGCTCATTCACTATTACCGGTCTTCCCATGAAGGGGCTGAATCCCATGGAGCGTGTCGGTAAGAAATATGAGCAATAGATCGCTAATAAGGTGCGCGATGATTACCACATTAAACGAAACACTAGGGGGTTCATGATCAGCACTATTAGCAACTCAGGTGTGCGCATGAGCACCCTGTTGTTAGCATGCAAAATGATGTGAAAATGCCATGGTCCCCGTGTATGTAATTCAGTTGGCTGGCCACTGTGAAAAAGGGGTCTGCTTCAATTGGTCCCAGTTCCTGTGTAATGAATTTATGGAGAATGTGCGTGAGGCCCAAGATCATGGAAGGGCATTCTGTTACTCCTGGTTTCTCCTCCTCATCGCGTTGGTCACGTGGGAAGCCCCAGAAGACTTGTTCCTCCCTGAGCTCGAGCCGGATATGTGCGAAGGGGCATGGTATGTGAATCTATGGGATTCAAAGAATGAGCAATGCATTGAATATAATAAGGTCTTCTGGGTCCTATTTCAAAGCGGGCTCGCAGCAGCAATCCACTCTCGATTGCGCTTGTCACCAAAAATCTATGACAAGCATAAGAGCATCGCAACGTTCCAGGTTACGATGCATAATGTGTAGATCTAGGGCCGTAAGGACCCAGGGTGGGTATCACTACCATATATGGTTGCTAACGAGGAGATTGACCATCTTATTGATACTTGGCATCCACACTGGAAACTAGGCTTCCAACCAAGTACGCATGACACTGTAGGTATGAGCACCAATCAGACTACCTCGCTTGGCATCACCAAAGAGATAAAAGGACAGGGTAAGAACGCCGAGAAGGGTGTGGTTCCAGAATCACAGAAGGATTCAAAGTAGGATCTAGACGTAGAGGGTCTAGATGCGGAGGGTGCTAACTCCCCTCATGGTACAAAACGGGCTGGTGACCCTATTAATGTCCAACGAAAGAAATGATGAGCTATAAGGTTGAGTCAGGAGATTGAAGTTACTCTGACAGAGGAAGAACTGGAGCAGATCGCATACGCAGTCACCCTCACCTCAGAGGATAAATGGCTAGCTTTAGAAGAGGATTAGAAGTCCACGGTCGCTACACTCCAGTCTAAGCTCCGAGCTCTGCAGCTCAAAACTGACACCCTGCAGACAAGCATGATTCAAACCAGGCCGCCCTCAGCAACCAGAAAATGCCTAATCAGTAGGCTCTTCACAAATGTAACTGAGGATATCCTAGCTTCTTATACCCCCCAGGACAAGATTGAAGGACTTTTTGGAGCCCTAAAGGCATCAAGGACTGAGATTCAGACTGTCAAAACAGAGATGGAGCAGCATATTTTTTCCTTGCATGCCAAATTGCAGCCATAAAATCCACCTGAGGTAAGAGTCTAGCGAGCCGTGTTGGTCACAGAGGCCACCAATGCCATCATAGCTGAGATTGCTCAGGGTGCAGGATTGTTGGAGATAGCTATGCAACTATGTTCTAAGGTGTAGCGCGACCCTCTCCTGCGTGATTTTACTCAAGCGCTGCACCAAAAGGAGGAAGAGTTTGAACAACTCCAAGCCACTACGTCCACTTCGATTCCAGCCCAGCGCCTGGCATGACTACGTACCAACCACACACTCAGAGATGAAATTGAAGAGCTCTGCCACAAAAATAAAGTTCTCAACAAATACCTCAAGCCTTGGGCCAATGAAGCCCTCAAGCTCCTTCAGGAAGTAGACATTGCAGTTAAGCAACTGAACCAGACCTTGGAAGGCATCACTACTACTATAGAAGGTCCAACTTCGCATAATTTGGTGGATATTTCTCAGAACACTGCTGCACAGAGCAAAGGAGTGTTTCCCCCACTGGTCGATGCGATTAATCAGCTTCAGGTGAAGATGCAAACCCCATGGCCGGAGTGACTAGGGAAGAGTCACAAGATTGTGTTGGGGGCATCTTCAAACGGGATTCCCTAAACTTCTTTTTTGATATAATTTTGTAATAGTCGGTCTTGCATAGGGGTTTTGGGGTGGGTCAAAGCCCCTAATGTTTTGTAATGGGTTAAAGGGTAGCTCTAGGGTCCACAAACCATGGTTTGCGGACCATAGGATAACAAAGGCTACGATGTTATAAATAGATAGATAGTTGGGTCTAGTAAGTAAGTAAGACATAATATTGATGCTACATGCGAATTGTTGAGATCCTTTTGGGTTGTTTTGGGTAAGGACTCCTGCTAGCTATGTGCGCGGAGATCCTCAGTCCTGCTATGTGCGGACCCCTCTAGGTTGTGTGCGCAGGCTGTGTTTGGGTTGTAAGTGGATCTTTTATGCTAATAAATGAGGAATATATTTGAAGTATCTTTGTGCTATCTGGATTGATTGTGTATATTGCTGAAGTGCATATGTGATATCTATTTAAGTTGCGAACATATTTGTGATATGGAATTAGCTTCGATTATAATGTTCTATGATGGTATTTGCCGATGTACACGTGGATGAGAATGTATTGATTAGATTTGTTAGTGATAGTGGCTTTGTTATGGTTTTGTGTTGATTATACTATTAAAAGAGCTATGAATATACTCATTCTGTGTGAACCTAATAAGTTACTACACAGATCTGCCTTCAATTACTTACTCTCTCCCGGTGTGCGCAAACCTAGTTCCAGCACCCTCCCATACTACTTCGGGTGAGACCTTGGCCTGCGAAAGTAGGTCATTGCCGAAAGGGCCAGTAGTATAGGGGTTTGTTGGCAAACCTTAACCTCCAGACCTAGGTCAGGACCCCTTAAGCCAAATGCATGCATAGGAAAAGAGTGCTACAGATGTCATAGTTAACCTTGAAATGCAATGTTCTCATAATCTAAAGCCTAAAACCATTTAAAATTAAAACTATTTAAAAAAATTTAATTTTCACATTGTGAGATCAATTTTTAGTAGATATGTCAATATCAACACATACTCTAAATATATATGAAAAGGATTAGTTTAGTCTTTTCTAAAAAAAAATTGATGTAATTGTCAAGAGCATTATTAATATCTTTAAGAACCATTGAATGTCAATAATGAAGGGATAGATTTGGTAACCAAACCCAAATTGGAAATTTTATTATAAACATAATGGAAGGATCACAAGTGAGGAACCCATTAGTAATAAAATGCATATTTTTCCCCAAACCCATGGGATCGTTTTTAAAACTCTTTGATAGTCAATGGTTTTTGTAGATTGTACACTAAATAAACACTTATAGGAGAAACAAACCTCCCAATAAATAAAAAAATTATACAATGAATAAACACTTACAGGAGAAACAAACCTCCTAATGGTTTGTCCATATTGAATAAATCCATTGATACAAATCTGAAGTAGAATTTTATAAACCATTGAATCTACATATTACCAACATGGGTTGGTAAAATGAAAAAAAAACATATGTAACATCTAGTTGAGAGACGTCCAAGTTGTGCCCTCTTCAAATTTCTTATGATATGAAATTATAAAGGAGTAACTTATACATGTGAATATAAATGTGGTTACATAATTGTATTGCTTAAATGTTTATGTACAAATTTATGAATGAAGACAAGGAGTGAAGCTAGGGATGATGATCTCATGGAATCATGTTGACCAGTTATGGAGATTTTATTGGAGATAGTTGTGAAGATGGTTAAACTAAATATCTAATTCTGACATATTTATTATAAAACCTAATTCTATATAAATAAAATTATCATTGAATATAAATAAACATAATAATTAAATGATTGAATAAAATTCATTGTTAAGGGATGTATTGAGTGTAAACACCTCATGTCCCATTGCTTAAGTTTTTGAATGTTTTATATGTTGTGCATTATAAATTCTCTATTTAAATTTCAAATCCTAGGTGACTCATTTCCTTATGATCTCAGTCAAATATGTAGATTATTTAAAATTAAATATTGGACCATGGCATCAATCACCCATAGCTAGAAATGAAAAATCAAAAGCATAAAAAATGATTTCACACAGACATAGGTAATTACATATTCAAATTAGTGTTTCAATCCTTTATAAAAAATAAAATGAAACCTCCACATTGTTAGGGTCCTATATTATAGAGATCTTAGTTATTTCAATCTTTCTATTCATTTGAGGTAAATTTGTAAATGTTAGTCTTGATTTCATGAGTATTATGATCTAAAGGGGTCTCTTGTGAATAAGAGGTTTACATTTGGATTGAGTGTCATGCAAAGTTTTTGAGTCAAAAAGATCTATTTGATAGAATCTAAAGTGTAATGTCATGAAGGATCATCATTAAAAGGGGTAATCATAAGGAGTCATTGGTCACCATGAAAGAGTGGTAAAGGGTCATGTCATGAAAAATTGTGGTCATCATGAGTTAGTTAGCTAGGTATAGAGGTAAAGTTACATCAAGAAATCATGAAAAATATTGTGCTTCCATGCTTTGTCATCATGGGCATAGATTTTTAGGTGTCTTGAGTCAGTTTATGTGTCAAATCGGGATTGGTCATGACATCAACAACATGACGATGGTCAAGAGGAAAAATTTTGCGCTTTTACCAAGTGTTGCATGTTTCTCTTCCAAGTTCAAACCATGATTATCGCCATCAACTCTGCTCCTAGCCACTTTGGGAGGTTATTTTCCCTTGTTGTGTGTTTGTGATTGATTGTTGCACAAAGGAGGTAGAAGAGTGTTGCATTTCTCTCAACCTGATGATCAAAACTCTCTCACGGGTCCAAACTCAAGTCTTCCATTCCTTGTTCTTGAATGGTTACCCAATTACATGCATGAGTTGAGAAAATAGCATATAAATCCCACAATATACCTAACTCATCATCGATGCATTTTTGAAATCACTTTTTCCATTTTGTTGGACTTTCTCCTAATCGTTGTGTTTCCACACAATGTTGCATCTTTTTCATTTGTCTTTTCCAATTCCACATTTTTTTCTCTGCGTGGCCTCCATAAACAAGGTGTGATATGCATTTTAAATAAATTTAGAGACCTTACCATACTTTTTTGTGTTGTAGAAGTGTTTGAAAGTCTATTCTCTCATGTGTTGTGCTTCTGGCACTGCGCTTTTCCTTTGAATTTTCTACCACCAATATCAAGCATTCACAAGTTGTCTTAGGGTATTTTAGAAGGAAATTTGTGCTAATTAGTCTTTTTATAGGGTTTCCTTTTAAATTATCATTAAAGGATAAATTTGGATTCCTTTTTGTTATTTCTCTCACACTGGTTGCACAAAACAAGTTTGCATTAAAACCCTAAACTATTCACTACTTCAAAACGAAAACCGTGTCTCAACTCCAGAGGAAATAAAACAAAAGGGAGGTGCTATTGTCAGATTTGAATCACAATATCTCACATTCATCAATGCAGACAAAATTATTTGAATAGATTTTGATCAAGTGGGATGTATGATATTTTGTGAAAAAAATTAAGGGTACAATCTACAACTTACTAAAGACTTTGATAAGAAATTGAATGGATTTGAGGCAAAAGTTGAAACACTCACCTTTCTATTTATAGAGGTCACAATAGTAGCTGCAACAGAGATTCACATTCAAGGAGAGCAATGGTTCAAGGACATCGCCCTTGATATCACTCATTATAGAGATTTTTTGAAGCATGAGTACAAAGACAAGAGTATGAATCCATTGTGCCTAAAGAGTATTTAGTGGAAAATCACAGCAGGATTTTGCAAGCTATTCATAGGTATTTCACATGTCAGGGAAGGTTTGGAAGGATTCATCAATACCATTTCAAACTTTTAATGTATTTCACTAGAAATATCTCCTTACATTTTGTCTTTTATCTATTTAGGAGTCTCTACAAGATGGAAGATAAAGTACAGGGAAAAAAAGTCAAGTGGAATCTAGCCTTTTCCACTTTACCCTTAACTAATTTGTTGGTATTTGAGGATCTAAGTAAAAGAAATAAATCATGTCAATCATTTTTTTATTATTCAAAACTGGTGGATGATGTGCTAACTAGTTCCTTGAGAAATAAGGAAACACACTCAGTAGTGGTAAAGGGCATTCAATCACCAGTTGGAAGCTCAGTGAAGAGGCCCTCAGCTGTAGTGTAGTCTACAAGAAAGAAGAAAGGATAGAAGCTACAATTTTCTCTAGAAGTGGTGGATGCCCCTAAGAAACCCCTCACTAGGTCTGTTGCAAATTTTTTTTCCTTGGAGCAGACATTTGAGACCATATAGACCATATTAGAAGTTGAAATTGCTGATGATAAATTCGGGGAGATTGTAGAACAAGAACAATTGAAGAAGGAATATTTAATGATTACACAGTTGCAATAGGAAAATAGGAAAATAAAGAAGGTTGTTCTAGAAAAAACAACTCAACCTAGTGAATATGTGCCAATGGTTAAAGATACACTAGTTGTTGTTAAATCCAAGGGCAAAGAAAAGGTAACCAAAGAGGATGTTAAGAAGGCAGAAGTTCCAACAGTTAGGATTATCATATCCTCATCTAGGAATCTACAAATCCAATAAGAGAGGACTATACAAGAGGAGAAGAGAGAGGTAGATGCAGGGAATATTACATGGAAATCTTTGAGCTCAAGAAACAAGATGAAAGGACCAGGAAAGAAATGGGTGATCTAATGGAAATCTATCACCCAACCATGGATAATGAAAAATATATGTTGAAGAGATCCATTCCCTTACATAGACAATTAAAGAATATATGCAGGTAGAATCTGGCCATGATCAAGGAGTTAAGAGCCACTAAGCAACAACCGAGGGAGATACAGGAGAAATAGAGAGGCAAGTTGGACCTATTTGTTGAGGTAGCCAAAATTTGAATGCTGGAAGGGGTAAAGTAACACGGTTTTGTTTTTGAATTTTTCCTAAAGTATGCTTGTTTATAGGGTTGAGGTTCTAGGTGATAATTTTTTGCACAAATTTCCTCTTGCAGCTACATTTAGTCAGAACTATGAAGATATTTTTGAAGAAGAAGCTTTATAGCATTTTATGCCCTAGCTAGTATTAGGGTTATTTTGTTTGGAGATGAATGTTTGATATTGTTTATGAAGAAAGGATTGAAGGAGGTATGCGATATGATCATTGCAGTGTCAACATCATCATCAAAGGGTACAACTTGTATAAAAGCATCACTGACCACTCAAACTATAAAAATAGATGGCATTGTTCATTTGAAACTAGCGCTCCATTTTTTGCTATGAATAATTTGCTGAAGTTTGAGGCTTTCTATGGTAAAGGAAAACTTCAAAAGGGGAAAGTATACATATATAGACTTGTTTACACATGTTGGATTCATCAGCCAACTCAGGAAATGACCGAAAAAATCACAACCATGAAGCGCTACATTTTCATGTTGTGTTTTTACATTTATGAAGAATTAGGAGGTTGCGCAATGCCAATACTGTGCGTCCATAAAAAATTCTTTTTGAGTGAGTTTACTGGGTAAAAACTTGATGTAATTTTTTTTATGGTTGTATTAATTGTAATAAAGCACTCAGTGACTCATAAGATTGATTTGGAGCTGAGAAATTAATGTAAAATTATTATAAAAGATCTAGTTATGCAATCCTTATTCTTTAGCAGTTAGTTTTGTTTTCATTGCAGAAGTTAGAAAAAACATTCCTAATGATGAATTCTACCCCTAGCGGTGGGAAATGACTCATTTGAGTCTATTTTATGATGTGCATGTAATGGAAAAAGGGTTGGTCATATTGGAGAGGAAGAGACTTGTGTATGTTGTATTTTTTCTGAATATTTACCAATGAATGAAAGACAGAAGGTGATTTGTAGGGATTCTTGTGTCAAATCTTGATGGTGTTGTCCTTCCTTCATGTTGTAATTTTTCCTTATATTATTTTCATATCTTAAATGTATGTATTCATAATTGGATGAACCATAACTTAATTAAAAATTCATTTAAAAGGTGTTATGATTTAGTTTACCAAGAAATCTATTTTTTCTTCTTAAAACAACATTTAGAATTCATCTACAATTTTTATGCTCTATGTGTTGTTTCCAACTTTCTTACGCTCACCCTCCTGCGGCGATTTAACTTGATTTTATCACCAAGAATTCCTACCTCGCCCTTGTTGAAGACCTTTTCTTTCCATCCTATCATTGTAAAAATAATAAATTTGACATGAATCCATTCCCAATGGACATGTATCCTTTCGTACCAACAAAAAATTGAAAAATTAGACCTCATTGAGCATTACACCTAGCCTAACATCATAGTAGTTGAACATCCTAACAGAGAGAGTCCTATCCAAGGCTAGAAGGGATAGACTCTAGCCTGAAATGGGTTCTGAGGTTACCTTTGAATTTCTCTCCTCGACCTAGGGAAATTATGGAGGGATAACACACATGTTTCTCAAGAAAAAAATGTGCATGGATACCAAAAAATTCCATAAATTAGGCTTTCACAACATTTTTAAAAACACTAAAACAACATAAAACGGTTGTAAAACCTACATTATAGTTTGCATGGCTTGTATAAATCTTTGTGAGGCCATACAATTCTCCATGATGGTATAGAATTTCAAACGAATGTAAATATTGGTATCTCGAACTATGTGCTACCCTATAAATACTCTTCCCTAGTTACCTACTCTCTTTCCATTGTTTAACTACTCAATTTTGTGTTAAATCCTCTACCTTGCCCCATCTTTAAATTTTTAGTGGAGAATCTATTTTTTAAATTACTATTAATAAAATTGTAGGTTTAGACTTAACTGCCAACAATAATACTTTTACTTTTTAACTAGAGAAAATTACAAAATAGAATAGCATTTTTGGAAATATCTGAAGCTACTTCTTACATGTTCACTATGAATATGTGAATAGGTGGTTCATATTCCAGCTGCAATTCTAAACACTCCCTCTTAGTGAGAAAGGAATTCTACACCAATCCAAATTTGTCTCTAAATGCATCAAACGTTTCCTTATCCAAGGGATTGGTTAGAATATTAGTTACTTGTTGATCTATAGGAATATGTTTTAGCTTCACTACTCTCTTTTGAACCCTATCTCATATGAAACGATATTTGATCTCTCTATTCTTGGGTGTATCATGAAAATATAAATTATTAGATAGTTTGATAGAAATATGATTACAGTAAATGACTATAGGCTCCAACTCCTAATAAAAAAAAATTGTGGGTAGCTTACAAAGCCAAATGGCCTAAAAAATAGTAGTATTAGATTCCACATATTTTGTCTCTACTCAGATGAGTGTTACAAAAATATGCTTCATGTTGAACCACGATACCATCATTAATCCCAAGCTAAAGAAACATCATTAGGTTCTCTTCTCTTTTGATGCACTACTTTTCCAATATGTATATGTATGACCTTGTAATTTCACTTCACCTTGCACAATATATATCATACCATACTCCATTTTACCCCTAAAAAATGTGAACACATGTTTTGCAGCTAGCCAATGCCACTACCTTGGCTCCATCATGAATTTACTCAGGTTCTTCACTACAAAAGACATATCTAACTTGGTGTTGACCAATTAAATTAAGGACCCTATCAACTTCCTATACATCATGGGATTAACTAATTATAAATATGAAGCTAATAATTTATCCAAATTAGTGATCATGAGTGTGGCCATAGGTTTTTAATCCTCCATATGAAACTTCTTTAAAATCTAAACTTCATACTTCCCCTACCTAAGAAAAATCTCCCCTAGTCTCTTCCAAACTTCCAACCCCAAGAAGTAATTCAATGAGTCAATTTCTTTCATCTTGAGCTTAGCAAACATGTATACTTTGCACCTTGTAATGTGTTTCCCTATACTTTTAAAAAAATAGTTATCTACATACGACCCCAAAATAACCAAATTAGCATGAAAAATATATAATATAAGTTAAAATATGCTTCAATTTTAGTGAATCCCATACTCTACATATATCTATCAGCCCTAGAATACCATTCTCTTAGTGTCTTCTTGAGTCCCTACAAGAATTTCTTAAGCCTGCACACATTAAACTCCTTCCCATATACCTCAACACCCTGAGGATTCTCTATGTACTCTTCTTCTTCAATGATACCATTAAGGAAATGTATCTTCACATCCATCCTATGTATCACCCATTCCAAAAATGAAAAAAAGAACATAAAAATTCTAATAGAAGTGTACCTAGTGAATGGAGAAAATTTAATATTTATAGTCCACTCTAGAACCTTATCACCAAAAACCTTGTGTTGAAATCCTCAACATTGTCATTTGTGGCATGATAAATCTTGTAGAGCCACTTGGAACTCACAAATGACTTCCCCTCTATTGTTAGCACCATGTCCCAAATGTCATACTTCATGATGGAGGTGTAATCCTCCACCATGGAATCTTCCCATAGCTATTGGTCTACAACCTCCTAAAACTAGAAGGATCATAATATTTTCTCATCAATGCCATATATAATGAAAATTTCTTCAAAGATTCTCTCTCTCTAAAAACTCTCCTAGGTGTCTCAACATGCTCCTAAGTATCCCTCATATGTCTGATTTAACCATCAAGGTATCCTGACAAAATTAAAAGGGGATATTGTCTTCCCTTCATCTCTTAAAGGATATTATATTACTTTTTAATTCATTAGTGACCCTAGGTAAACCGTCAGGGCTTCTTACTCTTCATACTCAATCATTATAATAGGCTTGCGGGACTTTCTAGTTGCAAATTATTCCTCAAATTTTACATCCTATATCATAATTATCTTCCTCTTATAGATAATATATACCTTGTAATCTTATGATTTGTCATTTTAACTAAAAAATGAAGCCTTCATGATAGAAGGCTCCAATTTGGTCCTCCTCTCTATTGGAACATGGATATAAAATAGAAAGCCAAAGATATAGAAACGAATCACCTCTAGCTTCACACTAGTGAATTCCTCCGTAGTATTTTTTCTTCTAAGTTTGTGTGAGAATAGTAATTATAGTTGTATAGTACTATGTTGCATGCTTATGCCCAAAGAAACATCAACACGTTCTATTTATTTATCATGGCATTAGTAGCTCCTATGATGGATTGATTCTTTTTATTTTTAATTCCATTCTACTATGGTTTATTGGAACTTTCAAATCCCTTTTGATTCTTTCATCTTTGAAAAATCCCTCAAACCCATTATCCAACCTCATGAATTTTATCTTCTTCGTTATCTAGTTTTCATCTAGTGTTTTCAACTTTTGAAACCTGCTAAAGACCTTATATTTGGTATTTAATAAGTAGATCCAAGCCCTATGAGAAAAAAAACAAAAATAAAGAAAACATAATACATGCTTCCTACTATTGAAACTACTGACATAATCAAAAAATATACGAATGTACTAATTCTAGAATCTCCTAGATACATATGCTCTCTACCTGAGAAAACATCCTTGGGATGCTTTCTAAGTGTGCACCCTTTGCATACACCATTTGATCAATATTCTAATCTAATAGAACTACGATTATCTTCCTCAGAATAGGAAATTCCCTTTGAAGTAGGTGCCTCATCCTCTTGTTCCACAACATGTGTTGGCGGAAAATTGTATAGGATAGAGACCTTGGGTTCAGGCACAGGGGCCAACAAAGATCTGATGTATTCTAGTGTAATGCCGAATTTTTCACCTTACCCAAGAGGAGTAAGTCATCTCGCCTGAGGCGTGTCATGACCTTACTAAGATAAGGATTAGGACCAGGCATTAATTAGAGCTGTGTAAACATTATCATTCTCGTCTACTCTAGAAATCATATCATCTGACATATACCATTGCATAGTGTAACATGCAAAGCATCAAAGAGATAGAAAACATATGCATCCATTCATAAGAATTTTTTTTAAAGAGGCCTATGCAACTAACACATTCAGAACCATAAATTAATCCCACATCTCCTCTCATTAACTTAAAACATCATTACATTCTAGCACTATGGCCACATTTCGATAGGAACAAGAGAACAAACATACAAAATAGCTCAGAATCAGATGAACCCAGAACATTGCTAAGTATAATAGACTAAATGACAACATCTCGGCATATGAGCTTCTTTCTTTACTATAGTTTCATTTTCCTTTTCCTTGTATAAACTTCGCTCGAATAAACTTCTAGTTTCTTCCTCGGATGCCATGCCCTTTCCTCCTTGGTTTATTTTGTAGCTCAACTATTGGAACTAGGCTCCCTAAGCTGCTAATTCTGTATATTTTTGTATTAATTAGTATAACGCAGGGGTTTTGGAGTGGGTAAAAGCCCTGAACACATTGTAATGGGTCAAAGGGTAGACCTAGAGTCTGCAAACCACAATTTGTGGACCATAGGATAGCGTAGGCTATATCGATATAAATAGATGAATAGTTTGAGTCTAGAAGTAGGCATGAATTAAGATTGATGCTACATGCGAAATATTAGATCTATTTTGGGTTGTTTTGGGTAAGGAATCCTGCTGGTTCTGTGCACAGAGGTCCTCAGTCCTACTGTGTGCGGACCACGCTAGGCTATGTGCGCGGGCTAGTTTTGGTTGTAAGTGGATCTGAATGTTAATGAATGTGAAGTATTGTTAAAGTATTTGTGTGTTATCTAGATCAATGATTTTTACTAATGAAGCGTATATGTGATGGTTATTTAGCTGCGAATATATCTGTGTTTTTGCATAAGTATATCTGTAAATGCTCTGTGATGGTATATGTTTAAGATGCGAATACTTTTGTGCTATATGTTTATGCTGTGAATGTATCTGTAGTTGCGTTTATGATATTGTGTGCTGGTAATTGCTGATATGCATGTCGATGAGAAGGTATTGATTAGATATGTGAATGGTAATAGATCTGTTGTAGTTAGTAACTGATTATACTGATAAAAGCCTACTAATAGAATTACTCTATGCAAAGCCGATAAGTTGCAAACATAGATCTGCCTCGACTTACCTACTCTCTCTCAAGGTGCAGAAACCTGGTTCCATCACCCTCCCATACTGCTTCGGGTGAGACCTTGGCCTGCGCAAGTAGGTCATTGCTGAAAGGGCCAGTAGTATAGGGGTTTGTTGGAAAACCTTAACCTCTGAACTTGGGTCAGGACCCATCAAGCCAAAAAATGGTTTCGTTGCTGGGACTGGGAGAATTTTGAGAGAGAGATCAGGTAATGCCAAGGGAACACTAGAGACCTGAGAAGCTAGAAATCGAAGACTGGTTCGAAAGACAGATTCAGGAATTTTGGGTAAAAGAGAATCACAGCGCGAAGCTGACAGTTGAGAAGTGGAAAAATAAGTACATTTTTACTGAAGTATATGAAATTTTCTTTGTAACCTTTGCACACGAGTTTCAGGAGTGGCTAGCCAGGCTCGTAGAGTTCTAGACGTGTTGGAAGGACAAGCGGGTCATGCAGTGGACTCCAGAGTTGATCCAGAAGTTGGAAAGGATTGACAATACCATCACCTATACGCTAGATCACTGGGTGGATAGAATTCTGGGAGGATTTGTGACAGAATTCGCAGTCGATCAGTTCATATCTTATTCAGAAGTAGAGTGGAGGTTCTTCAAGGGTTTTTGGGGTAATTTATTGAAAAATTTGCCTTTGTTAATCAAAATATTGCTGTGCGAAAAGGGCATTCTGTGAAGCCACATCGAGTGAATGACCCCTGATCCGAGCGAGAGAACAACATGAAGTGGTAAATACTACCAAAATAATCAAGGAGGAGATAGATCTATCGACACTCCATTAAGAGAATCGACTATGCATAGCCCTCCAGCTACACCACCTTCAAGTCAGCATAGGGGTAAGAACTCACCCATACCTCCACCACCACTAGAAGACGATATGGCCTCGCACATGAAGCTACCTACCTTCAAGGGTGTATGGTATGAAGATATGGACCGATTTTGGCTTGTCGCAGAATCATTATGGATTGCACAAAATGTGGCTTCTGACATTGTAAAGAGGGCATAGCTATCGCTTTCCTTTGAAGGAAGGGCCTTGGATTGGTATATGGGGTACGTAGGAAAACATGTAGATCCATCTATTCAAGAGATTAAGGCGACGTTAAAACAATAGTTTCGAAAGCCTAAGTCCTGCTCTCAAATAGTGGTCGACTTAAAAGACTTTAGACAGGGACCCACTGAATCAATATGGGAAGTTAATCAACGGTTTAAAAAGGTAATTAGAGATGGGGAATTTCAGTATGATGATAGGCAGCATAAGGAATGGTTTATTACTATGCTGCTACCTCACTTGCGTGGACCTATGGGTCAGCAATTGATTGCAACACAAGAGAAGGCTTTGGAGATTGCTATGAAGCTAGAGGCTGTGCCAAGGGACGATGCTTTGTTTGGGGTGCAGCAGATACAGGGAAAACTGGAGGCAATTCACATAGAAATATAGAATCTGCGAAAGGAACGGGGGAAAGAGGCTAGTCCAGACATATGGTGCATAAGATGCAGGGTATCCAGTCATAACAAGGGCCAGTGTCCTCTGCTGGCAGATTACTTGTAGGCTGGGGGACCCAGCCCATTGCATCCTAAGGAGGATGTGGGGCCAAGTGGTCCAACTTTATGGTGCGTTGATTGTCTAGTTTCCAGGCTACATGATACTAACCACTATCCCCATCTGGGTGCTTACCATCCAGAATTGAAGAAGCAATGGTGTCGATTCTGCTCCTTTGTGGGGCATGACGAGCATAATTGCTGAACCTATGACTTGATGATAGATCAAGGAAACCTATACAGGGTATAATCTAGCCCTTCTGCACCACTATCTCCCTCAAGCAAAGGAGGCTCCCCAGTCAAGGGCAGTGGAGGGGGAAGGGGTGGAGGTGCAAGTCGGGGAAGGGGAAATTTGATTTGTTACAACTGTGGGGAGATAGGGCACTTTGCGAGGGACTCTCTGAACCCTGCGCGACAATATTTTCGTTATTGTAGACAACTGGACCATGTGATTGAAGATTTTCCGATTCTCATAGCAAAAATGTAGGAAAAACGACAGACACCTACGCAAAATGTACAGAGGGTTAAGGCAGAACCGCGTGATGAAGGACCAAGTATTAATGTCATAACCCGTAGCGGCATGGCTACGGGAGGAGCTGAAGAGAAAGCCGAAGCTAAACCTCTTATCCATAAAGCAGCTGTCAAACAGGAAATTTTGGACCTACAGAAGGAAAAGGAAACCTTTGTCGCAGCTTGCAGAGTCTTTACTAATGATGAGGCACCTATTTCAAAAGCTCCAGCAAACCTGAAAACAGACGATGAATTTAAACCATTTCTACAAGCCTTTATGAAGTTGCTACGTAACCAGAAGGCAGTAGAAAATCTGCAAGCACTAATGGACAGCTGCGTAGAGAGAACTAACCCATCCCCAGAGGTTAAGGATGTGCACAAAATTTACAAGCATAAGAAACACACTGGTAGGGAAATGCAGCTAACAGTGCAGATTGGTGACTATGAAATGGATCAGGTTATCTTGGACTTGGGATCAGATGCGAAAGTACTATCCAAGAAAACCTGGCAGCAGATGGGTGAGCCTAAGTTGGAACAGTCCACTATCCAGCTGTGCATGGATAACCAAAAAAAGATCATACCATTGGGGAGGCTATCAAAAATTATGGTAGATATTACAGGAGTTAAGGTCCGAGCTGACTTTGAGGTAATTCAGAGTGTGGAAGATATAGACCCCTATCCTGTGCTCCTAGGATTGGATTGGGAAATATACATGGGAGGTATTATCAACCTAAAGAAAAGAAGCATGGTTTTTGAGAATGAAGGTAATAGGGTGATAGTCCCCCTAGACCCTGCGGAAGGAGAACAATATACAAAACTAGTGCGCGAAGAAGAGGATGTGGATCACATCTATAAATTAACCGCTCAGGATGAAGATTGGATCAATCCTATGGCTGATGGTGTGCTTTGCAGGGAGAAAGACAATGAATGCTTCTCTGAATCTGATGGGGAGATCTAAAATTGGTAGAATTGGTTACATGATGTATCTGCACTGCGATGTCTTAGACTCACAAAGAACTTCAGATGCATCATCTCAGAGGTAAGAGAATTGCCCTACTTTGATGGTTTTGATAGTATTAGGGAGTTTTTGCGAGCATTTGAAGCTAAAGTCCCAAGGGAATGAAGGCTATGGGCCCTTAACCTTGCCATGTGTACAACCCTTGCGAGGTGGTGGGACACGCATAAGGGGGCATTCCAGGATTGGGAAGAATTTCGTGACATGATGATCCTATGGTTTGAACCTCCGGTCCACCTGCGCGTAAAGTCTTTCCTTGGCCGAGGGGACCTGTGCGAGCACTTGTTAGTATGGATGAAAGAATGGGGTGAAAAAACTACAGAGGAATGGGTCCATCTGTTCATTCATACCTTGGGGCCAATCCCAACCACATGATTTTTAGACAGAGAATTACATCAGCGCACCCGCCACTGGGAAACCCTGAAGGATGAGTTCGTAGGGACATTTGGGTTGATATGAGGAACAGAGACACTTGAAAAATCTCTACAAGATATTGATGCCTTATTATTTGATGAATCACTCCCTTACACAGCACATGGGGCACCAACATGGGAAACACATATGCAGGATATTGTTAACTACCTCAATTTATCAATAGAGGAGTGCGATGAAAACCCACGAAATGTATCTATCCCCGAGTCAGAGGGAGAACACATAGTTGCTGGACTCCCACTGTAGACCGTCAGTGTCACTAAGCCTCTAAAGCTACGAGAAGTCAACATTGGAACGGAGGAGCAGCCTAAGTTAGCTAAAATTGGGGACTACTGGGATGATGATACTGTAGGAAAAGTCGCAGAATTCCTGACAGAATACCATGATTTATTCCCGACAAAATTTTTGGAAGTCAAAGGAATTACAGGGGACCTAGGAGTCATGCACATCATTTTAAAACCATATGCGCACCCTATGAATCAACGCCCTTATTGGTTGAACCCCAAGTACAAACAAAAATTCAAGGAAGAAATTGATGAAATGCTCGCCGCAAGTATCATTGAACCAGTCGAACAGTCAGATTGGGTAAGCCCTATGGTGGTTTAGGAGAAAAATACTAAGAGAGAGATACGAATCTATGTTGACCTGCACAAATTGAATGATGCCTGTCTACATGATTTCTTCCCTACGCCATTCTCCGATGAAATCCTTGATAGCGTAGGAGGGCAGGAAGCATACTCATTCACGAACGGGTTTTCGGGCTACCATTAGATCAGAATCGAACTTGAATATCATAGCAAAACTATGTTCGCCACCGAATGGGGATATTTTTAGTATACGGTCATGCCATTTGGGCTCAAGAATTCCCCTGCCATCTTTTCATGGGTGATGGTCGCAGTATTCAAGGAGTTCATCCACAAGTTTTTGGAGGTATATTTTGATGACTGGACTATCTTCAGGTTGGTAAAAAAGTATGTTTGAAACCTACATATGATGTTGGATGCCTTTAGAAAGCACTAGATTTCCCTGAATATCAAAAAGTGCATATTTTGCGTACCCTTCGGGATCTTGCTTGGTCACATAGTTTGTCGAAAAGGATTGATGGTTGATCCTACTATTTGGTCAATTTAGTGTGTCCTAAATTGCTGCATTTAATTTGTCAATCCGGGATTCGTAAGCTGATGAAGTGCGGCGCACTATATGTGCAAGATAACCTATTTCTTAACTTTTTGTCGTTTTTGGTTTTCTAAGATGAAATGGAAATTCTAAAATGAAAACAAGTATGGTTATGTTTGTTTAAGGAAATGATATCCTCTATAATGATTTACCAACTTGAAACTTAAAAAGGAATTTGAAAATTACAATGAAAAAACTTGGAGGGAAATGAAAATATGCTGCTGAAATGAAAAGGTGCTGCTAGTCTAATGAATCAAAACAGTGAACTAGTGAGCAAGAAACCAAACTATTCTTGCTGCTGTCTAAACACAAAATAAATTATGCTGAAAGAAATCCAAAAGTTGCAATAAAGTAAATCTAAATCAATTTACATCAACTTGTCTTCTGATCCCTCATCATTAGTCCAGCTATGATTTTCGGAAGTAACCATGAACAACTTGAGTAACTGATATCTAACTTGCAGAAAGTAAACTAATATCAAATCATACATTCATAATTCAATCCCTCACCATCATTCCAGCTGTGGCTTTCGGAGGCAACTGAAGATGTCATGCACAATTTAATATATCTAAATTTGCAGAAAGGAAACTAATACCAAACTACACATTTCATAATACAATCCCTCACCATCAGTCCAGCTGTTGCTTTAGGAGGCAACTGAAGATGTTATGAGTAGTTTAATATATCTAATTTTGCAGAAAGGAAACTAATACTAAACTACACATTTCATAATACAATCCCTCACCATCAGTCCAGCTGTGGCTTTCGGAGGCAACTGAAGATGTTATGAGCAGTTTAATATATCTAAATTTGCAAAAAGGAAACTAATACTAAACTACACATTTCATAATACAATCCCTCACCATCAGTCCAGCTGTGGCTTTCGGAGGCAACTGAAGATGTTATGAGCAGTTTAATATATCTAAATTTAAATACTGAAGCAAATAAGCAAAACTGAATTAAACAAAGCAGTACTGAAATTAAACAGAAACTAAGAAAAAAAAATTAGCAGCAGAACAATGTTAATCCCATGTCATTAGTCAAAAAGCTATGAAAATGCCTGGGATGCCTATCTATAACCTGAAACAAGAACACTGATCAGTGATTAACAACATAAAACATGAAAGACAGAAGTGAAATGGAAAGCATGAAAGTTTATAAACAGAAATGAAGCATATATACCATGAAGATGCAGTGTATAAACATGTGAATGGATTATGGCACAATGAGCTTTAAAGAAATAAAACAAGAACTATACACTAATGCACAAAACCTTAGCTGAGCAGGGGCCCTCTACACCAGCCTTGGCAACTATCTTCAAGTATGAATTACGTTGGAAAACAGAGTCTTCTTATATTAAAATGCAGTCATAACAGTATGGTAGTATTACGACACAAAGGCAACGTAATTACATTACAGAGCATACTAACAAAAGATAACAGAGACTAACATCGACTAACTCCATATGCGTATGCAAACGCGTTATTTATAACAAGAGAAATATAACTGTCTCCTAAAGTTTATGCTGGTGTAGAACACGTAGACCATTACGTCCAGGGATCTAGGATCATGGCCGTGTTGGAAAATAAATATATGAGAAGTGGATGCTTGAATTTGACTATGGAGCCATGTACAGATGTCGACTTGTCCTCCGCAAGCTCAGAAACGGCCATATGAACCTTTACGTGACATGGAACAGAGTCCTGTCACCGTAAGACTCTATGGTTGACTTCCATGTGGACGCCTTTAACCGCGGCTTCTTTAGATGAGTTTGCTCGAGCCAATAGGACACGAACCATGTCCACATCATTTCTAACTTGCCCATGTGGCTCGTTTCTCCTGTAGACACCTGTAACATAGAGTTTCACAAAATAGCTGCGGAAAGTTGTAGCAGCTGCAGAAAGTGGCAAGATTCCGTAGCTAAATGAACAAAATCTAAATCAAACAGCAGACAAAAAAATATAGTTAAAAACCATGTTAGATTCTCTTTCGCAATTAACATACAATGATATTGACAACTTGGGAGGTTCGGGTGAGTGAAAAAGGTATAGAAAAGTGTATAGAAAAGATGCAGAATTGAGACTCAACATATTTGACCCAACACAGCTCCTAGAGCTGTATCTGAAGCATCCGTAGAAATATGGAAAGGGAGTTTCCAATTTAGTCCTCTCTTGATAAAGCTGTGATATTCTTGTTTTCAGTTTCAAAGGCTGATTGACAATCGTGATCCCATTTGAATTCACGCTCTTTGTAAGCAACTTGAAGAGTGGAGATGGTATTTTAGTGAAGTTTTCTATAAATCTTCTATAGTAACCAGTAAATCCTAGAAAACTTCTAACATCTCTTTGAAAATTTGGAATAGGCAACTTGGAGATGACTTCAACTTTTGATCTATCAACCTTAATCCCATCTCTCGAAATATGATGTCCTAAAACAATCCCTTCAGTAAACATCATAAAGCATTTTTCATGGCTTAATGAAAGGTTTGTTTCTTTACATCTTATAAGAACTTTTTCCAAACCTTGAATTCCAAAAATCTTAAGGCTAGGGGTAGATGGTGGTGAATCTAGTCTATGCCTTGAAGAAGATGGAGTTGTGAAAATCGAACTCTTGGCTTTAGCTATAAACCTTCCCCTAGAATCTCTTGCTCTATGCATGTCATTTTTTTATTTAAAAAAAAAAAAAAGTTGGGCTAATAATTCTCTTTCTGATCTTCCAGATCACACTAGGTGCAAGAAGAGAGCATACTTAAGAAATTACTAAACCAATAACTCTCTTTTTCTGATCCTCCAGATCACACTAGGTGCAAGAGGAGAGCATACTTCAAGAAGTTATCAAGTTTTCCCTTCTTTTATTATTTTGTTTTTTTTTTTTTAAGAAATTGGCTACCTATTTACACTTCCCCGGCAACGGCGCCAAAATGTTTGGTCAATTTAGTGTGTCCTAAATTGCTGCATTTAATTTGTCAATCCGGGATTCATAAGCTGATGAAGTGCGGCGCACTATATGTGCAAGATAACCTATTTCTTAACTTTTTGTCGTTTTTGGTTTTCTAAGATGAAATGGAAATTCTAAAATGAAAACAAGTATGGTTATGTTTGTTTAAGGAAATGATATCCTCTATAATGATTTACCAACTTGAAACTTAAAAAAGAATTTGAAATTTACAATGACAAAACTTGAAAGGAAATGAAAATATGCTGCTGAAATGAAAAGGTGCTGCTAATCTAATAAATCAAAAAAGTGAACTAGTGAGCATGAAACCAAACTATTCTTGCTGCGATCTAAACACAAAATAAATTATGCTGAAAGAAATCCAAAAGTTGCAATAAAGTAAATCTAGATCAATTTACATCAACTTGTCTTCTGATCCCTCATCATTAGTCCAACTATGATTTTCGGAAGTAACCATAAACAACTTGAGTAACTGATATCTAACTTGCAGAAAGTAAACTAATATCAAATCATACATTCATAATTCAATCCCTCACCATCAGTCCAGCTGTGGCTTTCGGAGGTAACTGAAGATGTCATGCACAATTTAATATATCTAAATTTAACTACTGAAGCAAATGAGCAAAACTGAATTAAACAAAGCAGTACTGAAATTAAACAGAAACTAAGAAAAAAAAATTAGCAGTAGAACAATGTTAATTCCATGTCATTAGTCAAAAAGTTATGCAAATGCCCGGGCTGCCTATTCATAACCTGAAACAAGAACACTGATCAGTTTAACAATAACATAAAACATGAAAGACAGAAGTAAAATGGAAAGCATGCAAGATTATAAACATAAATGAAGCATATATACCATGAAAGATGCAATGTATAAACATGTGAATGGATTATGGCACAATGAGCTTTAAGGAAATAAAACAAGAACTATACAATAATGCACAGAACCTTGGCAAGTGCAGGGGCCCTCTACACCAGCCTTGGAAACAATCTTCAAGTACGAATTAAGTCTGGAAACAGAGTCTTCTTATATTAAAATGCAGTCATAACAGTAAGGTGGTATTACGGCACAAGTGCAGCGTAATTATATTACAGAGCAGACTAATAAAAGATAACAGAGACTAATCGAGACTAACTCCATATGCGTATGCAAACACATTATTTATAACAAGAGAAACATAACTAATTCCTAAAGTTTATGCTGGTGGAGAACACGTAGACCATTACGTCCACGGATCTAGGATCATGGCCGTGTTGGAAAGTAAATCTATGAGGAGTGGATGCTTGAATTCGGCTATGGAGCCATGTACAGATGTCGACTTGTCCTCCGCAACTTAGAAACGGCCATATGAACCTTCACGTGACATGAAACAGAGTCCTGTCACCGTGAGACTCTATGGTTGACTTCCACTTGGACGCCTTTGACCGCAGCTTCTTTAGATGAGTTTGCTCGAACCAATAGGACACGAACCATGTCCACATCATTTCTGACTTGCCCATGTGGCCCGTTTTTCCCGTAGACACCTGTAACATAGAGTTTCACAAAATGGCTGCGGAAAGTTGCAGCAGCTGCGGAAAGTGGCAAGATTCCGCAACTAAATGAACAAAATCTAAATCAAACAGTAGACACAAAAATATAGTTAAAAACCATGTTAGATGCTCTTTTGCAATTAACATACAATGATATTGACAACTTGGGAGGTTCAGGTGAGTGAAAAAGGTATAGAAAAGTGTATAGAAAAGATGCAGAATTGAGACTCAACACCTACCAAGGTGGCAGTTATCATAAACTTAGCAGTACCTACAACTGAGAAATATCTGTGCTCTATCTTGAGATACACAGGCTACTACAGGAAGTTCATTCAAGGATACACGCTAATCACAACACCTATGGAAAAATTGCTAAAGAAGGACATTTCATTTTTTTGGGACGATGAATGCCAGAAGAGCTTCGACCTCCTCAAGGAGAAGGTGGTCTTTGCACCTATTCTCATCTTTCTGAACTGGGAAAAGGTTTTTCATGTTCATGTAGATGCATCAGGAATCACCCCGGGAGTTGTCCTTACGCATCTTGGCGTCGGAGACATTGACCATCCAGTTACATTTGCTAGTAGGAAACTTTCTGGTGTGGAGCACAAATATTCCACTTCAGAGCGCGAGGGGTTGGCCATGGTATATGTCCTGCAGAAATATCAGCAATACCTATTAGGGAGGCACTTCAAGATGTTTACAGATCACTTAGCTTTGAAGTACTTAGTGAATAAGCCTACACTGGGGGGGAAAAATCTATCGGTGGCTACTACTGTTCCAAGAATATGACTTTGAGATCATCGTCAAGCTGGGGAAGCTGAATGATGGGCCAAACCACTTATCCTGAATTGAGAGTGGCAAGGAACCCACCAACCTAGAAGAAGGGTTACTCGATGCACAACTTTTCTCTATTAAGGTGGTTGATGCGCACTTCGCCGACATCATTCACTTCTTGACTACGGGGATGGCACCTACGGAGTATTCGCTACAACAAAATAAAGAGTTGGTAACTCGTGCAACAGATTTTACCATCATCGCAGGCCATTTGTATAATATGGGAGCTGACGAGGTGCTGCAAAGATATGTTTTGGAGCATAAAAGGCATGCTATCTTAGCATAAGCTCATGAGGGCATAGCAGGCAGTCACTACACAGGAAAAGAAATGACAAAGAAGATCTTGAGAGCTGGGCTATGGTGGCCTACACTGCATAGTGACTCCCATGACTATTGCAAAACCTGCGATATGTGCCAAAGGATGGGAAGGCCATCGTGCAAAGAAGAAATTCCTCTACAACCGTAGATGGCTTTGTAGACATTTGACAGATGGGCCATATATTTTGTTGGACGCATTAACCCGTGAAGGAAGAAGATAGGTACGCGCTACATCATCACTGTGACTGATTATGTAACCAGATGGAACGAAGCACAAGCTATGAAGGATTGCACTACAGATACCATTGCGCACTTCATTTTTTAGCAGATTCTGACTAGGTTTGGCTGTCAGAAGATCTTAATGAGCAATAGAGGTACGCATTTTGTTTATGAAACAATACAAGCCTTGACTGAAGAATTTCGGATCCACCACACAAAAATCACCCCATATCATCCTCAAGAATATAGAGGTGTAGAAGCTTTTAATATGATCCTAGATCAGTTTTGACCAAGATCTGTAATGCTGATCACAGCGACTGGGACGTGCGCATCCCGTTAGTTCTTTGGGCCTATCGATCCACCTGCAAGAAGTTGATGGGAAAGACACCATTTAGGATGGTTTATGGAAAGGAGGCCATTATTCCCATGGAATACATTATGCCTAGCCTACACATCGCAACCTTTACGAACATGGTGGAGCCAGATATCATGGAGGAGCGTTTAACACAACTTGTGGCTTTGGAGGAAGACTGTTTCATTGCTAATTTCCATTAACAGGTTCAGAAGGCTCGAGATAAGGCATGGCATGATCAACATATTAGGTAAAAGAAATTTGTGGAGGGCGAGTTGGTCCTACTGTATGATAGCCAGTTTGTGAAACACCTAGGGAAGTTCTGTCAGCACTGGCTACGTCCCTACACGGTAAAAGAAATCACAGCTGGAGGAGTTGTTCGGCTAGCTACCCTGCGAGGTGATATGATACCAAGATATGTCAATGGCATCCGGCTCAAGCCATATCAGATCAAATGAATATACGGACGAAGTAATTGTATGGGGCGGAATACGCGTACAAAGGGAGGTAATTGCAAGCAGGACCATGGTACGTGCAGGGACCGATCGCAGGTTTGGAGGCCCGGAGAGGTACGCTAGGAGCACTGGGGTGTGTTCAGAGCATAGCAAGTGTGCTGGGAGTGTAGGGGTGCCCTGGGAGTGCAGAAGGTATGCTAGGAAACAGGGGTGCACTGGGAGCACAGGGGGTACGAAAAATAGCTGTTGGAACAGTAAGATTGGGTAAAAAGAATTTTTTATTGTTGAAAGGAGCGGGCGACCGAAAATTAATGAGGCGATTTCCAAAGTTTTTTTACCATTTAATTGATGGTAAGTTCCGGATAAGTTTCACTCAACCGTTGGTTGATCTCCAAGGCTATAAAAGCAGAAGGATAGCTCAAAATAGGGTTCCGTATATCTTGAGCAGTTGGTGTTCTGTATGAGTCCGTGATTATTGTACCTTTTTCATGTCTAAGCGTGCTTCCCCCTCAGATAGTAGCCACCCTGAGTTCATTTTTCGTGCTAGAATGACTGCATCTAATGCCACTGAATATTCCCAGCCTGTGACCTCGACGAAGAGAGAATTCAACCTGAGTTCATTTTTCGTGCTAGAATGACTGCATCTAATGCCATTGAATATTCCCAGCCTGTGACCTCGACGAAGAGAGAATTTGAAGAAGTATTGGAAATTGACCCTGAAGTGGAGGAGGTTATTTCCACACCAAGCCAGTGGAAGCAGAAGGGGAAAGAAAAGGTGCAAGGGTCGGGGAAACCTGTAAAATGGGCTGGGGCAAAGCCCCCCACCTCTCCTTGAAATGTGAAGTCCCAGTTTGCAGTGCCCTAAGCATGTTCGCCTAACCCATTGAAGAGACCCTTGTTGACTCAAGAAGAGGCCTGGATTGCTGAACTGATCAATTGGATACTGCCCTATGTTCGGCCTCACAAGCCTTCGACATGCACACCTAAGAATCTTGATGGCCTGTGCACCTATCTGCAAATTCCACTAACTCTGGGTGAGGTCCCCATCATTGAAGAACCCTTTGGAAAACTTCATGAGGTAAAATTCGATGACCACGACTTGGCCAATTTGGAGGCCTTCCCAAAATTAGCACCGGAACTATATCTCGAAAGGGTCTTAGAAGATGATGGGATAAAAAATAGTCCCCATGCCATGGGTGAATGGATTGGCTGGTTCCATGCTCTTAAAACTGCTGAGGATGCCTCATTTTGGCCACTACAATGTCACAAACCAACTTATGCGCCAATTTATTGCCCTGGTTCATGATGGTAGCTTGTTGATCCAGGATCGAATCCCCATTGATGCCACACTTATTCACCATATTATTGGTCTCCCCATGGACGGGCCAGACCCTATGCTGCGCGTTGGCAAAAAGTATGATCAAAATATCGCTGAAAATGTGCACGAGGATTACCATGTGAGAAGAAAATTCGAGGGTTCATGATTAGCACCATCAACGACCCCGGTACAGAGATGGGTACCTTGTTGCTGGCATGTAAGATGATGCGCAAATGCCAGGTTGCCACCATCCCTGTGTATGTAATTCAGCTAGCAGGCCGATGTGAAAAGGGGGTATGCTTCAGTTGGTCCCAGTACCTATGCAACAAATTTCTAACAAATGTACACGAATCCTAGGATCAAAGACGAGCATTCTGCTACTCCTGGCTGCTTCTTCTCATTACGTTGGTCACATGGGAAGCCCCTAACGACTCGATCCTCCCTGAGCTCACCCTAGATATGTGCGAGGGGGCATGATATGTGAATTTGTGGGACTTGAAGGACGTGCAACGTATTGAGGACAATCAAGTATTTTGGGTCCTATTTCAGAGCGAGCTCACAGCAGCCATCAATTCCCAGCCACGCTTGTTGCTAGCCATTTATGACAAGTACAAGAGCATCACAACGTTTCAAGTAACCATGCATAAAGTACAGATCAGAGGCCGTAGGGATCCAGCATGGGTTTCACTCCCATAAATGGTTGTTGATGAAGACATTGACCACCTAAATGCAACTTGGCCTCCACACTGGAAGCTTGGCTTCAAATCAGGTACAAAGGACACAGTAGGGACGAGCACCACGAAGGTCACCCTACTCGACACCACCAAAGAAACGGAGGACAGGGCAAGAGTTCTAGGAAGGGTGCAGAATCGGCATCACAGAAGGGTTCGTAGCAGGGAAAAAGTACTAGGAAGGGCGTGTAAATGACATCAAAGAAGGATTCACAACAGGATCTGGGTGCAAAAGGTCTAGAGGTAGGAGGTGTTGACTCCATCGGGATACGAAGCGAACTGGTGTCCTTGTTAAAGGGCCATGGAAGAAGCAACGAACTCAATGACTGGAATGTGACATAGGAGTTACACTGACAGAAGAAGACCTAGAGCATATCGCAGATGCAGTCACCCTAGTTGTAGAAGACAAATGGTTGGCTCTAGAAGAGTAGCATAAAGCCACAGTTGATACACTCTAGGCTGAGCTCCGGGCCTTGCAGATCAAAGCTGATACCTTGAAAACCAGTATGATTTAGGTAACGTTGACCCCAACAACAAGCAGCGTAGTCATTAGTATGCTGGAAAGCCACCTCTGCCCTCTACCGGGCACAACCCTCATACTTAGTCCACCCAACTTAGGAGTGCAAGTCCAGGCCTACACAGAGGTACAGTTGGATCTCGCCTGTCTTACATATTAACCGTTGCAAATTCTTCATACGTCCCTGTTCGAAGAAATTTAGCATAGAGACTGTCAAGTGCACCAACAGCTTAGTACAGCTGAGAAAACAATTGAAGAAAAAACTGTTGAAGTATTTTAGGCACAGGTTGCATGTACCCTCACTGCCACGCAACAGACAGAGTTGGAGCACATTATTAGTAGGCTTTGTGTGGATCTCACCGAAGATATCCTGGCTTCTGCCACCCCCAAGGCCAAGATTGAGGGGTTGGTTGTAGTGCTAAAGTCCTCAAGGACCGAGATCTAGGTGGTCAAGACGGAGATGGAACAACAAATTGTGGCCTTGCAGGTCAAGTTATAGCCAGAAACGCCGCCTGAGGTATGGGCCCCATGAGATACACTAGTTATAGAGGCCACCAATTTCATTACACGTCAAATTGCTCAGGCTACAGAACTGTTGGACATAGCTATGCAGTTGTGGAACAAGGTGCAGCGCGACCCTCTCCTGCACGAAGTCAACCAAGCGTCGCACGAAAAGGAATAAGAGTTTGACCAAATGGAGGCTACACTGACCACTCTAGTCCCCGCTCAGTGGTTGGCCTAACTATGCACCAGCCATGTGATCAAAGATGACATGGAACCTATTCGGAAATGGAAGAAGACTTTGAGTAATCACCTCAAGCCATGGGAAGATAAGGCCCTCAAGCTATCTCAGGATGTCGACATCGCAGTTAAGAAACTAAACCAGATGTTGGAGAGCTTCACTGATGCTACAGAAGGCCCAACTTCACAAAAGTTGGTGGATATAGCCCAGAATGCTGCCGCGCTAAGTGAAGGAGTGCTGCCCCCATTGGTGGATGCAATCAAGCAGCTGCAGGCGAAGATGGAGAACCCATGGCTACAATGACTCATGACGAGTCACAAGATTGTATTGGGGGCCTGTTGGAACGGGGCTCCCTAAGCTGTGAAATTTTTATATTTTTATATTAATTAGTCTAACGCAGGGGTTTTGGGGTGGGTGAAAGCCCCGAATGCATTGTAATGGGTCAAGGGGTAGACCTAGAGTCCACAAACCACAGATTGTGCACCATTAGATAACGTAGGCTATATTGATATAAATAGATGAATAACTTGAGTCTAGAAGTAGGCATGAATTAATATTGATGCTACATGCGAACTATTAGATCTGTTTTGGGTTGTTTTCGTTAAGGACTCCTGCTGGCTGTGTGTGCGGAGATCCTTAGTCCTGCTATGTGCGGACCCCGCTAGGCTGTGTGTGCGGGTTTGTTTTAGTTGTAAGTAGATTTTAATGTTAATGAATGTGAAGTATTGTTAAAGCATTTGTGTGTTATCTGGATCAGTGATGTTTACTGTTGAAGCATATCTGTGATGGTTATTTAGTTGTGAATATATATGTGTTTTTTCATAAGTATATCTATAAATTCTCTATGATGGTATCTATTTAAGCTGCGAATACTTCTGTGCTATCTATTTATGCTATGAATGTATCTGTAGCTAGTTTATGATATTATGTGCTATTAATTTCTAATACACACGTGGATGCGAAGGTATTGATTAGATCTATGAATGGTAATAGCTCTATTGTGGTTAGTAACTGATTATACTGGTAAAAGCCTACGAATAGACTTAATCTATGCGAAGCCGATAAGTTACAAACACATATCTGCCTTGACTTACCTACTCTCTCTCAGGGTGCGGAAACCTGGTTCCAACACCCTCCCATATTGCTTTGGGTGAGACCTTGGCCTGCGCAAGTAGTTCATTGCCGAAAGGGCCAGTAGTATAGGGGTTTGTTGGCAAACCTTAACCTCCGAACCTGGGTTAGGACCCCTCAAGCTAACATCAACTGTGACTTCTCCATCTCTCATTAACAATCGTTAATGCAGCTCGACTGCTCTTTCCTTTCCCCATGTTTTCCACTTTCTGACTTCAGTGTCTGATGGATCCTGGTGGATCTTATCTCTTTGCTTCAGCTATTTCCTCCACAACTGCCTTTTGGTCAGAATTGGTTAAAACATGTCAAAAAAAATTTCCCCAAAAAAAAATACCCAATAGGCCACAACAACAATTAATTGAGTCATCCCCAAATAAATCCTTTGTTGTTGTTGTTGTTTCTTCTTACTTTTGTGGGCTTCTTGCTTGTGTTGATTCTTCTTGGAATGTTCCTTCATGTGTTTCAGGTTTCCCTTCAAGCAAATTACCCATTAACTTTGGGATAGCTTGGATGGCTATGGTCTTGAATTGTGTATATTCAGCAATGGTTAACTTCTAGGGATTCATGAGAGTGTTAGCTTGCTCAATAAATTTCACGGTAATTTTAGGTGTTGGTTGGTCGGGTCTTATATTGAGGAGAGCATTCCACTAAGTATTTGCTTCTACGTTGAGCTATTGTAATTTATGGAAATGGACCTTTGTTGGTGGCTTGAGGTTGTGAAGAAAATCCTTGGTGGCATGTGAGTCATGCTCAATATGTTGGATTTGCTTCTCAAGCATGTTAGTCTCTGCAAGAATATTATTGATGGTTGAGGTCAAGTGTGGTTATGGATTGGTTGAACATTTGGTGAGCCTATTGTCAGAGAGTATAGACCAATTGATTTTTCTTAGCAAGGAACCCTAACTAGTCATGAACTTGAGTGAATATTTCTTTCACCTCTCCCGTGGATTGATGAAGGGAGACCTTTATAGAATCCACATTAGTGATCTTCCACTCAATATCATTGGTGTAATGGATTATTGGGTTAGGTATCTCTCTTTGGTTGGATGTGATAGTCCTCTTAAGCTCCATGTTTGATGAAACGAGGTCAGTGCATGCAGTTCTGATGTGATCACAATAGTACGAGAGAGTGCAAGATAAGAATTCGTCTAGTGTGTTTGGTGCTACCTCAACAATGTTATGCTAAAGAGCCTAGAATTTGGCATTGATATCATCAACCTATTATTTTAGTGCTTGCTTTTCCTAGAGAAGTTGATCCCATCTAGCCGCAATAGAGAGAAGTTGTTGTTGTTTCCGCTCATTTTAAACTATCAAGGTATTGTGAAGTGCCTCTACTTAGCGAGAAACAAGTGGAATACAAGTAAATAACTAAGAGTATGACCATTTATGAAGGTAATTGAGTGTGATGGTAGCAGGTGGAGGGTATCAGGCTTGCAACAGTTGTCCACTAGCAACCGATTTCTCATATTGGTCTTGGGGTGAAGTTCATTAGGGGAATTTTGAGTTCTAAAATGGGCCTCCTAAGGAAATTATAAAATAATAGTGGAAATAATAAAATAATATTTGATTACATCATCAAATTTTAGAGGGAAAAAAAGAAGAAAACTACTTTTTAAACTCGTATTTTCAACTTATCTCCCAAAGTTTTTACTCAAAATTTGAGCTGGATTACTCTTTGGATGAAAAACTTAATTCCTCATCCAAGGAGTACCCATGTTTCATACTTTTTATGGATCCTGCTACACGAAAAATGAGAAATACATGAAAAACGTGATTGCAATCACGTTTTTTCATGTATATCTCATTTTTCGTGTACCAGGGTCCATCAAAAGTATGCAACATGGGTACTCCTTGGATGAGTAATTAAAATTTTCATCCAATGAGTACTCCCGCTCAAAATTTGAGTAAAAATTTTGGGAGATAAGTTGAAAATACGAGTTGAAAATGTAGTTTTATTATTTTATTATTTTTAAAATTTTCACCCTTTTACTTAAAAAATGGTGAATCATCCCCCATGGTTGAAATCATAATCTTGAATCCTATTGGTTCTTTTAAATTTTATTTTGGTTGTACATTTTTCATAGGAGGCCCATTCTAAGCCTCAAAAGTCCCGTAATGTCGCTCCGTAGGTTCTCTGTAATGTGGGCGCTAGTGTGGTATGGAATAGAATTGGTGAAGAAATGGGAATGGGGTTGGATGTCAGAGGTAATAAATTCATAACTTTTTGTCCCTACAAATTAGAGTGAATATGTTAGTCAGTTGTCAGTTTTGGGCTTAATGCTAGCAACAAATATAATAGATGTATGTTAAATGACTCGACGGTTGTAGAGTGAACAATGAGTGCATCTTGGTTAGTGGAAGTGATGGATTGAATTACAGAATCAACCTCCATCTCATTCTTGGCATTGAGGAGGTTGTTGGTCAGAGGAAGGTATGAAATTGTTGTGGAGGGTGGGGCGGGGAAGTCATGTAAGGTGATGGGTTGTGAGATGTTGGAGATGTAGTGGAGGTGGATTGTGATATTTCCTCAATAATTTGGGTGGTGGCAAGAGAGTATATTTCTTTTCTAGTGAGATCGAAAACTTGGGAAAAGGTAACTGTAATGGGTTTTCGAGGAATTGATGGAGTTCAGGTAGTAATAAGACATGTGCACTGGACTATGGGTTTAGTAACAGAATGAGGCCCCACTGGGGGAAGTGAGGAAACCACTTGGTCGAGTGAAAAATTATTGATTTGACTATCATTAAGACATTCATAGAACATGGACAGGGAACTTACTGAATACTCGAGACTCTCTAGGGTGTTGTGAACTATTATCATCATTGTCTTGAATCTCTTCAAGACAGGTTTGAGCATCTCTTCTGCTACTCACTTATAGGAGGCGAAGGGGGTCTCACCAGGTAGTGGTCATGGAAACATCCCTCCAAAAGAATATGTTTTCTTGTTTTCCTGGACCTCACCAATGAATTCGGGCCAGGATGTGACTTTACTGTGGAACACCTCTTCCAAGAGAATGAAAGGCATGTTATAAATTAATTAACGAAGCAATGAAATGCACAAAATATTGCGAAAACAAAAATACAGAAATGCATAGAAAAAGAGAGACACAAAAAATATGTGGTTCACCCAATTTGGGCTACGTCCATGGAGAAACATCTAGTACTTCCTTTATATTGTCCACCAAAATGAAGAGATACAGCCTACAACAGATCCGCTATAATTTCCTCTTCTCTCTCACATAGTCTCCTCTCACTTTCTCACTCAGAATAATAATACCCAACTGAAATACAATTCCCTCATTTAAACATAGGGTTGTCTTCTAGGGAAAAAATCCTAAATTAATGTAACTTTTATCATCAAATCATCTCCCTAATGAATGACCTAGATTGATTACGAAATTACAATATTTTAAAAAGTAAATTTTCATCTATTTTTAGCTTTGGGGGCGCTACCCTCGAACCCTTTCCAGGGTGGGGATCCAAACATGCATCCACTGCCCCCCCCCAAAGGACCCCCCAGGAAACAATAGTGGGGGGGAAATCCCCCCCACACCCCTCCGTTGGGGATTTGGATCCAAACATGGTTGAAACAAGATCTCTAAATCAAGAAGACAATAAAGCTCCACATTGAACAAGGAATAACACACATCTAGAATGTGTCGAGGTTGACAAACTTGGGGTGAATATAGGTGGTTTCATGGAAAACACCAAACCACATGGCATGAAATTAATCATCTAAAAGTAACTATGAGATTTTTGGGATGACTTTGGTGACAATGAGAATCTTTCATACCATACCACAAAGGAGGCCGCGTTGATTTCCTTGTTGTTTGGGCCCCATGAGGTCCACCATGGGGAGTACCAGAGTGCCAAGGGTTGATCTTCAAAGACTGGGGCTAGCTCTCTACCTTCCGTAGGACACCACTTCATCATTTAGACAGAGACAACGAGATACCAATAGATGAATTATGTTGCATGCTTGTACACATGCTCGCAAGCTTCAAAAAGTTCATTCAACAAGAAATTACACCATTTCAAATGTTCCCCCCTCTCACAAGCTTTTGCCACCGAGATGGTATGGTATCTAGAGTGCATTCACCCTTTTTATAATGGCGCATTATTTCCCAAAAATTATGTAACAGGGGAATTTGATGGAGGGAAAATTAATTTTGTCAATGTTGGCTCCTTTGTCATCACGTTGAGTAGCATACTTGGTGTATTAGTTGCTATCGCTTGTTTTCTTCCCACTCTTGGAGGTATTTTGGAATGCATATGACATTTTGGTTCCCACAACAGATAGCCCCATAAATTTTTGAATGTAGCTAGTGTGAATGTGGTATTCCCTCTCGAGCCAGAGGAAACCTCCTTGCAGTCAACTGATAAGGAACTTGGTGTATTGCATGGTTGTGCCTAAAGTGCCAAATATTAGTAAATTCCACAAATTCAGTAGTGTGGACCATTGTATTCCTCAAAAATCCTCTTTTATTCTAGAAGAGTGGTTTCCATCTTGTCTGGTTTAATTCTATATTAAATATTCATTCTTAAGTGCGGGGAAATGGAAGGAGTATGATAGGTTATTTTTGAAGAGCATGTCCTTCTCGTATTCACCAAGGACACTTTCAATTTATGTCACTCTAGGGTCATATGGGGGGGTGGGAATAGCAGTTTTGGATACCTTAGTCATCACTTTAACTTGGTTACTATACAAAACAGACACAGGGGGATTGAATTTGAATTGAGAACTAGGGGAATTCAACAATGAAGCCAGAGTGAGGAGTTCAACCACCTAAGATTTTACAATGGAGAGCTTAAGGTTCCCATGTAGACTATATAGAAAGGATTGGCATGATGATTGTGATAGACCGTTTAACTTATTAATATGAAAACTTGCTATACTTGATTAAAATCATGGAATTAATGGTTACTGTGACCTGGTCTTGATCTAGATGATGCAAAAACTCGAAAGGAGGATGAACCATGATGACCAACTATTACAATATGATGCCAAAATCCAAAATTTTGATAAATATAATGCGTCAAGGATATTACGAGAGAGATTTAAATGAAATTAGAAAATACACAGGGAATTATTACTAATAATGGTGGATAATACGACTACCACATGTATCTCCCCGACCATAATTAGTTGCGGCGGGGTGCACTCAACTAACTAACATAACTTATGCAAGTAGGATTTATTCGAAACTGACATTACTGATGCAACCGACATAACTAACTTGAATTCAAATTTAATGAAGTGACTCTATCCTAAACCTAACTTAAATCCCCTTGCAGATGTAAAATCAATTTGATTAAGAAGAGGTTGGCCATGGAAGGGCTTCAGGCTTGTATCATTCACCCACCAAGGAAATAAAATTTCATCCATTTCCACGAGTTTAACAGCTATTAACTCCCGCACTTACGTAATAATGAATGGTCCCAACCAGTTCATTTGGAGCTTCTGAAGATGTTTTAGAAACTTACTTTCATATATGATAACCTTGTCCCCGACTGCGAAGAGCTTCCTCTTAATGTGGCAGTTTTGCCATGCTTTATGTATCTCCTTCTCAATAATCTGGTGAAAATATTCCAAAACCTTGGCTTCATCCAACTCCAAGAGTTATTCCAGGCATTTTTCAACTGTTTCAACCTCTGACATCTGAGTGGATCACACAATAAAGAGGTTTGGAATGATAAACTTGATAGGTATTACGGTTTCTTGGCCATAAACAAGTTGGAATGAAGTATATTTATGAAAAAATTTAATGGTGTTATAGGAGAACCACAAGGTATCCTGTACCCTCTCATCCCATCCATCTCATTTGGTATAACATATCTTGGTGATACCCTTCTCTAGGCTTTTTTTGAAAGCTTCGATAATGTCCTTTTATTGAGGGTGGTAAGGGTTGATTTATGATGTTGGATCACGAAGTTCTACAACAATATAGTAACTATATCATTAATGAAGTGGGCCCCCTTATCACTAGTGAGGCTTCTGGGGCACAAAAATTGAGTGATTATATTTTCAAGGATGAGCCGGCCAACGGTGTCTGCAGTGCAATATTTAACTAGGGAGAATTCGTCCCATCTGGTGAGGTCATTAGTAGTAGTGGTAATTTACCTGGAATGTGAATGGCATGCTAGTGGACTAATATTTCCCACAAAGTCCACAACACACTTTTTGAATTCCTTGAATTCCTATGTAGGCTATAGAGTAAGTTCATCCTAGTGCGATGACTATCCCACCCATTAGAAAACATCAAATTTATTGGCATATTCCTTCACATCCTTGAAAATAATGGGCTGCCATAGTCCAAACTATAGTACTTTTCTAGCATTGGCTTTCCCCCCTACATGAACTCCCACAAATCTCGAATGGAATTCCCATAGCACATCTTGATTTTCATGGTTTAGGACACATCGTTACAATATCTGGTCGAGATCCATCTTGTACAATTGCCTTGTAATCAACTGGGAGTCTAAATTTCGACCCACCATATTCCTTCTCTATGTTGTGTGTACTCATCCGGAAATTTTCTAGTGGTTAGAAACAATGTGATGTATTCTAAATAGATGGGGATGGCCTCAACCTGAAATAGATTAGAATATGACTAGTTGGTTATCTATTGACCCAACAAATTCACCTGAATCTAGCCGAGAGAGATGATCATGCCTTACATTCATCCTTCCTATCTTCACAATGACATTTATTCTAAACTCCTAGAATAGTAGGAGCCATCTAAAAATTCTCCCTTCGAGCAGAGGCTTATTTACCAGGTACTTCAGTGTAGAGTGGCCAATAAAGAACTTGAACAGACCACCCAGGAGGTACCGCATGAAATTTTGTAGTGAGTACACCATTGTAAAAGTTTCGCGTTCAGTAGTGGTGCAGTTTCTTTCCACAGTGGAAATTTTCTTGTTGGTGAAATAAATCGAGTGATCTAGGTTATCATCTCCAGGCTAGGCCAAAAAAACTCCCAAAGTGATTCCTAATGCATCAATATGGACATGAAATTATTTATTCCAATATGGGTAAATCAAGATTGGTTCACTTTCCAACTTCTCTTTTAGCACATTTAATGAAACGTCACATTCATCAGACTAGGAAAACAACTCATATTTTTTCAACAACGTCACTTTCATTGGTGCATAAACCTAATTGATTGACTAACCATTCATAAAAATCTTGAATGTTTAAGAGGCAACCTTTTAGGTGTCTTATTCTTTGAATAAAACTTGGTGAGATGGTAATTTTAGGTCTATATTGGCTTTAAATGATACAATTAATCTAATAAATCATCCATCATGAGTATGGATTATCTAATCTTAAGCATAATATTGTTTAAAACTCTGTATCAATCCATATTTTCCAATTTTGTTATGACCCCAAGGTGGGGATATATTGGGTTAAATATATATGGTATGACCCCAAGTGGGGGGAATATATGGTTTTAAATGCAAATTTTATGTTTAAATGTATATGTAATAGGGCCTTCCTAGAAATTAAGGGGCCACAACTGTAATGTGTGAATAGGTATGTATAGAGATCATGTAGTCATTATTGATCACATGTGATTTGGATGTATGAATGTATTTCGGTAAGTGGGGGGGTTACCCTATATTTAACTTGTCTCCCTTATCTATCTTGGAGTTATTTTGCATGCTCATATTATTTTACATGGTGTTTACTTATGGTTTTTTTAAGTATTTGTAGGTTTTAACCCTGTACAGAAACTACCTGCAAATGAATTGTTATAACAAAAAAATATACAATGGCGAAAACATAAAGCAAATATACAAAGAAATTTTCCCTTGCATCCCAAAACCAGGACTACCAGATTGATTTTCCATTATATTCCTTTCAATGTTACAATACATATATATACATGTCTAAGAAATCATAAAACCCCATCCATTAACCCTAGATTAGAACATAATCGTAGTTCCCTTGACCGGATCTATAAAATACCATGGAAAGAAAACCATCATGGCCAAAATCATGTGCAAAAATTATGCACAAAACCTTAGGTGGGCCCACCCATTTATTATAGGGTCCAAAAAAAAATCTCCTGGGGCATTTCCCCAAACCTCGTGTAGGGGGGCTATTTCCCCCCTACAAACCCCCCTGCTACACCCAACGCAATGAACAAAGGGGCGTCGCCCCCCCAAGCATGCAACTAGTCGTGGAAATAATATAACACACACCCAAAATTCTCCCACTTGTTTTCTTTTCCATACAGGGGGTCATAGGAGAGTGTAGTCATTGGTCCAACCCTACAACTCCCATTTTTTCTCTACACAAAGAAAAATTTTCAATGATCATATAATTCATCAATGCATCTAAAACATTCTTCAAAGTGTCCTCTTTACCAACAACACCTTTTCATCCTCAACCATATCCCTCAATACTGAACATGAATGTGCTTTTTCTTTGAATAATAAGTAGGGTTATTTTCAGAGAAAAGTGCACTTTCACTGTCAAAGTCTATATTTATAGCTTGTTTTACTAGCCTCATACTTGAACACAATATCTGTAACCAAAATTATTCCTTTCTTGCATGAGTGGCTGCCATGTATTAAACCTATATATTTGAAAGATATAGTACAAACTGTCTTTTTCTCATCCAAATGACTGCTCCTCCAAATAGGTTAAACACATACCCACTTGTAGATCTTCTTCGATCTATATCTCCAGCCTAGTCTGCATCAACAAAGCCACACATGTCCAAAACTTTGTACAATCCTGGTCTTCCTTGGTAGCAAAAACCATAATCACTAGTTCCATGCAAATACCTGAAAACCCATTTCACTATTTTCTAATGCTCCTTCCCTGGCTTTGACATAAACCTTCTCAATACTCCCACTAAATATGAAATGTCTGGTCTAGTATAGACCATTATATATATCAAGATATCGACTGTAGTTGCATATGGAACATGAGACATGTCCTCTATTGGAAATATTGTCATTGATGGCAAAGGAGCACAAGGGAGAAGCACCAGAACCAACAATAATAAAAAGGCAGCAGAAAGGAAGAAAAGGCAGCAAAGGCAACAGAGAAGCAACAAAAGCAGAGAGGCAGTGAAAGAGAGACAAAAAATGTAGCAGAGGCAATGAATGTAGCTAAGAAGGCACCAAAGGCACCAAGGCAGCAGAGGCAACAAAGAAGTAGAGGCAGCAGAGGCAGTGAATGAAGCAGAGAGGTAGCGAATTGCTTCAATGAACATCAGAAGGCAATCAAATTTTCAAGACATAACGAGGACCAGAGATATTACACATACCATAAGTAGGAAGATGTGAGAGCCAAGAGGAAGAGGCCACTTAAACAAAGATGATTAATTCAAGAGAGATAGGTGAGAGCCGAGAGATAGAGAGGGCTTTAATCAGTATGAAAATATATATGTCAAGTGTGATAACTCAGGATGAGATTCAATAACAAAGACAAGCTTAGGAACAAGCTCAGGAGGAACAGTGTGGAGAAACCGGAGTTACAAAGCGCGGAATTATAAAGAATATAAAAACTGACTAAGGCAGAGAATTCATCGAATAATTCCAAGGGAGGCAAGAAGACAGTTAGGATTAGATCGCAGAAGTGAACACAAGAGGTTAATGACGGAGATCGAATCACACCAGGAGCGATTTCGCAAATCGCAAAGTTTAGCGGTTAAGTGCTAAGGCCATCGCAGGGTAAGTTATTATCTGTGCAATGTGAAGTGGAGAAGGGACACGTGTTGGCACGATGTAATATCGCATATCGCATGAAATAGAGGTTAACCAATAAGTTAAACAGTTATAAGTTGCGAACTGCGAAGTACGGGCAGTGATGTAAAGATGACGTGGTAGTGATGTGGCACTAACCCCGTAGATCTCAGGTAATTTATGATGATGTGGCAAGGTGATGTGGCGGTGACATGGTAGGGTGATGTGGCATGATGACGTGGACCTCGCTCGCATACCGCACATCGCAATTAGGAGATAGCAGCAAGGCGACCACAAGTTAAGTTTAAATTTTTGTGATGCGAAATGGAGGGACATGTGTCGACCTTATGTAACATCACATCCTGTAAGAAATAGGGTTTAACCTCAAATAAATCGTAAGGTATGTTGTATTGGTTGCGATGTGGTAAGGATCAAGTGACGTGATGCAATGAAGGGAGTCCACATGGCAGCACTGCGCATGAGCGCAGATCGCAGATCACATGGTTTATGGTTTATTGCTATTGGTAGAGTGGGAAACACGCAAGCAAGTTCTTGCGATGAATTGTGATTGGTTCAAGGTACTATGGGACCCAATAGCCCTGTTCTGTGTGTTAGCCCCCTATGAATTTTTGACAAGCAAACAGGGGGCTAAGTTGTTTTCTGAGCTTTCAAGGAATGCATTTCCCCTGAAAACACATCATCCTTGAAACCTCTTTATGCCCTCTGCCCATTGATCTCCCCTCTGCTGATTTCCACCATAAGCCTCTCTGAATCAGGAAAAATGGTGCTCCAAAGGGCCTTCATTTGCCCCTTGCACCCTTGCAAGATATCCCATTTCACCCTGTTGTTCCTTTTTCTAAGTTTCCTTTCCACCCTCTTTTCCACCCTTCTAAAATTCCTTCATTAATCCTCTAATCCTCCCAAAACCCTGTTTAAACCCTTCAAATACTTTTTTTGTTTTGTTTAAACAATCCTTTTCTCCCTATCGTTTCCCTTTTCCACCCTCAAATTGCATTAAAATGGCCCAAAAAGCCATATTCTCCATAATATGGGTCCTAGCCCCTTTCGGCCAAGCCCCCTGTATCCTTTTCCTCCACGTGACCCATCGCCATGACCAAGCGCCAGGGCAGAAAGTGCTTATCTCATATGTTCATCAGGCGCGTTTTCAATCGTTGATCTAAACAGAGTGGACAACGATCGCCGCCCCCGCAACAACCATCGTTCAACCCGTGCACCACTCGATCAAAGATCCACCGTCCATTTGAGCAATGATCCGACAGTCCATATTCTCCCGTCCGCCTGTGGTCCCCGCGCCCGAGCACTGTTCAAAACCGTCAATCTCCATCGCACCGCGTTTGGAGGTCGGGCGGTATTTTCATTTTCAAAGCGTTTCCATACATTATCCGACGCGTGGCACCGGTACGGTTAGAAAACCACCCTCCCATCGCGCATTAAATTTCGCTCGTGGACGCAGAGCGATATCGCTTTGCATCGTCCGATCTGGGGCGGGAAATCCAACGACGATCGCTCCACGAAGCTGTGCACGTGATAATCCATGGCCACCGTACCCCTGGCCCACCATTCATCGCCCTCCGACGCGTTCCTAGTCGTCGATCTCCTCCTGAGATCAGACAGTCCAGATTCAAACTCAGCCCGCCATTGTACCGTGCCGCCATGTCACTCATTCCACGTGTTTCCGCCTGCCCTCCATATATATTCATTCAAACGATAATTTTCGAAGGTTTTCATTTAAATCTGCTGCGCTCCACCAACTTTCACCATTTTCCACTGTTCACTGCCACTGTTCGTTGCATTATTCCAGCATTTCACCAGCTGCATGGCCATTTTCATCGTCCGCACTGCATCCACCACCTCCATTCATTGATTTCTTAACTTGTTTTCGTATTTTGCAGGGTTTCAGAAAGGCGGAAAACCACCATGGTTCATATGTATCATTGTAAATGGCGTGTTGTGTAGATAAAGTTGCATTTGGAAGCTGGTACTATAGGGAAATGTCAGGAAAGGTGGCGGCAGTATAAATATTATCAAAGAACAGTTCAATCTCCGCGAAAACCTATCCGGTGCCATTAAAGCCCAGATTTTGCAGATTGAGACATTTATGAAGCGGCAGAGGAATACCAGCTAATGATCAAGGAATTATACGTTCAGTATTGGGGATTTTAAGCTTAAATCTAGGGTTCTAAAGGTAGAGTACCAGATCGAAAACCCTGAGGATCAATCAGAAAGTCCAATGCATGGGAAATTGTATCACCATAGTTTCTACATCAACGGAATGTTTTTCTTCAGGAAAGGACAGAGTGCCCATGCAGTTTTCATTCCATACCGTGTTCTAGGGAGATTTTTCAGCCCTGACAACAGTCCTATGCTACCAGTGCATTAGTTATACAGTATGGCAGACCCTAGCATCATCGTTCGGCATTTTGTTCAGTCCACCAGAGACATACCTGGAGTAAATGGAAACCTGACGAAGACCACTCCATCATCTAATGAGTACCAGAGATAAATGCCCAGAATTTAAAAGGAGATGGAGCCTCGGCCCTCTTGCTGCTTCAGAGTTTAATGCTGCATTTAAGTTTACATCTACTCTTGTTATTCTTTTCTCCTATAAGAATCCTTGAGAACATATTGTAAGGGGGTTGTTTGGCTGCTGCCATTATAGTTAGAGGGATTCATTTTTTACTGTTAGAATAGTTTGGGAGAGAGTAGCAGAGTAGTTTGCATTGTAGTAGGCTGGGAGGAGAAGTTTGGATTGTATTCAGCCATTGAGCTCAGTGTATGTGACTGGTTTTGCATCAATTAAACAAGCACATTTCACAGGATCCTGGTCTATTACTATTGGTGTTCTAACTCTGTTTATTACATTTTCATGTTGTTCATTATTCTTCTGAGCTCACATCAGAATATTGGCGTAGGACTTACCCTTGTTAGGTACCCTATGTCTCTGCTCTCCTTGCCTTTGATGTTTTCTGCTGTTATTTGTTCTTGTTGGGTTTATGCTGGAAGATTTGGGAACACTGGGGATTAGAGTTAGCCCTGTCCACTAGGATCCTTGTGCGACCAGCTGGCCTTTCTAAGATCTCTTGCTGCTGTCAAAGCATTGAATGTTCAAAGTCCTTCTCTGATCTATAGACCCTGGCTCTGTTCAACTTATCTCTATTTTCCCTTGGAGCATGCTAAAGCTAACCTAGAGTTAAATGACCTCTGGTCCGATCTATAAGCTGCCCCTTTGTCTCTCCTTGAGAGCTGCCTTTTGAGTATGTCCAAGCAGGTCTGGAGTTAAATGACCTCTGACCTGATCTATAAACATAAATTGGGTTGCTTTACTTCTTTCACTTTCAATCCTTAGTGTTCCATTCCACAATCTATCTAAAAAGATCCTTTAGTGTAGATGACTTTCCCTCTGAAATCCTGAGCTAGTTGTTGCAAGTAATTCCCTTTCATGACTCCCTAGCTCAATGGATGGCACTTTCTTGACATACCCTCTTTGCTGAAACATCCTACTATTTTTTTCCTTTTCTCCCATTACTTTCTCAGTGTATGATCTCATGACCAACCCAGCAACCAACCAACCAAATCACTTAAAACCCCCCTTTGTGCTTCATAACTAGCCTAACATCTCATTTGAGCTTCAAAGATATATCATTCTTTGTTTCATTGGAGAGATCCCCCTCTGGGTCCAGGAGGGCTAGATCGTAGGGCCCCAAAGTGGTTATGATGTTGTCTCATCTTTTGGTCTTGCCAATCTGGCCAAAACATGGGAACCTGAACATTGTGTATGTTATATACACGTTGTTTGATTTCTAATTATGTATATTAATACGTTGTTTTTATCGATCAACATATGTATGTTGATAAAACTCAGATTTGTAATACTCCGCTGTGTTAAGAAGGGATTTTTATGTGGGCCATACCCCATAGGTCACAAAGAAATGATCTAAACGCAAATCAAAGGACCAGGAGCTCGGGCAGAAGAGTGTTTCAGAAGTAAGGAAAATGAAAAGGCGAACGCAGAAGAAAAGACTCGAGTAACAAAAGGGAAGTTATACAACATAGTCAGAATATAACTGCAGAAACAAAAAAGACAAAAGGATAGCAAGAAGAAGAGAACAAATGCACAAAAAAGCTAAGAAACTGAAAGGGACGAGTAAAATAAGTGATTGTAACTATAAATGTATTATTTATTTTATATTGTTTGTGATGCAAAGGCAAGTCTCCGTAGGCAAAGCAAAACTCCAATGTAATACTGAAATGAGTACATAGTGTTGTAACATCCTGAATGTGCTGAGCGAGAAAATGAGAAGGTGGAAGGCAAAGAGTCATACCTGTTCATTTCATATTCCCATATGGAATGCAAACAACTATGAGGTGATATCTATAACTTATGTTATTGTCATATGTATAAAGGAGTTAAAGAGTGGAATAACAAAATTGAGCAGATAGAGAAGCTGTGAAGATCCAAAGATGATATAAAGCAAATTTGAAGGTTGGAAGGACAACAGTGAAGAAGGAGAAAAACAAAGTTGATATCTAGGTAAATCAACATATGATTTTATTGTAGTGTAAGGGAGTTGGTGCTTCCATATCAAGCTATATCTTGATAGATGTCCAGTTTTAGTTGGTGGAGGTAGGAGCCTCCTGTGGGTTGTGGCCTATAGAAAATACATGGGAGTTGGTGCTTCCATTTCAAGTTGTAGCTTGATAGATGTCCAGTTGTAGTTGGTTGAGGTAGGATCCTCTTGTGGGTTGTAGCCTACAAAAATTACATGGGAGGTGGTGCTTCCATTTCAAGTTTTATCTTGATAGATGTCCAATTGAAGCTGATTGAGGTAGGAGCCTCCTGTGGTTTGTAGCCTGCAGAAAATAGATGGGAGTTGGAGCTTCCTTGCAAGTTGTAGCTTGCAGAATTTGCGGTAGTAGCCTCCTGTAGGTTGGAGCCTACAAAAAATCAACGGTGAGAGGGAGTTGGAGCTTGCCTTTGCATCACAAAAATAATAATGTGGTTTTCTCCCTTATGGGTTTCCACTTATATCTGTTGTCCATATGCATGATTATTATGTGTTGATGTTCTGTATTTAATATGATTAATAATTTCTACTCACATATTAAGATTGTTGGTTCATTATATATTAAGGTGGTCATGAAATGAAGGTGTAAATAAGTTTAAAGGAAAGTTTTAAAAGTCCATGAATGTATTAAATTTATTCAACCGCCCTCTCAATTTAACTAAGGGTTCAACAATTGGTATCAAAGTTGGTTCCTTTGGTGTAAGCCTAATAGCTTTAAAGAGATATGGTTGAGTAGTGGACTATGAAAATGTACTTGTGTTAAATACAACAAACTTTCCTGAATGGAGAGATAAGGTTAAAACAAATTTAATGGCTTATGAACCTGAGGTATGGAAGATGTATGTGATGGTTACTGCACAGACTCTCTCTCTTTGCAAGAACAAGAGTGGAATGCCAAGGAAAAATGTGTGATATATAATAGTCTTCATAACAAGGATCTTGATTTAATAATGGATTTAACCTCTGTAAAGGGAATCTGGAATAGGTTGCATCTCATGCATGAAGGAGACACTAGTGGATGCATTATCAAGAAGGAGAAGTTAAACCAGAAGAAGAAGAAAAATTCCTTTCAAAAGGAAAAAGGTAAATCAAATGAGATACCTACTAGGGTGAATGGATGTGAGTACCATGAACAAATTACATTTGAGGAAAAATCCAAACTTAACACATCCTTGACAAAAATAGAAAGATTGAAGAATGAAAACAAAAACCTTAAGACATTGGTGCAAAATGTGATGAGAGAGAATATGAAGATAAGGAAGAAATTTTTGGCCTGAAGGCACAACTTGAAGAAGAAAGGAAAGTAGAAGACATTCTGTTGCAGCAAATAAGAGAGAAAAGTCTAGAATGTGGAAGATTGGAAGAAGAGGCAAAAAGCCTAAGGATGAAATTAGAGAAGGCCCAAATTGAACTAATTATGAATATTCCACAAATGAAAAGTTCTGGATAGTTGTGTTAGCCATCTATAAAATTTTCATATACTATGAGGGCTAAAACAGGTCTATTAGTCTTCAAGAAAAAAATTTGGAGCAAATATATGACTTCTTGAAGCCTTGCTGTGTTCTTTATCCTCAAGAAATCCATCTCACTGTTGTTATAAAAGAAACTGTTCTTCAGACCCATTTTTCATCATTTTTCCTTTTGATAAATCCCTCATAAAAAATTCCCCACTTTCCTCGCTTTACCCTTTACTTCCTCAAAATCCCCTTTTAAACCTTGAAAATCCCCTTTATTTGGTTTAAAAACACACTTTTCACTCTATCGAAACCTATGAAAAACCTCAAAAGCCCCTTTTTTTGGCCAAAAAAATCACTTTTTTCATTAAGTTAGACTTAAGCCCCTGCGGGCTTAAGTCCTCAGCCCTTCCTCCATGAAACCATGACCGTCGGCTCAGTCTTTAGCCTATTTCGTGCTATCGGAATTCGCTTCCGCTCCCTTTCCTTCATTTATTCATTATTTCCTCCATGCGATGGTTTCCCCACCGATGGGATCTGAGCTGTCAATCTCATAAGATCAGATGGTCTGCGCTTAATCACCCATCATAAATTGCAGTTCCCCATTCCCTCTTTCTCCTTAAATTTTTTTTGCCAATGGCCGATGCCCTGCTTTAATCTCCATTTTTGATCTAATTTAGATCGATGGTCCACACTCCATCGCATCGATGCATCACCCTTTCCTCGCTCCCACTTCCATCCCCACCGATAGAATCCTAGCCGTTGATCTCTCCCAGATCCAACGGCCCTCCATCCATCGCATCGGCACATCGCTCATCGACAATTCCAGTTCCCTTGCCCCTTGACCCTCTTCACCGCCGATGTGCGAAGCTCCGAGCGCATCTCCGCCATTGATCTTGATCCCAATCCAATGGTCCTCCACCCATCGCTCTGGCCTTTCCCATCGGCCATCGGCCATCGCAACTTCCAAATTCTTCCTCCCTAGACCTTCTCCTCTGCCGATAGCCGATCCTCCGAAATTGATCTCCACCATCCATCTCACAGATCTGACGGCCCACATTGATTCCCCTTCTGTTCACCCGTGGACACTATCAACACACAAAATAACCTTTTGAGTGCCCCCACACTTGACTTGTTGACCACAATAGATCTTGATCCAACGGTCCAAATTTTCTGTGGAGGCACCGGGCCCACAAATTCGTTCGTACCTCAAGTGCCCCCGCAATATGCATTTTTCGTTCATTTTCCCTTATAACTTCACTGGTCCAACCCGACCATGCTGGGACCTTTCCATCAGGTTTCCTTGTGATCTCCACCGTTGATCTGCCCCCCCCCCCCCCAAGATCCAACAGCCCACAGTCATTTTCACACTCGTTCCTCCATAACTCTCTAAAACCATTTTCAACGTGAAAAAGGTTGTTTTTCTCCTTGGACATGCATTAGCCCGACCCCACCATCTCCTCCCGCCATGCTACTCTCACCCCTTCACGTTCATTCTCAACCATAGATCTGTACCCCCCAGATCTAATGGCCCAGTTCTCGTTTCACGTCCATTTTTCTCCCCACCTCCCTCCTTGCACTTTGAACGTGAAATAGGTGGTTTTATAGGGTACATGTGTTAGCCATTGACCTGTGTCACGTTCATTTGGCCTAATACCATTTACCGCCTTCACCCCATGTGAAAACCGCTTCTGGTTTTCCAATACTGCCTTTCTAAATCTTCGTGCCATAATTAAATTTGAACCCTGGTTCATCTCCGCCATGGTTAAACCCTTCCCCACTACATTCACCTTGCCTCCTCATTGCTCCATAACCTCCTCCAAAGCCCTCTGAAGCAGTTTAAGCCCAATCCGCAGGTTTTTTTATAATAATTTTATGTTTGTTGCAGGTTTTCATGGCGGTTAAGTTATAAAGCCGTCCCACTATAGAAATCCAGTTGCAGGGCCAAGGGTGACGATCCTTTGTGGCCTAACTAATGCAGAAAAGGGACAAAATAAGATGATTTCAACATTTTAGTCGATAAATCATGATATCGACTTTCAATCAAACCCTCCAGCACAACCACCTATACACATCAATTAGAAAAAGACAGAAGATGATCTGAGAAGGCTTAATACAGCCTTAAAAACACAATTTAAAGCTAAATATCAGTGTTTAAAGGGGCTAAAACAAGACAAATCAGTAGAAGAAATTCTCGAATGCCTCATCTATAAAAGCTATTACGCCACCAACGGACCAAAGGGAAACCTGAAGTCTACTTCTCCTTCCAAAGACACCGTGACAACCATCCTGATGGCAGAAACTCTTTAAACTGTCAGAATAGTTATTGCACAGTCATGGGGCTACAAAACCCAAAAAATGACAGTTTACTTGTCAGAGAGGTCAAACATGGTACTTCAAACCAAGATTACTTCAAAGAACACACTTCAGAGTTACTACCACCCTACTAGATATTCCTCAAAGATAGGAAAACTACCAAAGTGGTACAATCAGTTAATGCAATGGTTATTAAACAGGATGGGAATTTGAATACCTCTCCCACTCTGTCTTAACTGATATTTATGATATTTCCTGCAACACTCTTCCTTTTTCACCTATATGTATGCACAGAAAACTCATTGTAATGGTTGGGAAATTGTTAATAGTTTGAACATTTTTGAGTAAAAGTTGCTGAGTAGTTGTAATATAGTAGGCCGCGAAGAGAAGTATCATACTGTAAAAGTTATTGGATCAAAGTATGTAACTGGTTTTGGACATCAAATACACTAGCAGATTCACTGGATCCTGATCTAAATATTTGGTGATGTTTTTCTCACTATTATTGTTATCCTCCTCATGTTTCCACTTTGTTCATATTCTCTAATAAAGAACAGAAAATATAGAGTAGGATTTACTACAAAGTACCCTATCTCTCACTGATAAATCTTTATCTTTATGTTTTCTTCTAAATGTGTATTTGGGAATGATTTCAATAGAGTATAACCAGTCAATGAATGTTGGTGAGCCCATATCTCGCTGAGTATAACTTGAGATGTTGTTCTTGAATGATCTTTTCATTACATGCTAAGTAGATTCTTAATCAAGGAAGTTTATGGTTAGCCCTGTCCCTTGTTTAGTCTTAAACAGCTGTTTTGAAGATTCCCCTTAAGAGTATGCCCAAAGCAGGCTCGACTAAAAGTCCTTACCTGATCTTAGGTTACCTTTTATGTTTATCTTAAATGTTATCCCTTGAGAGTATGCTGAAAGCAGGATAGGTTAAAAGTCCTTACTTGATATTAGGCTACTTTTTATGTTTTACCCTTGAGTGCATGCCAAAAGCAGGATTGGTTAAAAGTCCTTACCTGATCTTAGACTGCCCTTTGTTTTCTTACATGTTTTCTTCTTTCACCACACTTCTTAATGTTTCATACCAACAACTCAATTTAAAAGATCTTCTGATATAGATGACTTTCCCTTTGAAAACCCTTGAATGGTTTTTGTGTAAGTAAACCCTTTTATGACTCCATAGCCCAATGTTTTAGCACTGTTTTTGACCTATCTTCCCATGTTGAAATATCCTTCCGCTTATTTTATCCTTCACTTCACATGACCTTCTCTTTTAATGATTCCCAACCAAAAACAAAAAATAAACAAACCCCTTGTACTTCATAACTAGCCTAATATCATATCATAAGCCTTAGAGACATATCCTTTGAAAACACGTATAGAGAGATCCCTCTGTGAATCCAGGAGGGCTAGATCCTAGGATTCCAAAGTGGTTCTGATGTTGCCTTGTCATTTGGTATGCCAATCTGCCAAATCATAGGACCCCAACATAATGGCGACTCCGCTGGGGAATTCTGAGTAAATTGCATTTTATACATCCTTTAGAGCTAAAAAAAAACCCACAACATCCTTAGATTAGTAGTTAATTACTGATGGTGGACAACAGCTCATCTTAAAACATCTGAAATCATCCACATGGCGACTCAACAACCCTAAAATACCGAAAGACTCCAATGATGATCATTAGGCCTGTTTATTACCCCTGGTTTTCACAAAGACTCCACTGGGGTAGCCCACACTACCATTAGAGCATCGTGCACACCCATGATTAGGAAACTTTGAGGATTAAGTTTTCCTGGTTAAAGACTAGTTTGCCTCTAAATATTGTCATATCTGGCTAACTCTTCATTTCTGTTGGTCTAAAATGAAAATAATGGTCTCCCCACATCCCTACATAGCAAAGACCAAATCACTTCACTAATAGAAGACTTTGAACATTTGCAAAAATGCAGTCAAGTTTCATAGCAGAGTTTCGTTATGAAATATCAAGTTTTCTAGCAGAACTTGAATGTGAGGACCTTCCAAAGGTTGTCCTTCTCAGCTCAAAATTCAATTCTAAACCTGAGCTTAAGAAAATTTTCCTAGACTTGGTGGTTGAAAGGTATGAAACTGAGATTGAAATGTTGAATTCACAAGAACAATCATACCAATTCAGGGACCCTAGAGCATTTTTGGAAAGTCTCCCTCCCCTAAAGCAAGAAGAAATTTCACTACCTTTTGATGTGCAGGTAGAAGAAGACCGTGCTTTCAAGAGCCACACTGAAGATGCAGTGAATCTAGCTGTCAAGGATGCACATAGCCTACCAGTCATGGAACACCTAAAAGAAGAAAGTTTATATCATGTTTTTGCTGATCTTATGGCAGAGTATATGGAGGCCCTGATTGGCTCAAGTTCCCAAGCATGGATCCTTTGCAAGAGCCAAATACATAAAAATCTGTCACCTTCTGTGATAGCCTTGATTTTAAAGATCCACATTCAAAGTACCCTATGGTTATTTCTGACAAGCAGTCAGATTTTCTACCCTTTTTTGTTACTTCTTAATTGGTTGCACTGGCACTATTGTATCATATAAAACAACAGATATTTCCAAGATAGATTAAGGTAGTGATGATGACTAAGCAGCAAAACCCACATACTCCATCCATAAAATGCCTGTCACATTCTTTTCCCAAAATAACCCTCAATTTGGGACAACTCTAATGTGGAAGCTACCTTTTCCATTGATGGTTAAAACCATATATCAAAACCCATTATGATATTTCCTTGAACTTTAGTTTAGAACCCAAATAAAAGAATTATTAAATTCGGGACTAAATTCCTTACTCATGCACTATGGTTTAGAAACCCCAATATGAATCATGAACCATACCCGCTTATGATTTTAATTCTAAGGTTTAAACCCAAATAATCAAAATTTATCGGCGGAGTTGCTTCCTTTTTCTATCCTATGGTTTTACACCATAATCCAAAACCCATTTCATCCGTCCACAGCTTATCATTTCATACCAAAGGTTCGACTTTGGTTATAATATCAATTCCCGACATAATATGATAGCCAGGTCCACAGCATTTACAACTCACCATTCATCGAATATATGCTCGGGTTATATTAATATTCCATACTTTAGTTTAAAACCCAATACCAATATAATATTTGTTTGGGTCCCACAGTGTTTATTAACATACCTTGCATTAACCTCCAAATAGATCCAACAATTAATCTTTCATCGTGCTCCAAAACTGATTTATGCGTATATCCAACGAATATCGCATAACTTTAAGCCCCGAACTTTATCACCCCAACACAATGTGAAATCGACAGTTTTATGACGCCACACGTCGCTCAACGGGGTGTATTTCATTGGTTCAACAAAATACCGCTTACCTCTTATTTTCCATGCGAAAAGCACGTGTGGTTTTATAATACCGTTTTCACTATTCACTTGCACCATAACTCATAGTTCCACTTCAACTCATGGTTCCGCATTACTCTGTCGACCAAAGCTCCTCTCGCTTACTCTTTCCTGACTTCTGGTTCCGTTCCACACAAATTCAATTCATTTGCTTTGTGATTCTTCTTTCATATTCAAACCTGCACTCTTTCGCATGACTCCCTCCTAAACTTTCTGTGTAGTTTTAATGTGCCTATCCTCCAGTTCCATGTCAGAATATGGGGTTTCAAAACAACATGTTATTGTGATGTAAATAACCAGAATTTCCTTTAAAATATCAAATTAAATCAAACCTTTGTTCCAATCTTCAAACCCTCGCAGTATTCTTTCGAACAGGGCTAGGTTCCAAACAACCTCCAAACCCTCTCTATCATTCATTATTTGTGGTTCATAATCGGTTATAAACACAATAAATCTCAAGTGTGACTTCAAACCCGGACCTTACTTTACTGTGCATATACAAAAAAACGTATAATTTCTCTTTGAAGTGCTATGTATGATAACAACTCCAATTTCAAAATACATACAGGCAAGCTTTAGACCTCAGTTAGAAGTCCATGGAAATTTCTTTATTGGCATTGATACATTCTGTGATCGATGCTAATTTTACACAGAATTCAACAATTGAACATTCACCCTCAAACCACACAATTTATTAAATTGTAGATTGAACATAAAATGACAGAATTCCCTCTGTTCCTATCAATTTCACTTGCACACAATATACACTCAACAAAAACTCAAAAATTGAATTTTTTTTTCTTTTTTCTTTTTTCTGTATTAAAACTAGTATTTACATAGGAATTTTTCCCCTGGCCTGATATTCAGATTAGTGGCCTTTTTCCTATAGCCCGTAGGCTTGAATTCAATCTTTTGCCTTTGAGGCTTATTATTTTATACAGAATAATCTGAACTAATTTAGGTTCAGATCCTCCATCATCTCAACAAATTCCTCAAAATCCTCAAAGTCCTAAAATCTATCCTTTATCCCTAAGGATCCTCTTTAATCCCATAAAATCATGGAACTGATTCTAACTTAAGATTTACAATCAATTCTCAATCTCTCATTCCCTATGGAATCTAAACTATCCTAATTCTCTCATGTTCTCCAATTATTCGGGAACATTTACAAATTCCTCACAACATTTAATATCTCTCATTAAAATCACTCGAAAACATTAATAATTACATAATAAACCAATATTATTTTAAAAACACAAGACCCCTATGTCTTTTAAAAATACAAAGGATTTTTTGATCCTAATGCCCCTACATCAGACTCCCAAGGTCAAAAATAATCATGATCTCCTGATCATGTGCTTTTAATCTTTGCCTCTTGGATCCCATACTCTATTTTCTGTTGTCCATAAGCTGCATTGTCTTCATCATTCTTCAGCTGCACTTTTCCAGGTCTCCATAATTTATTCTACATTTTCCCACTTGCTATGCTTTCACATTCTGTTACTGTCTTTCTCTTATTGTTGTTTTTTCTTTGCTTTCCTGCTCCTGTCTTCTTCTGAGACACCTTCATCATCAGCCTTCTTATCAATTCAATTTCTTTGTCTAATATATCTTCTGACTACTGAAATTGTATTCTTGCTGCCACCCTATCATCCTTACCCTCTTGTTTTCTGCAACTGATAACTTCTTCCTGATTGTCACTTATGATGATTTCTTTGTTTCCTGACTTCAACAATCCCTTGGACTGGTATTTAGTTTGCCACTTACTGTCATCTTCTTTTCTTTGCTTTAATTTGTTCCCTTGGACCAAACATTATTTACTTTTTTCAACAGTACCTGCTATTTTTCATTCTCCTATCACATATAAAGTTGTTAGGGTCATAAGGTACCCACCAAAAACTTTTTTGCAACTTGAGATAATCTTCTAGAATTCTTTTTGCTTCTTTCCCTGCATCCCTAGTGTTACAGACAAAAGGGCCTAATTGACTTTTGATTCTGAGCTGAGCTTTCTTCTTGGCATTATAAAAATGGACTAGGTCTGAATTTATCATTTGTCTAAAGTTTTCTAAGGCAAAGAGCCTCATCGGAACATATTTTGGTAGCTTAAAAGGACAAAGCTCACACCCATATATCCTAATTTCTGTATGATTTTTGTATAGGTACCAATCACCTACCCTGTATTGCTTGGAGAGTTGGAGGATTTTCTTCATATCACTATTGACCCTAGGAGGGGAAACTTCTGTTAATAAGGTGGTTGTTGGATGAACAAATAGGTCAATTAATTCATTGTAAGAGTAAGGGGACTCAAAGGAATTATGGAAGATTGCAGACCAGAAGATTACAGACCTTGGATTTCCTTTGGTGTCAAGTTTCATGACAGGGAAGGGGAAATTCTCTGACTGATAATATAGCATAAGATGGTATATAAAAGTTGAGCATTTAGACGCATTAAAGATGAGGTCTTTTATTTGGAAATCCCTATCCGCTAGAGGCAAATAGTCTAAATCTTTGTAGGGGGCATTCAGAGGTGCAACACTCAAAGCCACAGGGGTTTCCATTTCTGGTTCTTATGGATTCAGAAAGGAATTTTGGGTTTTTAGTGGAAAAATGGGAAAAATTACAAGTCTAGGATCTTATGGGGTAAAACAAAGACCGAATTGTACTGTTTTTTAGTCTTTTTTGTGGAATTAAAGTAAAAACCAAGAATTGCAGGGTTCGATGGAAATTGGATAAATACCTATTTCGGGAATTTTATAGTGAGGAAACAGGTGCAGGCAATGGCTAACTCGTTCAGTTGAAAATCATTTGACAAAGTGGCAGTTGGAAATCTTCAACAACTGATTCTGACGTTTTTGCATGGGAACACTGGTCGCAGCATAAAATGATGAAAATACATGCATTTTTTTGTTTTATTCACAAAGTAAAGGTTGGCAGGGGTTTTTTTATTTTGGACGGATGACGAACACGGGAAACGGTCTTTTTTCGTATGCGGAGGGCAGTAAGCAGTATGTATCGCACCGCTTTTGGGGATGGGTGGTATTCGGCCGGGAGCCAGTGATTCCATACATCTTGTGATGCATGGTGAGGCACTGTTCGCAAAACCACTCCGAGATCGTGCGCTATCGCTTGGTCATGGAGGGCCATGCGATATGGATGACAGCGGTTGGATATGAAAGGGTTAATTGGACGGCTATCAGGGAGGCAAGATGTCAGGAGATTAATAAGGGCGGGCCCAACATAACTAAGAATTTTTTAATCATATCGGGAGCAACGTGACTGGTCGGGAAAGTTATTAATTAACCATGGGGGTTAATTAATCCTTATTTGAATGTTAATGCTGTATTATGGTTATAGTTTAACCAAGGGACAGGATATGTAATATTTGGGGGTTTTATATAGTTATAGTAATACGGGAATGGGTAGATGTTATAGGGGAATTAGATAATATAAGTTAAAAGTTAATATGTCAAAATGAATGAAAAAGCACTAAGTATGAAACATTAGGATTATGTATTTAACTTAGGCTCGAATGAAAAAAGGGTTTTTTGTGGGATATTGTGTAATTTTCCTAAGTAAAATAATATTTTACTTAGAAAAAGACTTATGGAAGCAAATGAATGACTCATGGATGGTTTTAAGTACTTAGGATTTTTAAATTATTGGGCCGAGGGTCTGGTCCCTCCAAAAATCAAGGAAATGCCTTGAGCCCCTCTAATTTTCAAATGCCTTAGTACTTAGGGGAAATTAGTGAAATTTTTAAGGAAAAATGAGAAGGGGAGTTAATCATTTGACCTTGTTTTGCTTGAAATTTCTCCAGTGTAATTTCTGCCTTGCATTTGTGATGAAAGTAAGGATTAACACATTTAGAGTCATTATCCATCATATGTAATTTTGCAACATCATCTACCTACCCTACCTACTTTAAGCTAGCATTTTTTCTTCTTTATTAGGGTGAACTTAGATTGGCAAACCCTTATCACATTTTCTTTTCTTTTACATTTAGAAATCTATCTAAGTCTAACCTTATTACATCCAAGGGCTCAGATTAAGCTATTGAGCTCCTTTATTTACTCTACCTATCTACTTATCTGCCAAGATTAAACAGTTTGGTCAGATTTTATTCTCTATCTCTAAAACATAAAATTCAAATATGAACAAGCCAAGCTTAAGGTGTTCAACTGTTCACCAATTGTGGCATAAGTTACAAGTTGCACACAATTTTTTTATTACATAAGAGCAAAAAGTAGTGGCATTTAGATGCATTTAGACTTGCACACTTTCCTTGGCCTTTCTTTGGGTGGGGTTCATTTTCTTTTACTTTTTTGGCCATTTTTTATTCTTTTCACCCTTTGATTTTTCTTTTAGGGTATACCCTCTTTACATTTTTTAGTTTTTTTGATTTTTTTGACAATATAGAAAACCTTTGCAACAAGGAAAGGTATGAACATATTACATAGCCCATCAAGTCAATCATGATAAATGACACCTATTGGTATAGGAGCATAACACTTGCTCCACTTGGGGATGGCTTTTCCTGGTGAAAAGTCAAGAACAACATGTCAGTTGGCCTCAGAATGATTTTGACTGAACTATGGAATCTTCTTCTACTTGTTGCTTTATTGTATGTATGACAGTGACATTTCTGAAGCTTAGGGCCTTCTCTTCGGGCTTCAACTCCAGCAAGTTACTATCCAATCAAAAATGTGACATTACAAAGGATATAGTATGTACATGTTAAAAATTAGGATACCTTAATAAGTAGGATCAAAGTAATGTTTCAACATTCGATCATTAACTGGCCCATCTTCAGTTTTTGTACCATCCAAGTTTTTCAAAAAATGTGTGTTGTTTCCTTGTAAGGCATGGATAACATAAGGTCCTTTCCATAGGAAGTCAAACTTCCCATGTTTTCCCTTATTCTCTCTTCTAGAATCCCATCTTAACACTTTTTTTCCGAGTTGGAAATCTTCTGCCTTGGTTCTTCTATCAGATATCTTCTTAAGCTTCTCCTACAATATTTGGGATCTTTGATATACTTCCTCTCTGGTCTACTGCAGATTGATGGTCTGGTTTATCCTCCTTTGAATATCATTAGGTTCAACCTGAGCTTCTTGAAGAAATTTCATTACAGGAATTCCTAAAGATGAAGGAAATACAGCCTCCATGCCATAGACTAACTTATAAGGACTGGTCCCAATAGATTTTTTGGTGGTCAGTCTGTCTGCCCATAGTGCATTTGTAAGTTTCTTGTGCCAATTTTTCTTGTTTTCATCCAATAATTTCTTAATAATATTAATGAGACTCTTGTTGGAGGACTCAGCCAATCCATTACCTTGAGGGTAATAGGCTGTGGAATGGCTTAAGGTGATATGGTATTTGTTACAGAAACTTATCATCTTCTTGGATTTGAAGGCAACAACATTATCAGTTATGATTTTATTAGGACAATCAAATCTAAATAATCTGTTGGTTTCTAAAAATCCTATGATCACGGTGTCATTAGCTTGTCTGGAAGGAATAACTTCTATCCATTTGGTGAAATAGTCCGTGGCAGTGAGGATCCATTTGTGTTGGCCAGACAAGGGAGGATGGATTTCTCCAATGAAGTCTAGGCCCCATTGTTGGAAGGGTTTTTCTGTGGAAATTGGTTTCAGGGGTAAAGGTAATAGTTTTCTCCTGCCTTCAAAAATTTGACATTTATGGCAAGCAATGAAAAATTTCTTTACATCAGTGAACAAGGTTGGCCAATAAAATCCAGCTGTTAGGATCTTGTCTGCAATTGATTTCTAGTAAAGGTGTCCACCACAGTCTCTTGCATGAAATTCTTGGAGAGCCTTGTTAGCTTCATCTTTTAATAAACAATTCAATAGAATACGTTCATGATTTTTCCAAAAAAGAACATTATCTAAAATACAAAACTTCGCAGATGTCATCTTTAAAAACCTTTTCTTTATTCTGGATAACCCTGGAGAAGCTTGCAGGTTTAATATTACATAAATTATATCAGCATACCAAGGTGAATCTAAGAGGGCCTGGATGATTTGTGGAGTCGCCATCTCCTATTCGTTATCCAGTTCATTAATGTCCAGGGCTTGACAATTTGTTTCTGTCATGAGCTTGGCCAGTCCCTGTCCTTTTATAAGCTTTTTAGGTTTTATTTCAATATCATACTCTAATATGGTAGCAATCCATTTACCTCTTTTGCCCTCAATCCCATCCTAGGTTAAGATGTCTTTGACAACAACATTTGGTACATAGGCTATCACATGGGAATACAATATGTAGAATCTAAATTCTTTAATGGCTTTTACAAGTGCAAAAGCTTGTTTTTCCATGATGTTGTATTTTAATGATGCATCCCTTAGTGCTTTACTAAAAAAGGATATGGGTTTCTCACATCCTTGATCATCCTTTTGTAATAAAACAACTGCTATAATGTGTTCTAATGCAAATGAAAATATTATGAAGTCTCTATCAAATTGTGGACTTGTAAGGACCGGAGTTTTGGTCAAAGCCATTTTAATTTCTTCAAATGCTTGTTTGGCTTCTACTGTACATTTAATACTTGAATCCTTTTTTAACATATTGTTAAGAAATCTAATTAGTTCAGCTAAGCTAGATATGAATTTTCTCCAAAAATTTATTTTTCCTAAGAAAGCTTGAAGTTTTTTGACATTTCTAGGGTGAGGTATCTGCAGTATAGCCTCTATTCTAGCAGGATCAATTATAATGCCATCTTTGGAGATGATATGGCCCAAGAGTTTACCATCCTCTAGACCAAACAAGGACTTCTTTGGACTCAACGAGATACCATATTTTCTTCATTTTAGGACTACTTGTCTGAGATGGTCCAAATGCTACTGATCTGATTTAGAAAAAACAGTTAAGTCATCCAGATATATATCAAGAAAATCATGAATTTCTTTTGCAAATGCTATGTCCATTGCTCGTTGCAAAGTTGCTCCTGCATTTTTAAGTCCAAATGGAATTTTAACACACTTGAATGTGCCCCATGGTGTTGTGAAAGCCATTTTTTCCTGGTCATCAGGATGAACCAGAATCTGGTTATATCCTGAGAACCCATCTAGAAGTGAAATCCTAGAAGCACCTACTACCCTTTGTAAAATGTGATCCATCTTGGGTAAAGGGTAATTATCCTTCAAAGAAACCTTATTTAGATTTATTAGATCAACACATAATATGATCTCTCCAGTTTTCTTCCTAGTACGTACTAAATTAGACACCCACTCTGAAAACCTAATGGGAGAAATTATCCCTGCTTCATACATACGTTTGATTTCTTTTTCAATTAAGGGCAGTAGTACAAGGTTAATTCTTCTAATTTTTTCTTTGAATGGTATCTGATTTTCTTTCAGAGGTATTGTATGCTGAATTATAGAGGTGTCATATGATTTCAAGTCTTCATAGCTCCAGGCAAAGACATCCTGGAATTCTCTCACTAATTCAACATATTTTAGTTTTTGGTCAGGGGGCAAAGATTTAGATAACTTTATCATTTTCAGATTTTCTTCAGTCCCCAAGTTATATTCCTTAATATCTGATTTTAATGGTTCCATATTAGGTTTCTTTGGAATATCATTAGAATCAAAGAGATCTTCCAGAGGAGTTAATCCTTTAGGCAAATGATTGTCTTTTAAATTAATGACCTCAGATTCTCCTTCCATAATCTCATCAACATCCATTTGTTTAAGGTCTTGCATTTCTTTTTTGGTGAAATTTGTTGGATGAAGCATTTGAATTGCACTTTCTTCTGAAATGTCTATTTCTTGCTCATTTGTTTGATCAAATTCAATAACTGTATCTACATCTATGTTACTGTTAGAAAATTCTTCCTCTAGGGTCAGGAAATTGTTAATCTGCTCATCACTTGCAAACACTTGCCAGTTCTTAAAATTTTCAGGTATGGCTGGTCTATGTCTAATCTCAGTTGTGAACTGATGATTAGGTTTGAATGGTAATTTATAGGTGCTGGCAAACATTTCCAGACTATGGGCGTGCAAGTTTTGTTTTCTTGGGATTTTAGCAAGCTGAGCTTGTAGAAAAGTATTGAGTATCTCTACAACTGTTCCTCTATATTCTCTCAGTCTGGGATCGTTTGTTAGATAGTGTCCTTTGATCTGTTGAATGATTAAATCAAAATCTCCTATGACAGATACTCTAATTGCCCCTAATCTTTTGACAAATTTAAGACCTAGCAAAAGAGCTTCATATTCTTCCATATTATTGGTGCACTTAAAGTTTAATCTGTAGGCATGGCCTTCAGCATGATCATTTTCAAGGTTGTGCACCCAAACTCCTGCTCCTGCTCTTAATTTGTTAATCGAACCATCAAATTCTAAGTGCCAAAGAATTTCGTGTTCATAATTGGTATCAGGAGTCTCAGGAAATTTTTAAAAGTGAGATCTAGTTCTTTACTTTCTTCTTGTTTCTCTTGGGTATTTGATGTTTCATTGTTCTCAGAGATTTCCTGGATTTGAACACTAGATTTTTCATCTGTACTTTCTTTTGGTTCTGCTGCTAAAACTTCTAATTCAGTGGGAGGATCAATTTAAGCATTATAAAGAATAAATGAATCCATATCAGAGTGTACTAAGTAGATGGGGAAATTTTCTGGTTTATCCTGACTACTAACTAAATATTTCATTAAAGTTTCTCTGTATAGTTTCTTTGGGTAGATGAAAACTGAAATAGTAGCATATGACATGTCCAATTGAAGAGATCCTTGAAGCTTTGCACCCCAAGACCTGGAAAATAACATGCCATACTTTGGAGGAATATCTGCTACTACTATGTCCATCAAAATTGTTTTTACAGGGTATTGAACCAGTGAAACACACAAGTCTTTGATTAATCCTAAACATCACCTGACTTGAATCAAAAGAAAATAGATCTTTGTATGGTTTGGTGATATCTAGGTTTAATTTCTCCATTAAAGATTTGGGCATTAGATTGTGAGATGCCCCGGAATCAAGCATGGAATTATGAAGTATTTTATCATGTATGTTTAAACTTATGTAGAATGGAGGAGTTCCTCCATTTACTGGTTTTCCATTTAATTCAGGGACAAAGAGTAATTTGGGTTGGTCATCAAAAACATTTACTGAGTCTTCACTTCCAGTGATCTTGAGTGATCTATTGATTTGACTTCGTAGACATCATGTTTATCTAATTCAGAAAATGGAACAACTATTTTTAATTTGCCTACTTCAGCCTCCAGATTAAAAGGTTTTTCAGTTTGAGTTCTTGTATTTCAGAGAGTTGGATTCTCTTTATCTTCTATATTTTCTATATTCTTCTCCTTCTCAGGAGTGGGGTTGTGGGCTAAGGTTGTTTCCAAATCAAATTCTGGAGGTTGTTCTACATTTCCTTTGGGAGGAAGAGTATTGGAGAGTTGTTTATTAGGTTGATTATCGGATACATCTTCAATAATTGGATTAGCAGGATTAGGATCTGATCTAGAAAGAATATGTACATGGGTAGTATTAGTTTCACATTTGAGGGGCTATTTTGTAGCTTTTTGTTTATTGGTTCCAGGGACATCAATTATTCTGCTCATCAGATTATATTTCTTGTGAACTTCATAAATGGCTATATCGTATCCCTCCTTGAAGTCAAATGATTCTCCTGACTGAGTTTGGAATTGTTTGAGAATGTGAGCTTCTTGATCCTCTTAGGTCAAGAAAACTTACTATTCATTATTGCGTCCAGTTAAGTTGTTTATTTGAGTATCTTCTATTGGTTCATCAGAATTTGAGGCTTTAGCATAATTTTCTTGGAACAGGGGCCTAATGTTTTGATCAAGACCAATCTTTCCAGTGTTTTGATTTTGGTTCTTTCTGAAATTTGGATTTCTCCCAGTATGGCTCGGTTGACCATCCCAAGGATATTTCCTTTCAATTGTTTCTACTCTATCTCCTAGCCTTTCCATCCCTTTAATAATAGCATCCAGTTTCTGTTCAAATGCTGAGGGTTATTCTTTTAATGGTATTCTCCTTTTACTTCTGGCTTTAGTTCGTTTGGATATCAGGTTGGCTTCAACACTGACAGCTATACTTTGCATATCTTCTAAAGTCCTAGGAGATCTTTCCCTAAGTTGGTATGCCATATCAGAATCAAATCCATCAGGTAATTTGATTAATGCTAAATCTGGAGGAGGTCTAAGGTTTTGGGGGATAGCATTGTAAACATTATTGAACCTAGTGCAATAATCTTGCACAATTTCTTGTGTTCGTCTTTTCAGGTTTTCATATTCTGATAAGATTTGGAGAGGATCCTTCTTCTTTTCCCATTTGTTTAAAAATGTTCTATAAAGAGCTTTTGGGTTAGTGATACTGTTTGTAGGAAGGGTTCTAAACCAGGTTATAACTTCTCCAGTCATACTTTGAACAAATATTCTCATTCTTACATCATCAGCATATATTTCATATATTTCAAAATAATTAGTCATTTTTTTAGTATGTTGTGCAGTGTAGGTACCAGAACCATCAAATGGAGTGATTTTACTTTGGTAGTCTTGGGGCATAGCCCTTGGATTGGCTATTTATCTATTTTCCATTGCAGTAGGTATTGATGAAACAACCACCGGGGTTGATTTGGGAGTGGTGGATGGAGGGGTAGAGGGATGGTTTGAGGTTGAGATGTTTGAGGAAATGTTGATGAACTTGGAGAGGCTGCAGTGATCACAGAAATATTTGGTGTTCCTTCAGAGGTAAGGTCATATTGTACAGAGTTCCGCAAATGTTTTTCAAGATGTGAAGTAACAAATTCAATTTGTAAATCTTCAATAAATACTGGGTCTTGAACAAAGTGAGCAAACTCAGATCTAGAAAAAGTTACAAATAAAGAAGTTTCAAATTGCTCATCAAAGGGTTCTTCCTCAAGGTAAATCCACTTCACAGGACAAGATATTGATCTATAGAGAGGCCGAGAGCTAGCAGAACTCTCTTGGCTCTCCTGTCTCCTAAGAATTATGGGGATCAGATTAGGATTTTCAAACACAGGTGGTGGATTTGGATCAAGATTAGCCCTGGTGTAATGAGTCCTTTCTGAAGCTAGGTTTCTAGGTGGTTTTTTTTTTTGGTTTTTGTTTAAATGGAATTAACAATACAACTTCAAAATTTTCTTTAAGAGGTCTAAGATATTAGATTTAGATTTTCTTAAAGATTTATTTGACTAGAAGAACTGATCAAGTGTTTGAAACCGAATGTTCAATTCATAAACTAGACCAGAGATAGACTGAAGCAGCATTCATTTACTTATTCAATTGCAAAACAAGAGCATTCAAAGGCTACCTGGCTAACTTTAGGCTCCGTCTGTAATTTATAAAGTAAACAATAGTAACAAGAAAATTATTTGATTCCCCAGCGGAGTCACCATTATGTTATCACTAAGATTTTCCTTGAAGTTGTTGGGAAGAGGAAAGGGGTCTGAGGTAACCACAAACCAACTTTTAGGTACAAAATCTAGCCAATTTGTACCCAGAGAGGGATCTCTCTTTAAGTTTTAGCTTTGTTTTTGAAAGATATTAGGCTAGTTATGAAAGTTTAGGGATTTTAATTGTGTTTGGGTGATGGAATTCAATAGCAGAAGGGTAGGACTGAGTATTTTAGGCCATTGGGCTAATGGAGTCAAAGAAAGATGGCTTAACTGGATTCAGTTTTTTAACATGGGATGGTTTCACAGGGCAAGGTAATCAAATAGGGAACAAATAAAGATTTAAAATGAATGGAATGGACTCAAAATGGGTGAAGGGAAATTAAGAATCCTTCAACATATTTGAAAGAGAGAACTTGAATGATTATTAATAAAGAGCGATTAAGAATTCTTTACCAAATAACCAGAATGAATAAACTAGAAACAAAATCAATTAAGAATTCATTGTTCATACTGGTTCAGATGAAAACATTAAGAATAACAACGATTGAAAACAGATTTCACTCAAGCACTTTCTAAATTATTCTTTTTCATTTATCATTCAGATATGGAACATATATGGTATAATAAACAAGAAAAACTTTAAAACACAAGAGATAGAAGACTTATTGATCCGGTGTCTGACTCAAGAATCCTGTGAAAAGTCCTTTGCTTCAATTCTTTATCCAACTAGCCATGCAAAATTTTTTCCAGCAACACTTTATTCCCAAATAATCAGTATTACAGAAAAGTCTAAGAATCCACCCCCCTCAATACTCTAATTGAGGGAGTATTTATACAAAAAATTATAAAAATATCTCCTAACAGAGAGATATATTTTAGGATGACTCATGAATAAGTTGCAAGAAAATAGAGACAGATAGTCTTGTAGATAGGAGAAGAAGTAAACCGATGTTGTGCTGTTCCTATTTTTGTGAGTGTGCTGGAGGCAGGCCCTATGATTAGGCTTGCAGTTGTCTTCTTTGGTAATTTTGTGCTGGCTGCTCTATTTTTACTGATACTCTTTATCTGTACTGATACACTTTGACCTGTTTGATCTCTGTTTAATATCTGTTTATCCTTTTTACCATTACTTACTGTAGTAAATAACCAAAATTCATCAAGGCTTCTTTTTACAAAATGTCCAACATGTCTTCCCACCATTGTGCTTCTGGTATTCTGGTCCTTTGAAGCTTTCTCAGGGTTTCATCAGTTTATGTGTATCTAAAAAAGGTAGGCTGAATTGGAAATAAGTGCTTTACCTCATGTTCGAGATAAAACAAGTTTTCCAGACTGTCATAAATATTTTTGCCTGTAGGCAACACTTTTGCTGCTGATGAACTTGTCAATGTACTTGCCTGGTTGTCTGCATACTTATTCAATTTTTCAACATAACTTTGATGACTCATTAGTTTATCATGAGAAACTAAAGGACTTGGCAACCCTTTATTTTGAAAAATATCAAATCTTTTCATAAAAGCATTGATTTCTTCCTGCATATCATTGCACCTTCTTTCTAAGTTTTGCATCATACTTCTTTTTGTAAAAACCTTTTTTACCTCCAAAATTGTCCTTGTTCTGTCTTGAATGCCTAGCTCTTCAAGCTGATATTTGTTCTTGGTATTTAAAAACTGTATGAGCTTGCTATCTTCTTCAGGCATATTTCCTAATTCTTCTCTTTCCTTTTGAACTTCTTCTAGAGCCAGTGTAACTAAATCATTTTGCGCATACATTATTTGGATTGATGGCCAGACATCATCTATTGATTGAATGATGTTGTCCCAAAGAATTTCCTTGATTTCATTCAAAGGTTTCTCTAACGTGAGATATTTTTCTAATGCTTTCACCAATTTTTCTAACTTGTTGATCTCTGTTGTATTTTCTGCAACATTTATCTGTGAGAGATCATACTTTTGTTCCAAGGTAGTAAATTGTACCTTTGCTTTCTAGAGCTCTGTAACTTGGAGCTTCAATTCCTCCATTGATTTTATTAGTTCCTCAGTGCTCAAATTGGCAGTGTTGCCCTGTGCTAGTCCTGCTGACTGCCCTGTTATTGTTGTACCTGTGATCACTTATGTTGTGGCTGCTGTGATGTTTGATGCTAGTGTTGTCGCAAGGGTAGAAGGGACTACTGTTGAGACTACTGGTATCACATTGGGAGGCTGAGAGGTCGACTCTCCCTGCTTGTCCTTTAATGCTTTTTCAAGTTCTTGTTCAGTCTCATTTAGTTGTTCATTAAGTTTCAAGAGAAAATCCATTAGCTCTTCTTCAGATTTTTGCTTTATAACCTTAGCAGTTTGTGGATGCCTTGAAGGTGGCATCTTTAGTTGTTGCCTTAGGGCTGCAATATCATCATCTTTATTTTTGATCAAGGCTTCTATAGCCTTAACATCTTTGGGATTATGACCCAATCCAATAATTATTTCTTCCAAAGTTTTTATTCTATTATCCTTGGCCTGGGAGGAAGATTTTTCCAGATGCAGTTGAGCAGTTGTATTATCCAAGGAATTTTGTAATCTTTGGGCCATCATTGACTTACCAGTCAAGGTTGAATAAATCATCTCTCCAATCTGTTTGTGCAATTCAATCTGATCCAAAGGATGAATATCCTTTGCCATGACTTCAAAATTGGTTCTAGCATAGTCTGCTGTTGTTTGAGGCTGCTGTACTTTAGGCTTGAAATGACTCATCACCATTTTACCTTCCTGGATGTCATAGGCTGACATCAATCTTTGTTGATTTTTGGGGGCCATCTTCAAATATTGATTATAAACTTGAAGTATTAATGGATCATTTATGGCTTTTATGTTTATAAATGTCTTCTTAATATCCCAAGCATCCTTCACTGGTGGTCTAAAGGATGATACCTTTGCACTTTGTTGTCTTTCTAATTCCTTTCTTTGTGAGTTGGTGGATGTCCCACTGATTGTGAATGTTTTTTGGCTATCTAACCCTTCTCTCCTCTGACTATAAATGGTCTCTTCAACAAATTATTCTTTTGAGAGAGGATTTAATCTTTGCCTTTTGATACTAGGCTGTTTTGAAGGTCCACTGATAGGGGTAGCTATTTCTACGTCTCTCTTTTTACTTTTTTCTTCATTGAGAGGAGTTTGAAAGATTGAAGTTTCTACCACATTGATATGAGTGGGAGAAGTCTGTATTTAAGCTTGTTCCTTGGAAAGTTTCAAGCTGCTTCGACATTGTGAATTGCTCTATGGCCTATGTACCTGTCTTTTTTTCCTTACCTTTGGATGTTACTGTGGCTGGTGCGTTGGTTTCCTGCAAATGTTGCTGAGAGGTTCCAGCAGAGGAAGGGCCAATCCTTGGTCTTTGTACCTTCCCAAAAGAATCCAGGTCAAGTATTTTCTCAAGATCATTCATAACATTCTTAACATTGACTTGTTGACTATCCTTGTCTACTAGGGTCCCTTCCATCCATTCATCCATGTTTGAAAATTGTTCAATCTCTAGAATCCTATGGTGAAGGTATGGTGACAATTTGTTTTTCATTCTCCTATCACATATAAAGCTGTTAGGGTCATAAGGTAACCACCAAAAACTTTTTTGCAACTTGAGATAATCTTCTAGAATTATTTCCGCTTCTTTCCCTACATCCCTAGTGTTACAGAAAAAAGGGCCTAATTGACTCTTGATTCTGAGCTGAGCTTTCTTCTTGGCATTATAAAAATGGATTAGGTCTGAATTTATCATTTGTATAACGTATTCTAAGGCAAAGAGCCTCATCGAAACATATTTTGGTAGCTTGAAAGGATAGAGCTCACACCCATATATCCTAATTTCTGTATGATTTTTGTATAGGGACCAATCACCTACCCTGTATTGCTTGGAGAGTTGGAGGATTTTCTTCATATCACTATTTACCCTAGAAGGGGAAACTTCTATTAATAAGGTGGTTGCCGGGTGAAAAAATATGTGAATGAATTCATTGTAAGAGTAAGGGGACTCAAAGGAATTATGGAAGATTGCAGACCAGAAGATTATAGACCTTGGATTTCCTTTGGTGTCAGGTTTCATGACAGGGAAGGGGAAATTCTCTGATTGATAATATAGCATAAGATTGTATATAAAAGTTGAGTATTTGAAAACTCTTTCATTTTCTAGTCTTATGAACTGGTCATGAATCTTATCAGCAATGTAAGAGGAAAAGTCATATTTGACAGCAGGGGGCTGTCTAGGAGTAAAAATTGATAACAACACTAGGGTTAACTTATCAACGTATTCACTAGTGTTGAATCCCATTACTGAAGATATCATATTGACTATGAGTCTGCCCATATCTGTGAAAAAGGTATGTCCATAAGGAGGAGGGCCTTTGGGTTGATGTTCTTGTAGCATGAAAGTTTGACAGAGGCGATTCAGTTCTTCTTGGGATAATTTTGTGGATTTTTCAAGTAAATCTCCCATGGAAAGGGGAGTCAGGGTTTGACCGGGATGAAATTGTAAAATTTCATTAATGGATTGAGCGGTTATTAGAAAAAGAATGGTTTGACTTGGGGACATAAATACTCGTTGAGTAGGATCATAATTGGCATGGGAGTGATAAATTATTTCAGGAAAGACATGAACTGAGGGTAAAAATTACATAGGAAGATTGGATTCCAACAGTCCAAATATATCAGAGCCATTCAAGTAATATCTCTGCATTGGCAAAAGATTCTGAGAGGATTTTCGCTAAAGATGAGGTCTTCTATCTGGAAATCCCTATCCGCTAGAGGAAGATAGTCTAAATATTTATAGGGGGCATTAAAAGGTGCAAAATTCAAAGCCACAGGGGTTTCCATTTCTGGTTCTTGTGGATTCAAAAAGGAATTTTGGGTTTTTAGTGGAAAAATGGGAAAAATTATAAGTCTGGGAACTTATGGGGTAAAACAAAGACCGAATTGTACTATTTTTTAGTATTTTTTTGTGGAATTAAAGTAAAAACCAAGACTTGCAGGGTTCGACGGAAATTGGATAAATACCTATTTCGGGAAATGAATAGTGAGGAAATAGGTGCAGGCAATGGCTGACTGGTTCAGCTGAAAATCATTTGACAAAGTGGCGGTTGGAAATCTTCAACAACTGATTTTGACATTTTTGCATGAGAAAATTGGTCGCAGCATAAAATGATGAAAATACGTGCATTTGTTTGTTTTATTCACAAAGTCAAGGTTGGTGGGGGGTTTTGTTATTTTGGACGGATGACGTACGTGGGAAAGGGTCTTTTGTTGTATGCGGAGGGCGGTAAGTGGTATGTATCACACCGCTTTTGGGGATGGGTGGTATTCGGTCGGGAGCCAACGATTCCATACATCTTGTGACGCGTGGCGAGGCACTGTTCGCAAAACCACTCCACGATTGGGTGCTATCGTTTGCTCGTGGAGGGCCATGCGATATGGATGACAACGGTTGGATATGAAAGGGTTAATTGGACGGCTATCGGGGAGGCGAGATGTCGGGAGATTAATAAGGGCGGGCCCAACATAACTAAAGATTTTTTAATCATATCGGGAGCAACGTGACTAGTCAGGAAAGTTATTAATTAACTGTGGGGGTTAATTAATCCTTATTTTAATGTTAATGTCGTATTATGGTTATAGTTTAACCAAGGGGCGGGATATGTAATATTTGGGGGTTTTATATAGTTATAGTAATACGGGAATGGGTAGATGTTATAGGGGAATTAGATAATATAAGTTAAAAGTTAATACGTCAAAATGAATGAAAAAGCACTAAGTATGAAACATTAGGATTATGTATTTAACTTAGGCTCGAATGAAAAAAGGGTTTTTTGTGGGATATTGTGTAATTTTCCCAAGTAAAATAAGATTTTACTTAGAAAAAGACTTATGGAAGTAAATGAATGACTCATGGATGGTTTTAAGTACTTAGGCTTTTTAAATTATTGGGCCTAGGGTCCGGTCCCTCCAAAAGTCAAGGAAATGCCTTGAGCCCCTCTAATTTTCAAATGCCTTAGTACTTAGGGGAAATTAGTGAAATTTTTAGGGAAAAATGAGAAGGGGAGTTAATCATTTGACCTTGTTTTGCTTGAAATTTCTCTAGTGTAATGTCTGCCTTGCATTTGTGATGAAAGTATGGATTAACACATTTAGAGTCATTATCCATCATATGTAATTCTGCAACATCATCTGCCTACCCTACCTACTTTAAGCTAGCATTTTTTCTTCTTTATTAGGGTGCACTTAGACTGGTAAACCCTTATCACATTTTCTTTTCTTTTACATTTAGAAATCTATCTAAGTCTAACCTTATTACATCCAAGGGCTCAGATTAAGTTATTGAGCTCCTTTATTTACTCTACCTATCTACTTATCTGCCAAGATTAAACAATTTGGTCAAATTTTATTCTCTATCTCTAAAACATAAAATTCAAACATGAACAAGCCAAGCTTAAGCTGTTCGACTGTTCACCAATTGTGGCATAAGTTACAAGTTGCACACAATTTGTTTATTACATAAGAGCAAAAAGTAGTGGCATTTAGAAGCATTTAGACTTGCACACTTTCCTTGGCCTTTCTTTTGGTGGGGTTCATTTTCTTTTACTTTTTTGGCCATTTTTTATTCTTTTCACCCTTTGATTTTTCTTTTAGGGTATACCCTCTTTACATTTTTTGATTTTTTTGATTTTTTTGACAATATGGAAAACCTTTGCAACAAGGAAAGGTATGAAAATATTACATAGCCCATCAAGTCAATCATGATAAATGACACCTATTGGTATAGGAGCATAACACCTGCAATCATAAAACAATCATCAAAATCATAAGACCTTTGTGTCTCTTCTTCCTCCGGCAACATTTCAATTTTCTGCTCTGACATTTTCTCCTTTATCAACACATCAGTATGCTGATTCAACTTCTTCAAATAATTCTTGAGACTGTCAGCTAGTCTCCCTTCCACATCATCCCTTTCAAGGATGCTTCTTTGCTCTGGTTCATAAAAATAAACTTTTTCATTCTCATTCAGCTCTGACTTTACAACTTGAACACTTATTCTTTGTGTTTCTAGATTCTGCTCCAAAATACTTAACTCATGCCACAAATCTGTTATTTCATCTGAAATAATATTTGTACAATCTTCACTATCTTCTCCTTTGTCACAAATCAAGTTTCTTGGTGACACTATCTCTTCATCTTTCATCAGAATAGAATTCTGATCCTCCATCTTTGCAATATTTTTAGTTTCCTGTCCATCACTCTTCTTCTGGCCATTTAATAAAATCAATTTCTCATTGTCATTATTAATAACAAATCCCTCATCATCAGACATAACTGTCATATCTCCATTGAAACAATTATTTTCACAAAACAAGGAATTTATGAACTCCTTTTGTTGCAATAGTTCAATTTTATATTCATTCGAAAGATAATCATCATCATATTTTTCTTGGAAATTTTCAATCTCACTTGATACAGTTTCATCACATGAATTGTCTTCTATAATACCTACATTCGCACACAAATTCTTAGTTTTAAAACCATAAGACCTAATGGTCTCATTTGATGATTTAATCACCAAATCCTCCTGTTGTTCCAAGTCCTTTATGCAATTCAGAAATTATTCAATGGTATTCTCTTCAATCCCCTTAATATTTTCAATTGATTTCTTGATTTCCAGCATTTGGCCATCTACATAAGTTAAATTTCCTCTGCTTTCAATATGTTGAAAAGTAAAACTTTTCCCCAACTGTGTATGGACATTTTCAAAAGATCTGGCTGTCCCATTTTCTTCCTTTATGACAATATCAACATTTTGTCCTTCTCCACATGTTCTTCCCGCAAACATACAAATTTTTCAGATTTAAAGTCATTCGACCTCTTGGTCTCACTTGAATTTTCAGTCTTCAAGTCTTTCTCCAAATACTCATTCATTCTGAGTAATTTTCCCTCAACTGAGCATTTATCATTTGCTCTTTCTTTATTTGTAGCTTATGCCACTTTATCTTTCTTCTTACAATAAAAACCCACCCCTGGTCTTCCACTATCATCATTTTCAATTTCTTAAATTGTTCTCTTATCTCAGCTAACTCTCTCTCATACTCTTCCTTCCTTAACTGTCTCTATATGCCATTTGTCTTGGTATCTTCTTTCTTCACTTTCATTCTGTTGTGGTCTCTCTCGGAACCTCTGTTATCTCTTCTATGAATATCAGTAGTCATCTTCCCCTTCATTTCTATCTTCATGAGTTGTACTAAACCCTCTACAATAACAAGTCCTCCTTGTTACAACTTACCTCACCAATCCTTTCCTTTGGACTTGGTCTTTTGGAAAGCACTGGTTCTCTACCTTCTAGAACCTCTTGAGCATTCCTCTCTGTTCCTTCTAGGCTTCAACTCATCTGCATCCTTTTAAGAACACAACTATTCTTTTTATCCAACCTCCGTTGGAATTCCTCAAGGTTCTGCCACATTCTTCTTTCTCTTAGAAACCTTTACTGGCTTCCTTCATCACTTCTCTTTAAAGCTATGATCTTCTTGCTGAGATGCTCCTCAATTGCCTGAAATCTGCATTCTTAAAACAGAATCTTCAAACAAAATCAAAATACTTCACCTTCAAGGTTTGTTTCAACACCCACTTGTAATTGCTTCTCCAAATTCTTCCAATATTCTGCTACATTGCATGTTGTCTGTCAGATCCAAATATGATCTCTTTTTCCTTTTCTGCCATCACCATTATACCTGTATTCACATCTTGCAAAACATAACTTGGTAAATCTTCAAAGCACATTTTATTTTAAACCCAGCTTCTACAAATATGAATTTCTTCATTATCATACTTTCACTGCATATCTGCTCAATTCTACAATTACTGTCAATCAGATTTAAAATCTAAGATTTCCTTATTTCCTTCGTCACACATGCATTCTGATTTAATTTAAAAAATATTTAACTTTCAAAAGACCTCTTCCAGCTCTGATACCACTTGATGATGCTGACTAAGCAGCAAAACCCACATTCTCCATGTATAAAATGCATGTCACATTTTTTTCCCAAAATAACCCTCAATTTGGGACAAATCTAATGTGGAAGCTACCTTTTCCATTGATGGTTAAAACCATATATCAAAACCCATTATGATATTTCCTTGAACTTTAGATTAGAACCCAAATAAAAGAATCATTAAATCTGGTACTAAATTCCTTACTCATGCACTATGGTTTAGAAACCCCAATATGAATCACGAACCATACCCGCTTATGATTTTAATTCTAAGGTTTAAACCCAAATAATCAAACTTTATCAGCGGAGTTGCTTCCTTTTTCTATCCTATGGTTTTACACCATAATCCAAAACCCATTTCATAAAATTTGAATCAATGTATTCAACCTTAGTTAAATACCCCTTTCAACCGTCATACATTACATCTGTCCACAGCTTATCGTTTCATACCAAAGGTTCGACTTTGGTTATAATATCAATTCTTGACATAATATGATAGCTTGGTCCACAACATTTACAACTCACCATTCATCGAATATATGCTCGGGTTATATTAATATTCCATACTTTAGTTTAAAACCCAATATCAACATAATATTTGTTCGGGTCCCATAGTGTTTATTAACATACCTTGCATTAACCTCCGAATAGATCCAACGGTTAATCTTTCATCACGCTCCAAAATTGATTTATGTGTATATCCAACGGATATCGCATAAATTTAAGCCTCTAAATTTATCGCCCCAACACAACGCGAAATCAGTGATTTTATGACGCCACACTTCGTTCAACGGGGTGTATCACTCTCGTTCAAAAAAATACCGCTTACCTCTTATTTTCCACGCGAAAACCACGTGTGGTTTTATAAAACTGTGTACACTATTCAATTGCGCCATAACTCATATTTCCACTTCAACTCATGGTTCTACATTACTCTGTCGACCAAAGCTCCTCTCGCTTACTCTTTCCTAACTTCTGGTTCCCTTCCACACAAATGCAATTCACTTGCTTTGTGATTCCGCTTTCATATTCAAACCTGCACTCTTTCGCATGACTCCCTCCTGAACTTTATGTGTAGTTTTAATGTGCCTATCCTCCAATTCCATGCCATAATATGGGGTTTCAAAACAACATGTTATTGTGATGTAAATAACCAGAATTTAATTTTAAATATCAAATTAAATCAAACCTTTGTTCCAGTCTTCAAACCCTCCAAACATTCTTTCTAACAGGGCCAGGTTCCAACCAACCTCCCAACCCTCTCCAGCATTCAATATCTATGGTTCATAATCAGTTATAAACACAGTAAATCTCAAGTGTGACTTCAAACCCCGGACCTTACTTTACTGTGCATATACAACAGAACGTCTAATTTCTCTTTGAAGTGCTATGTATGATAACAACTCCAATTTCAAAGTACATATTTTTTTTTTTTCCACAGAAAAAAACGAACTTTCTATTATAGAATAGATAGTTTCAGAGCATATGCATAGCATTTCTAACATGGAGCCATTCCCCTTTACAAGAGGGAGTGGAATCAAAGCTGCTAAATCACCTGTGTGGATGTTAGCACCTCTAAAAACATAAAATAAACCCAGTGCAGACAACAGTGCGTCTCTTTTAGCTCATCATCACCCGATAAGAGAAATGAGAGCAGAAAGAGACAGCGCACAACAACCATATATGTACTATCAATCATAAAAGAGCTGGCAGTAGGAACTATCCCAGTCCTATATAAATGTATCAGAGAGCAAAAAGGGAGCCCAGAACCTCCTTACATAAGGAAAACAGTTCTGGACTCAATAAAGTAGCATGTTTCAAGTTTTTATAAGTCCAAAATAAACAGAACAGAAGTAAACAACATAATTACACAAAAGATGGTTGTTCACGAACATGAACAGTCCCATTAAGCACTTCAGCTACTGCTCAGGTCCCCAGAGCGAGTTGAGCACCTTCTTTAGATAAAAGATCTGCTTGCTGGTTTCTTTCCCTGTAGATATGAACAACAAAAATTTCTGAGAAATAAGATTTAATGCGAAGGACCTCCTTAAGCAAAGGTAGTAAAATAAAATTCCCGCACTGCTGAGTCCCATTGAACCAGTTTACTACATTTCTAGAGTCACCAAAAATATGAATCTGTCTGATATGAATAGAAGTAAGCCAACAGAGAAGATGATGGAGGGCTTTGAGTTCAGCGAAATTATTTGTCCCTTGCCCAAGGCCGACAGAAGCTCGGAGAGAGTTTTCAGCGGAGAGATGAAAGACCAGACCAGCACCACAAATATCATTGTCACCAGAAGCCCCATCAAAATAAGCCCAAGGAACTGACTGATTAATAGACTTCGGCTGAATATTGCGAGAGGAAACTGTTGCTGCAGGCGGAGGGATACTATCATAAATTGCAGCTCCTTCTGCTACCAGCCTGGCTAAAGGAAAGGAAAAGTCATTGAAGATCATCTTGTTGCGCGCAATCCAGGTTCCCCACACAATAAGGAGAGGAAAGGCCCTGATTTTATCATCTGAAGCCTCCTACCACCAAGAATTCCAAGCCTGAGAGAGGTCCTCTCCATGCCATCTCAAAGGGATATTCGTCAGCCACAAAGATTCTGTCCACAGGCTGGAATTGAAAGGACAAAAGAGGAAGAGATTTTGAAGAGTTTCTTCATCGGACTTGCAGAGAGAACACCAGCTCGGCCCCTGCTTACCTCGTTTTCTTAGAAAGTCCCAAGTTGGTACCTTATTATGCAATATGCACCAGAAAAAAAGTCTAGTCTTTGCTGGGCTTTTGAGTTTCCAGAGAGATTTAGACCACCATACGGGGTCCCCCCAATCTTCTTGCATCATCAACCATTTATACCCAAACTTTGGGGAGTAAGATCCGGTCTGTGCATTCACCCAGCGCAATTTATCTGCAGAATCCGAAATTCGAATAGCAGAATGAGAAAGATCAGCAATATAACTATTCCATTCGCCCATCCATCTGTTTTCAAGATGCAAATCCAAGCCTGACATCCAGCCTTGCTTAACAAGGGAAGTAATCCTGGGATCTGCCACCTGATTCAAAAAATAAAAGCCTTCTGAATTAATATGAGTGACCAACTCCTGGGACAGAGAATAGTTAGGCGAGCACCCAACCCAAGGATCACGTCCTACCCGCACCTGAGATCCATCACCGACCTTCCAAGCCAGACCTTTTTCAATTACCTGAACAGGACCCATGATTTCTTTCCAGACAATTGAGGCATTTTTGGAGGATTTGATTGGGGACCGAACCTAGTCCAAAACAGAGGCTTGGCTGATATATTTGCGTTTGATGACCGAAACCCAGAGGGACTCCATAGATATCAACCTCCACGCTAATTTGGCAGCCAAAGATTTAGCAAAGGAAAATAGATTTTTTATTCCCCAACCTCCCCACTCCTTTGGTTTAGATATTTTGTCCCAAGCCACCCAAGGGTTGATCGTGTCCTGTTTTGACCCAGACCAAAGAAAGGTTCTTCACAATTTGTCAATGGAAGACAAAATACCTTTAGGTACCCAGGCCAAACTAGCCCAGTAAACTGGAATTGCCATCAGAACGGACTTTATTAAGACCAGGTGACCTGCCCTCGATAGCCACCTGAAGCTCCAATGATTTAGTCTTTTTTCAATCTTAGCCAGAAGCCAATTCCAGTCCTGGATTCTATAGGAGTCAGGTTTTAGCAGGAACCCCAAGTATTTGAAATTGACCTGTAAAGAGCGGACATCATAGTTCAGCAGTCTTCGAGTTCTACTGATCTCATCAGCAGACAGACCTGACGGAGTGATAGTCGACTTAAGAATGTTAATTTGAAGCCCAATAGCCTTTAGAAAAAGCTCCAGCAGAGACTTTAAGGCCCGACTGTCTTCCAAAGTCCCATTGAGAAATAACAGGATATCATCGACAAACTGTAAGTGTGTGATCCAGAGATTAGTGGCCACTTCAATCCCTTTTATTTTGCCTTGTCTTTTATCCTTATGAATCAGCAGACTGAGACCTTCGGCTGCCAGCAAGAAAAGCAAAGGCGAAAGAGGGCAGCCCTGCCTGAGGCCTCGTTCAGGAGTAAAAAAAGAGGTAGCAGCACCATTGATCAGAAGAGAAATTTCTGAAGAAGAAACACAGCTCATGATCCATCTAACAAATTCAAACCTGAAACCAAGATGAGTAAGTAAAAGCCTTAAATATAACCAACTGAATCTATCATAAGCTTTAGATAAATCCAGTTTGACTATAAGCCCTTTCCTTCCATTCTTTTTAAGGCTATGCAAATATTCTTGAGCAACACCTACAGCTTCATGGATTTGGCAGCCACTAAGGAACCCAAACTGTTCAGGAGATAGATGCGAGGAGAGGAAAGGCTTTATCCTGGAGGCAATAACTTTCGCTATGACTTTATAGACACAGGTACATAGAGATATAGGCCAGAAATCAGCAAAAGAAGAAGGGCAGTCAGACTTGGGTATCAAAGCAAGAAAAGTGGAATTGAAAGGGCCAAAGATTTGACCAGTGGCTCTAGATTCTTCTACAACAGCAACCAGGTCGTCACCAAGCGTTTCGAAGAAATGCAGGAAGAATTCAACAGTCCAACCGTCCGGCCCTGGACTTTTGTCCTTTTGCATACCTTTTAGAATATCCTCGACTTCCTGTTTGGAGACAGGTGCCATTATAGCCTCATTATCCTCGTCCTCCACAAACCTTGGAAAGAGCTGCGCCACCCTGATCACTTCTGCAATAGACACTTCAGCTGGGGCTTTGAAAATATATTTAAAATAAGTAGTACCCAAAGTAGACAAGTCCTCGAAAGAGGTGGCCACTTCTCCATTCCCTTTAGGCAGTTCCCAGATAGTGTTTGCCATCTTCTGGCCTTTGGCATAGTTTTGGAAGAATTTGGTGTTTTCATCCCTCGCTTGGAGCCATAATGCCCTACTTTTTAACCTCCAACTCTCCTCCCTTAGCTGTAGGATTTTTCTTCTGGAGGCCTCCAATTCCAAAATTCTATTCCTTGCATCGATGGAGGCATAACCTCCTCCTTCAGGGTCTTCTAGGAGAGCTAATTCAGAATTGACCTTTATAAGTTCCTCCTCCTCCTTCTTCTTCAAGTTAGCATCCCACTTCTTAGAGGCTACTTTCATCCTCTTCAAATTCTTCCAGAAGAAAGCACTCCTAGAAGAATCAGGCCTAACTGGGTCGACCTCCCAAGTTGATGCAAAAAGTTCCTGATACGAATCATCTTTGAGCCAGACAGGGTTGAATCGGAAGGGCGCCCCAGGTTTACTTCCTGCACCTTTAATTTCAAGAAGGATGGGGAAATGATCCGAAAATCCCCCATCACCAATCCAGTGACGATAGTTCGAGAGAGATTCAACTAAGTGCTCACTTAGCAGAAACCGATCCAACTTCTTCCCCACCCAATCTTGTCCGACCCTTCTGTTCCTCCAAGTAGGTTTCAATTTCAGAAGAGGCATGTCCACCAAATGGGCAAGAGCGAGGTGGTTGATGAAAAAGTCAGATAAAGGATCAGCTCTGGCCGAGGCACCCCAGGATTCCGCTTCTCCTAGCGAGAAATTGAGGTCACCTCCAATAATTAAGAATTGGTGATTTACCCATGAGGAGCGAAAAAAAGAAGACCAGAACCGCTCCCTTTCCACACAAGGCCCGTATATATTTAAAAAGAGAATAGAATGATTGATCTTATTGGAAAACAGTTCCACAGCTAAAACATTCGGAGAACCCCAAGAAGAAACAAACTTTAATTTTGAAGGATTGTAACCAGAGACCACACCACCAGATCTCCCCACAGCATCAAGGGCAAAAAAAGACCAACCAGGAAACATCTTAGATAAAACAGAGACGACCTCATCCCCATTGCCCAGAGTTTCTTGGAGCAAACAGATATCCAGTTTATAAGCACGCATAAGCTCTTTAAAGGCTAGCCTTTTGGCCTGGCTAGCTAAGCCCCTGCAGTTAAAGGAGAGGAATATCATGGCACATCACCAGGGGGTGGCCGCTCTGCTCTAAGCACCCGGGAGAGAGACATCTTTTTGCCATCAACTATATCAACAACAACTTTGGACTGGGCAAGGGAAAGATTGGATTTACGACCTCTGGTCTTTCTGGCCCCTACTTCAACAGAGTTAGAGGCGAGACCACCCACTACAAAGCCCGAACCCCTCTTATCAGCTCGAGATCTAAGATTGTAAGGAGCAATAACCGACGGCCGAGGACAAGGGACAGAGGAGTCAGCCTGAGTAGAGGAGGGAGGAAGATCAAAAGCGTCGGGGACGGAGACAACGACACTATCCAAAGGAGGCGAGGAAAGGTTTAAGGCCGAGAGGTCACTCAAAAGCTGCCTGGAGGGACCAGGCTCCATGCAAATAGAAACAGGAAAATCAGAAGATGACAGAGACAAAAAAGGAGGAGATGAAGACATACCCGCCTGAGTCGCCCTGCCAGGATCAGCTTCTGAGAGGGGAGCCAGCGGGTCAGCCATGTCATCGAGAGGCAGAGAGGAAGGACCAGCAGCATCCGTCGGGTTCCGGACCAAGACCTCTTCGAAAGGAGAGGGATCATCCTGAGCAGACAGACCCTTAACTGCTTCCATAGGGTCCACTTCCTGGACTGAAACAGTCGATTTCTTTGCCCTGTTCTGCCTTCTATGTCTGCGTTTACGTTGATGACCCAACGGGCAGTCACAAGCCAAATGACCAGTCTTATGGCATCTATTGCACCTGAAGGGGAGGTGCTCATAGTCTAAAGTCTACATAAACTCCAGATCCTTGTACTGTAGCAACATTGTCTCCGCAAGACCTTCACAAGGATTGAGGCTCACCAGAATACGGGCCACACTCTTATCCTTAGTTTGCAGGTAGGATTTGTCAGCTTCGAGGTAGGTACCCAGCGTGTTGCCTATAGAGATGAAGACTGAATCAGTCCAGAATTGGAGAGGAAGACCAGGCAACTTCACCCACATAGGAGATTCAGCCATTTTCTCCTTCTGAGCGTCAAAGAGGGGGGTCCATCTTCTAAAGAGAACTGGTCTCTTTCCGAAGAACCAGTTCCTTTCCAGAACTCTGTCCACTTGAGCTTTGCTTTCGAAAGTAATACTGAACCATCCTCGCGCCAAGATGGTTATGTCGACTGGAAGGCCTGGAGATTCCTTCCACATTGAGCTAGCCCATTCTGCAATGTATTCTGACGAAAAATTTCTTCCCCTAACTCTACCTACAATCATAATCTCAAATAAATCCATGACATTTTCAATACTAATGTCCGCTCCAAGCAAGCATTTCGGACATTCTTCCTTCGACTTGAGGAGCTTAGCTTTCTTCCTCTTTGTTCCCACAACTTTCTTGACCCCTTCCTCCTCTGCTACCGTCTTTGGTGGAATTTCAGCGCGAATGGTCTCCAAAAGGAATTGCCTCAGTGCATCAATAGAGCGTAAGGGCTCAAGATCATTAAAAGAGTAATGCTGAGCACCAACCCCTGAAACTGCTTCACGATCCGGCGCAATCCCTTGATTGTCAGAAGCAACAGATTTAGGGATAAATTCCACTGCCTTACTGGAAGAAACCCTTGACAGGAGGTCATGACCTCGACCCCCATCCTCGACAAGTTCAGCCGCGACCCCTGCAACAGGAAAAGAGGGCAAAGAAACTCCCGCCGCACCTTCGGAGATTACGTTAGGAAACCCAGTCTCTCCTTCGGGCTCATGAGGCCCTCTCGAAGCTGCTTGAAGAGAGGTCCCCTGTAAAACAAGACCTTCCGAGAGTACAGCCCTTGGAAAAGAGGGGCCCTGCGGGAAAGGTAACTCTCTACACCCTAACCCTTCGTCAAGACCCCCAGAAACAACAAAGGAAAGAGGGTTACCGTGAAAAGCTGAGGGCCGCAATATCGAATCGAGATTGAAGGCTGATTTGAAAAGCTCTTCTGAGGACTGCAGGTAGTTGCTGTTGTGGATGAGCGGAAAACCAAAACTGGAACCACTTCTCGGCGCAAAGAGATTGTTACTAGCGCCCCCACAATCGGTCAAGAAACCTTCCCAAGCTGGTTTAGCTACAAAGTTGAGTGAAGAACGGTTTGGAAAATAGAGATCGATGTTCTTCTCTGTGACTTCAACCCCCCAACAGGTAAGCATATCCTCCGGCGACAGCTCTAACTCAACCGAGAAACTGTCAATACCCATTGTAGACAAATAACCACAATTTCAAAGTACATACAGACAAGCTTTAAACCTCAATTAGAATTCCATGGAAATTTCTTTACTGGCATCGATCCATTCTGCGATCGATGCTAATTTTACACAGAATTCAACAATTGAACATTCACCCTCAAACCACACAATTTATTAAATTGTAGATTGAACATAAAATGACAGAATTCCCTCTATTCCTATCAATTTCACTTGCACACAATATACACTCAACAAAAACTCAAAAATTGAGTTTTTTTTTTTTTTTGTATTAAAACCAATATTTACATACGAAATTTTCCCCTGGCCTGATATTCAAATCAGTGGCCTTTTTCCTACAACCCGTAGGCTTCAATTCAAACCCTATCTATCTAACTCTGCCTTGAAATTTATCTACTTCTGTCTCTGCTGTATTTTTCCTTTGAGGCTTATTATTTTATACAGAATAATCTGAACTAATTTAGGTTCAGATCCTCCATCATCTCAACAAATTCCTCAAAATCCTCAAAGTCATAAAATCTATCCTTTACCCTTAAGTATCCTCTTTAATCCCATAAAATCATGGAACTGATTCTAACTTAAGATTTACAATCAATTCTCAATCTCTCATTCCCTATGGAATCTAAATTATCCTAATTCTCTCATGTTCTCCAATTATTCGGGAACATTTACAAATTCCTCACAACATTTAATATCTCTCATTAAAATCACTCAGAAACATTAATAATTACATAAGAAACCAATATTCTTTTAAAAACACAAGACCCCTATGTCTTTTAAAAATACAAAGGATTTTCTGAGCCTAATGCCCCTGCATCAGGTAGGTAGGAATGTCAATAAAGCTCAGCTTGTGAGCCTTTAGTTAGTTTTTTGTTTTCTTCTTTGAGTTTGAGAAAAGAAAAAATACAAAAACAATAGAAAATAGAAAAGAGGTCGAATATAAAAAGAAGAAAGGTACAACCCCATACCCAAAAAGAAAGAAAAATCTAAAATTGTGCAAGCCTAAATGCCACTACTTGAAAGAGCATTGCTATTTAGTCATACAGCCTAATCATGACTAGATAGATTTCAATTTACTATTGATAGGTTAGTGAAGATGATTTTCCAAACTGCTTAATTTTGGCTTATCAATAGATTAGATTAGGATAGAAAAATAATGGTTCAAACATGATCAAAATCTAAACCAAAGAATCAAAAAAAAAGAATGGCTCTAATCAAATCAAAACCTGAGCCAAAGATACAAAAAGACTGGTTCTAACATGCTGAAAACTTGAAGCAGGTAAGGAAGAAGAAGACAGTTCTAAATAGATCAAAATTAGGACTGAAAAGGAAAGGAAGGACTCTCATTGTTTTCAGATCTTAAGCCTTCGAAGTTTTGTTACTTTTCTGCAAATACAGGTATATGAACAATTTTTTTTGATGTCATAGCCATCACAGCAAATCAGACAGCTTAATCCTGGTTTGACTGTGTTTTCATTTTCTGTTTTAGAATGTAGAGAATACAGATCTGTCAGACAGTTTAATCCTGATGGATAGTATATTAGGTAGAGAAGCTATGAGTTCATATGTTTAATCTGAACTCATGGAGAAATAAGGGTAGATTTAGATTAGTTTTTCCTATTTTCAAAATAAAATGTTGATGTCAAAGGTTTGCAAGTCCAAGTGCAACTTATGAAGAATTTTTTTTAGGAAAGTAGGCTGTGTAGGTAGTTGTTTGGGGAAAATTGATTTGTTATAATGCAATATTGATCATCTTTTCAAGCAGCATGATCAAATAAGAAAGAGGATTTTCAAAGTGCAATACATTGATCTACATTCCAAAGATAAAATTTCTGAGGTTCTTGACACCTCCAAGGAGCTTCCATCCCCAAGTTGGAGCCGTTGTTAGCCATCTATAAATTTTTCATATACTATGATGGCTAAAACAGGTCTATTAGTCTTCAAGAAACAAATTTGGAGAAAATCTGTGACTTATTGAAGCCTTTTTGTGTTCTTTATCCTCAGGAAATCCATCTCACTGATGTCTTCACAAAAACCCTGCTGTTATAAAAGAAACTGTTCTTCAGACCCATTTTTCATCATTTTTCCTTTTGATAAATCCCTCTGCAAAAATTCCCCACTTTCCTCATTTTACCCTTTACTTCCTCAAAATCCCCTTTTAAACCTTGAAAACCCCCTTTATTTGGTTTGAAAACACCCTTTTCACTCTATCTAAACCTCTGAAAAACCTCAAAAACCCCTTTTTTTGGCCTAAAAAATCACTTTTTTCATTAAGTTAGACTTAAGCCCTTGCAGGCTTAAGTTTTTAGCCCTTCCTCCATGAAACCGCGACCGTCGATTCAGTCTTTAGCCCCTTTTGTGCTATCGGACTCCGCTTCCACCCCTATTCCTTCATTTCTTCATTATTTCCTCCACGCGATGGTTTCCCTACCGATGGGATCTGAGCCGTCGATCTCATAAGATCGGACGGTCCGTGCTTAATCGCCCATCGCAAATCGCAGTTCCCCGTTCCCTCTTTCCCCTTACATTTTTTTCGTTGATGGCCGATGCATCGCTTTAATCTCCACCATTGATCTAATTTAGATCCGACAGTCTGCGCTCCATCGCATCGGCGCATCACCCTTTCCTCACTCCCACTTCCATCCCCGCCGATAGAATCCTAGTCGTTGATCTCTCCCAGATCCAATAGCCCTCCATCCAGTGCATCAGCGCATCGCTCATTGGAAATTCTAGTTCCCTTGCCCCCTGACCCTCTTCACCGCTGATGTGCGAAGCTCCAAGCGCATCTCTGCTGTCGATCTCGATCCCGATCCGACGGTCCTCCGCCCATCACTCTGGCATTTCCCATCAGCCATCGGCCATCGCGACTTCCAAATTCTTCCTCCCCGGACCTTCTCCTCCGCCGATAGCTGATTCTCTGAAATTGATCGCCACCGTCCATCTCATAGATCTGATGGCCCACATTGATTCCCCTTCTGTTCACCTGCGGACACTATCAACACATAGAATAACCTTTTGAGTGCCCCCGCAGTTGACTCGTTGACCATAGTAGATCTTGATCCAATGGTCCAGATTTACTGTGGAGGCACCAGGCCCACAAATTCATTCGTACCTCAAGTTCCACCGCAATATGCATTTTTCGTTCATTTTCCCTTATAACCCCGCTAGTCCCACCCAACCACGTTGGGACCTTTCCATCGAGTTTCCTCGTGATCTCCACCATTTATTCCCCCCCCCCTAGATCCAACGACCCACAGGCATTTTCACACCCGTTCCTCCATAACGCTCTAAAACCCATTTTCAACTCGAAAAAGGTTGTTTTTCTCCCTGGACACGCATTAGCCTGGCCCCAACATCTCCTCCCACCGTGCTACTATCACCCCTCCGTGTTCATTCTCAACCATAGATCTGCACCCCCCAGATCTAATGGCCCAGATCTCGTTTCGCGTTCGTTTTTATCCCCACCTCCCTCCGTGCACTTTGAACGTGAAATAGGTGGTTTTACAGGGTACACATGTTAGCCATTGACATGTGTCGCATTCATTTGGCCCGTGTCGCATTCATTTGGCCCAATACCATTTACCGCCTTCACCCCACGCGAAAAATGCTTCCGGTTTTCCAATATCGCCTTTCCAAATTTTCGCACCATAATTAAATTTGAACCCTGGCTCATCTCTGCCATGGTTAAACCCTTCCCCGCTGCATTCACCTTGCCTCCTCACTGCTCCATAACCTCCGCCAAAGCCCTCTAAAGTAGTTTAAGCCCAATCCATAGGTTTTTTATAATAAGTTTATGTTTGTTGCAGGTTTTCATGGCAGTTAAGTTATAAAGCTGTCCCACAGCAGAAATCCAGTTGCAGGGCTGAGGGTGACGATCCTCTGTGGCCTAACTAATGCAGAAAAGGGAAAAAAGGAGATGATTTCCACGTTTGAGTTGATAAATCATGATATCGGCTTTCAATCAAACCCTCCAACACAGCCACTTGTACACAAAAATCATACGAAGAAATAAGATTATCTGAGAAGGCCTAATACAGCCTTAAAAACAAAATTTAAAGCTAAATATCAGTGTTTAAAGGCGCTAAAACAAGACAGATCAGCAAAAGAAAGTCTCAAATTCCTCATCTATAGAAGCTATTATGCCACCAAAGGACCAAAGGGACACTTAAAGTCTACTTCTCCTTTCGAAGACACCATGACAGCCATCCTGATGGCAAAAATTATTTAAAACTATCAGAACAGTTATTGCACAGTCATGGGGCTACAAAACCAAAAAAATGACTGTTTACTTGTCAGAGAGGTCAAACAGGGTACTTCAGACCAAGATTGCTTCAAAGAACACACTGCAGAGTTACTACCGACCTACCAGATATGCCTCAAAGATAGGAAAACTACCAAAGTGGTACAATCAGTTAATGAAATGGTTATTAAATAGGATGGGCATTCGAATACCTCTCCCACTCTGTCTTAACTGATATTTATGATCTTTCCTGCAACACTCTTCCTTTTTCACCTATATGTATCCACAAAAAACTCATTTTAATGGTTGGGAAATTGTTAATAGTTTGAACTGTTATTGAGTAAAAGTTGCTGAGTAGTTGTAATATAGTAGGATGGGAAGAGAAGTATTAGACTATAAAAGCTATTGGACTCAAAGTATGTAACTGGTTTTGGACATCAAATACACAATTAGATTCACTGGATCCTGATCTAAATCATTGGTTATGTTTTTCTCACTGTTATTTTTATCCTCCTCATGTTTCCACTTTGTTGATATTCTCTGATAAAGAACAAAAAATATAGAGTAGGATTTACTGCAAAGTACCCTAACTCTTACTGATAAATCTTTATCTTTATGTTTTCTTCTAAATGTGTATTTGGGAATGATTTCAATAGAGTATAACCAGTCAATGAATGTTGGTGAGCCCATATCTTGCTGATTAGAAATTGAGATGTTGTTCTTGAATGATTTTTTCATTGCATGCTAAGTAGAGTCTTAATCAAGGAATTTTATGGTTAGCCCTGTCCCTTGTTTAGTATTAAACAGTTGTTTTGAAGTTTTCCCTTAAGAGTATGCCCAAAGCAAGCTAGGTTAAAAGTCCTTACCTGATCTTAGGTTACTTTTTATGTTTATCTTAAATGTTATCCCTTGAGATTATGCCGAAAGCAGGATAGGTTAAAAGTCCTTACTTGATCTTAGGCTACTTTTTATGTTTTACCCTTGAGTGCATGCCAAAAGTAGGCTTGGTTAAAGTCCTTACCTGATCTTAGGCTGCCCTTTGTTTTCTTACATGTTTTCTTCTTTCACCACACTTCTTAATGTTTCATAACACCAACTCAATTTAAAATATCTTCTAATATATATGACTTTCCCTTTGAAAACCCTTGAATATTTGTTGTGCAAGTAAACCCTTTTATGATTCCATAGCCCAATGTTTTAGCACTGTTTTTGACCTATCTTCCCATGTTGAAATATCCTTCCACTTATTTTATCCTTCACTTCACATGACCTTCTCTTTTAATGATTCCCAACCAAAAACCAAAAACAAACAAACCCCTTGTACTTCATAACTATCCTAATATCATATCACAAGCCTTAAAGACATATCCTTTGAAAACACGTATAGAGATATCCCTCTCTGAATCCAGGAGGGCTAGATCCTAGGATTCCAAAGTGTTTCTGATGTTGCCTTGTCATTTGGTATGCCAATATGCCAAATCACAGGACCCCAACAAGTTGGACCATATTATAAATGCTCAAAGGTCTCCTATCATAAAGGCTGGGATAGGCTATGAAGGAGAAACCAGTAAGTCCAAGGTAGAAGCCAACAAGAACATGATTTGTAAAGAAACTAACAGAAACAAGCATAAACATGAAAGGGTAGAGAATGAGAGGAAGAAACAGTCAGCTGCAAAAGGCCCATACACTCCTAAATATGAATTGAATAAATTCAGAAGCTATTAAAGAAGGTTCTTTCCTCCCATGAGAAGTATAACTCATTTTTCTTGCCACAAACCTGGACATATTGCAGCATACTGTAAGACAAAGAAAATCCAGTCCAACCAGCGAAGGATTCAGAAAATGAAAAGACTACCTCAAGCAAACAAATTGAGAGGAAAACCTTTCACCAGGTACACTAATCAATTTCATGGATTCTGTTTTTTCATGTAATGAATTTGGACATAAATCTGTTGAATGTAAATTGTGTTCAAAAAGGGGAAAAAATTTCCATACATAAGCTCAAAATTTCTTATGTAAAATAAGATGTTATTCATGCCACAAGCTTGGTCGCAAAGTAAAAGATTGTAAGCTACCATATACATTAAAGAACTCTAGATAGATGATGGAATCCAATCAAATCAAACAAAACTATGAATAAAAAGGAAGTGTAGACATTATGAAGAACCCCAATAAAGTATGGAAGGAAAAGAGAAAGGGGGAGCCTGTTAGCTCAATAACATAATGAATCCATCATAGTCCTAGGGGGAGCTTCTCTAGGAAGAAACACAAATCTCCATCCAGCAATAGATAAGAAGCAACATCCTATGGGGAGAGCAGTTTATAAATAGTCCCCATAAAAGTAGTATAAGAAGAGCTCCATGGAATAAGAATAGCTAAAAGTTCAGGAAGGGAAAGGACAATTCCTCTAACAGAGAACTATAGAGGAAGAAGAATACCTGAAGCATTCAATAGTCAACAGGTTGATGGAAGAAGATAAGGTAGCAAGCAGCCATGGTGGTAGAGGGAACATCAACCATGATCATGTAAGCTAAGAAGACAACAACACACTAAGTGATGAATGGTTAAAATCACAAAACTTATGTTTCGAGCTATAGAACTGGAAATATCCATAGAGGATGATCACATTGTGCATCACACTGCAGGAACTAAAAATGAAACACAATTAAGAAGGATGAGTAAGAGAAATTTCTATCATCATTATATCATTATATCATTCATCAATAGAAGGTTCCCTAGATAGGAAACCAGTTAAATGAGTGATAAAACTATGAGTGGTATGCTCTTTTAGATTCCTACTAAATAAATTGAAGATGTCTTCCCGAAGATCATTATGTTAGAATAGTTGAATTGTATAGAGAGCCGCAATGATTCTGGAGTAGTCCTAGAAAGGAATATGAAGTGACATTCTTTTAAACTAGAATGACAAAATAAGAAAAAGGTTAATGATGCCAAGATTAGATTCAATATATTGATGATTGATGTTGAGAACAGTGGAGAGTTCAATAGTAGAAACTATGAAGGTTGTCTTAATTATGGGTGCATGTGAGAGCTGAAGTGAAATTACTGCTTGGTTTATCAAATTAGTATCAATTGGCATTTGGAACTAGCAACCTGCTTATCAGTAGAATACCAAGTGTCATCAGTGGAGCAGTGGTATGTTATAGGTCCTGAGGATCAGAATATTGTTGTAGAAGTACATCAAGGTAGTATTCCCAGCATTTTCTGCATTATTAAAGCATGAAAAGGTAAATAATAGCACTAAAGGATAATTATCTTTTTTACACTTGAAGTATTATATTGAGCATTGAAGCAATATATATTTCTAGATATAACTGCATGCCTTCCTCAAGTCAGTACAGATATATCTTCAAGGCCTTTTTCTTAATATCATTCATAAAACTGTGTGAAGTTTGTTTGGTGAGATTTCAATTAAACAACTTGAAGATTTTTTTGTTGAAGATCATCATGATGGAACAGTTAAAGTATCTGAAGTATGAAGGACTAGTTGTGTTAATATTACATTTGAAGCTCAAGAGTCTTTTATTGATTCATCTAAAGCCTACTTCAACAGAAAAGAATTGTTGGTATTTCACCATTGAAGAGAGGTTGATTATTGACATACATACCCCCTTATGTATTAAATAAAATTGCATAGTTGATAAGTGAGACTAACCAATACTTTGAATGTATCTAGCCCCAAGGGTTAGTTTTAAAGTACTCTGTACAAGTAGTAAAGTCTTTTGGTCTCTTAGATTGAAAAGTATTGTCTAATCTTACAATAAGTTGTAAGTTCTGGTTTGATTCATTGTTCACATCAATATCAAGGGCCTTTTGGATGTTAGTGTAATATCCTTGTCAGTAATCCAACACATATCACCACCAATAGGTAGTAATGGTGAACGTCAGCTATAAAAGATACACTGGAATCATCATATTTGAAAAGATGTGTACTACAGATATGTATTTCAGATGAAGACCATAATATGGACTGAAGTATATTTGGAGCAGAATTTAAATGTCGTATGGAGCATTCTCAATATTTTAGTATTGTTCTAATGATGCATCCATGATTATATAATTTTTTTCTATGAAGTATCCTTATCATCACTTTCAGCTTTATATAAGGGCAAGGAGTCTGTAATGTTCCCAACTTAGCTCATAGCTAAGTGGAATATTAATTTTTCCCAATAAATTCAAGTGCATGAATAACTGAGCAAGGAGGCTCATAAAACTACTCAAGCATGAATAAAAAACCCTCACAATGTGAAAAGGGGCCATGAAATAACCATATCAAGCATCCACATGTGTGAGCAAGGTTAACTTGACTAAGTCAACTCAACTTGTCTTTAAAAGAATGGATCCATGAATAAAGCAGCTCAATGTGAATGGAGGCAAATTCAACAAAACAATTTGAAGACTCCTTAAATGTGAAAAAGGGCAAGGCAAAGAGACTCAATCAAGGAAGATTCTTAGAAGATGCATTTAGTCACATTGACTAAATCAAACCACGCAACATCTAGTTGTCCTCCACTCAATGGGACAGCGTAACCCTAGAGAGGGAAAGCTTGGCAAGGAAGCAAACCCTAGTGGAGTGGGGCCCTTGGAGGAGAAGCTCATTTTCTATATAATTAAGGAAGGGAATCAATTTGGGTTTAGATTGGAGATTATACTTTTTAATTGAAAGGACTGACCCGCATGCGTGTTGGTGTAATATCGCTCATGGTGGGGGGTATTTTATGAATGCCTGCCTGCTATAAAGAGACTGGCCTTCTCCACTCTCGGGGCGAAAATAAGAGGGATTCCAGCCAATTACCATAGTATGGGTTGATGTCTGCTTAGAATTCTGCATACTTAGTTATTTAGCTAAGTTGTTGCACTTCTTAGTGCAAGGGTTTTCTCATGTGGGAATGCCCTGCTTTTTCTTGGAAATCTTGTAGCAAGAGATCTAAGGGAACCTTCTGATATGAAATTTCCACTTTTAGGTGTTAGACGAAGAAATTGTGCTGCATATCTGAATAGTCCCTTGAGGATACTGCGTTATTTGTATAGAGGTGAAGTGGAAGGGGTTGAAACCCCATGGTTTGGAGCTAGTTTCCCAAAGGGAAGCTCAATATTCTTCTGCGAGCTGATAAAAAGAGATTCTATAGCCATTATTATGTGTATTGAATAATTTTATGTAGAGCTACAGCTTTACATCATTATTTCAGTATTAGATCTACAACTGCTCTTTTACATATTGTTTTTTGTGGGTAAACCCTTGCCGGGTGATCATAAAATTGTGTAAAATGGATTGGATCTCTCTATTTATTCTTCATTGAGAATTATAATATAAATATAATTCCTTATTTCTTATATTTCTGATTATTTACTTCAATATAATGTGCAGTTTCTTTTGCAGTAGCTCCGGCATTTGCATGTTTTGGGGTTTTTGTCTATTTTCAGCTATTTGAGCATGGGAGGCCTGTTTAGCTTTGATGATGATATTTGTTTCTGAAATCCTCTTGCATTAAGCTCATATATTGTCTAATGTAAAGGAAAAAACTGTTATTTTATCCTGCTGTAACTTAGTACTCAGTAAAACAACATTTCTGGGTCACTAGTGGTGCTTTTCCCCACTTGGTTGTCTTTCTGGAGTGATGTTTGCTGTCTTTTTTGTCAAATGAAGAGATATGCATCTGATATAACCTATGATATGATAATTTTCTGATTCATCTTGATTTTTTGAATAATTTATGCAAATTCTGAAGTAGGATTTCCATTTTGCTGCAACCTTCCTCTTTCAGCAGTTTTCAGCTAGTCTAGTTTGTGAGAGAACTTTTTAAGGTCTCTAAGTTCATTTTTTTCAGCTTAAATTCCGTACATAAGTCACATACAGCCCATATGAGAGGAACGAAGCATTAATATGCGTTTCTGTTGCATAATTTGGCTTATACAACATTTTCCTTGAGCTGCTTGTCAATAGTCCTGAAAGGGAAATATTAGCCTTCAACATAGTTCTATCGATAGAGTCTGTTAGTGGTCCAGCTAGCATCTTGATCTCACCCTCTTTTCAGAGGTCACATATCCAATAAATTCCCCTACATTTAATCTTTGGAATAGATCCAGTTGTTGATTATTAATGTTTTCTTCATAAAGGATTTTCATTTGTTGGATTCATGAGCATTTCCTGGTTTGGAACATTACAGTGGTATTAGAGCATGATCTCTGGCCTAGCCTATGAGATCAAGCTATCAGAGAAGTGTTGAGGAGAAGCAAAAAGCAGAAAGCAGAAAGTATGGAGAGGATGAGATTACTCTCATCAATATTCAGATCCAAGAAGAGCCTCTCAAAAGGGGTTGAACAGTTGAAAGAAGAAAGATGCAGTGAAACTCCAAGAGGGTTTCAAGGAAAAGAGGACTGCAGTGAAACCTTTATGAGGTTTCAAGAAGAAGAAGAAGACATGGGAATTCCTCCTTCAAGGGAAGACCAAGACCTAGGGTTTCCTATTGAGGATGGGACATCTCCTATATTCAGAGAAAGAGCTGGGGGTGACAGCGCAGTCATAATAGAGGCACCTCTAGCATTTCAAGAAGGAGAAGTAGTGAGGAAAATTGCACCAAGGAGAGAAGTTCTTGCACCTTTGCAAGGAGTTTTAGAGAATCTCAAATATAGATATTGTGGCACAGTCCATGTGTAGTATATGCCATCATTATCAAATGGTGAGTACTGGAATATTACAAAGTTTCATGGGGTAAGCAATATCTATCCCTCTATATTTCTGAAGAATGATGCAAAAGGAAGGCAGGAAGATCCATGCACATCAGTTCATCCATCTCTTTATGATGATCTATGTCTTGATGCCCCCTTATGTGAAGAAGGACCATTAGGGAAATGCCCTGATGAGAAGAAAAACAAAGTGTTCCCTCAACATGATACAATGGAGACACCAGAGCTTAGAGGAGACACTGTCACATCGCTGGAGGTTATGGGTAAGAAGAATATTTATGAAAGTAAAATTTTATTTTATGATTGCATGTGCTATCTTACCTTATATGTGCAGGCCATAACTCCCAATGGGAGTGTTCTACCTTATAAGCTTCATGGCCAACTATGGGCCAAGATTGTTTCCAAGTATGGTCACCTCCTTGATGAGTTGAGGGAGGTGATGCACTATGATGGGTGCTTCCCTAAAGCACCAAATATACATTTCATCTTCAGCCATGGTGAGGTGATAAGAGCAGCAAGTAAGTGGCATGCAAACCACTTACCATATTCCGATATGAAGCAGGGAGAAGGAAACCTGCGCTGGTTTCTGTTGGGTGAGTGTGGGTACTCCCCAAAATTTCTGATTCTCATGACTCATGCCTCGTACTCCAAGAGAAGTTTGCATAGTGGGAAGGCATGGTAGTTATGTCTATCACAAGGAGGGTTTGGACACTATATGCTGAATCTTATGTCCAAATATTTATCCATGTTTGAAGTATGTCTCATGCATTCACATGTATTTTGGGTTGAGATGTATTTCAAGTATGAATCTTGGTTTGGGAGGAGAAACAACTCCCACATGGTGTGGAATGGGAGAGATAGCTTGCACTATGTTGATGGAGCACCCCACATGTCCATCATTACATCATTGCTCCATGATCCACACATTGATAATGTAAGGAAGCAACAAGAGCCCTTGTTGCTATGGCTACTTTTGGGAGAGTATGGGCTGAAAACTCTCCATACTCAACACAACATTCCAAGAGGAATGCATGGAACATCCGAAGTGCAAGAAGGCTACCTTTCAGAAATGATGGAAGGGAGGTAGATCCTTTCACATAGCAGCACAAGGGTGAATGGGTTTTACATTTGGAATGTCAAGAAGAAGATTCATGGAGTGCCAAGAGCATTGCTACTTAAGCCTACAACATTGTCCTCTAAGAGCAAGTCTCTAATATTGGAGTATTTCCAAAGAAGTGTGCATCCTTTCATTTTTCATAAATTTATGAGGAGATTGTTATGGGAGGGATCACTCATGGATCACATCTTCAGCTCACACATGAGGCATGGTAAGAAATACATCTATGTGCTTATCGATCATTCTATTATGAATTTGTATCTTCTCACCAATTGTAAGCAATGCATTGCTCTGCAAGAGAGCAAGATTATTCATGGGTGTTATGGTCACTTTAGGGCCACATTTTGTAATGATGATCACCCATCTCTACATGAATTGGAGCAAGTGCCTTGTTGTTTTGATTGTATGCAGCTGATATATATTTTTTCCCACTACTTTCTAGTAGATGAGTTGACATGCATAGCTGAAAAATTCTTTGGGAGGCAACTTGCCACTTGATGTTTTAAATCAGCAGTTGGGAAAGCTGCGTTATACCCACCATGGAGGCCATATGTATCATCTTCACTTGCACATAAAAATCAGAAAATTTCTGATTTGGATGACATATGATGGTGATGTTCCATTCACTTTGAATGGAATGATTTGGGCCAGCAGGATCCATGACTTTGGAGGAAGGATCTTTGGAGATCCAACCTTAGTTTTGTCATCAAAGGGCACCCTTACTTCAGCCGAAAATCAGTATGTGCTCTACTATTGCCATGAGTGGAGAGGGAGACAGCATGTGATAGGCTATTTTTCCTATCATGTTCAGCCATTCATCCCACCTTCTTTGCAAGAGCTCAGGTGGAGAAGATTTATCATGAGTTGCCATCTTGGGAGGCAACAAATTTTGCTTGGATGATAGCATGGGGAGGAGAGCCTTTCATTGATGATGAAGTGCTCCATTATTGTCACCATTCCTATCTTGAGGAGGCCTTGGATCAGCAAGAAAGTTCCCATATCAGCCTTCCATTCTTCCATGACAAGAGCCATTGGGCTTATTCACCACAAGCCAACACTCTTGCAGAAAATATAAAGCAAAGAAGGAGACTATGGATAAGAAGGCCATGAAAAGGAGGGAAATTTTTGCAGCACCCTTGCAGTTGCTTGAGGACAAGCAACATTTAGGAGGGGGAGTCTGTAATGTTCCCAACTTAGCTCATAGCTAAGTGGAATATTAATTTTTTCCAATAAATTCAAGTGCATGAATAATTGAGTAAGGAGGCTCATAAAAATACTTAAGCATGAATAAAAACCCCTCACAATGTGAAAAGGGGCCATGAAATAACTAGCTCAAGCATCCACATGTGTGAACAAGGTTAAGTTGAATAATTCAACTCAACTTGTCTTTAAAATAATGGATCCATGAATAAAGCAGCTCAATGTGAATGGAGGCAAATTCAGCAAAACAATTTGAAGACTCCTTAAATGTGAAAAGGGCAAGGCAAAGAGACTCAATCAAGGAAGATTCTTAGAAGATGCATTTAGTCACATTGACTAAATCAAACCACGCAGCATCTAGTTTTCCTCCACTTAATGGGATAGCGTAACCATAGAGAGGGAAATCTTGGCAAGGAAGCAAACCCTAGTGGAGTGGGGCCCTTGGAGGAGAAGCTCATTTTCTATATAATGAAGGATGGAATCCATTTGGGGTTAGATTGGAGATTATACTTTCATGAGGTGTTCTTAGACTTTTGCATACTTAGCTTTTTAGCTAAGTTGCTGCACTTCTTAGTGCAAGGGTTTTCTCATGTGGGAATGCCCTGCTTTTTCTTGGAGTTCTTGTAGAAAGAGATCTAAGGGAAGCTTATGATCTATAATTTACACTTTCAAGTGTTAGGCCAAGCACTTTTGCTCCATATCTACAAATTCCTTTGAGGATACTGCATTATTTGTATAGAGGTGTAGTGGAAGGGGTTGAAACCCCATGGTTTGGAGCTAGTTTCCCAAAGGGAAGCTCAATCTTCTTCTGGGAGCTGATCAAAAGAGATTATACAGCCATTCCTATGTGTATTCAGTAATTTTATGCAGAGCTACATCCCTACAACATTATTTCAGTATTAGATCTACAGCTGCTCTTTTACATATTGTTTTTTGTGGGTAAACCCTTGTCGGGTGATCATAAAATTATGTTAAAGGGATTGGATCTCTGTATTTATTCTTCATTGAAAATTATAATATAAATATCAGTCCTTATTTCTTATCTTTCTGAGTATTTACTTCAATATACTGTGCAGTGTATTTTGCAGCAGCTCTAGCATTTGCATGTTTTGGGGTTTTTGTCCATTTTTAGCTATTTGAGCATGGGAGGCCTGTTTAACTTTGCTGATGATATTTTTTTCTGAAATAATCTTGTATGCAGCTCATATATTGTCTAATGTAAAGGAAAAAACCGTTATTTTATACCGTTGTAACTCAGTACTCAGTAAAACAATGTTTCTGGGTCACTAGCGGTGCTTTTCCCCACTTGGTTGTCTTTCTGGAGTGATGTTTGTTGTAGTTTTTGTAAAATGAAGAGATATGAATCTGATATAAGCTCTGATCTGATAATTTTCTGATTCCTCTTGAGTTTTTGAAGAAGTTATGCAAATTCTGAAGTAGGATTTCCATTTTGCTGCAACCTTCCTCTTTCAGTGGTTTTCAGCTAGTCTAGTTTGTGAGAGAACTTTTTAAGGTCTCTAAGTTCATTTTTTTTCTGCTAAAATTCCATAAATAACTCACATACAGCCCATATGAGAGGAAACAAGTATTAATCTATGTTTCTATTGCATAATTTTGCTTATACAACGTTTTCCTTGAGCTTCTTGTCAATAGTCCTGAAAGGGAAATATTAGCCTTCAACATAGTTATATCGACAGAGTCTGTTAGTGGGCCAGCTAGCCTCTAGATCTCACCCTATTTTAAGAGGTGAAATATCCAGTAAATGCCCCTACATTCAATCTTTGGAATAGATCCAGTTGTTGATTGTTAATGTTTTCTTGATAAAAGATTTTCATTTTCCGGATTCATGAACATTTCCTAATTTGGAACATTACAGAGTCTATGATTTGGGATGGCATATTCTTACATACAAGTTCAATGATTCTCAAATTATTCTCCCAATAACTCTTGTACACCATTCTGGAGCAACAAGGTATAAAGTAAGAAGAAGAAGGCCTAAACACATCTCGGAGAAAGGAAATCCAAAGATAGAATCTACAATGGGAAATGTGCAACCATTTTCCATTGATGTCAAAGGGGGAGGAAAAGTAAGCAGAAGAAGAAAGGCTCTTCTGAAAAGCAAACAGAGGAGGAAAGACAAGACACTTCTCAGAATGAAAGGGGGAGGAAGTCCTGGAGGAAGTATTGGAGTATTGCCATCAATGTCAAAGGGGGAGACTATTGGAAATATTTTCATCGATGGAAAAGGAGCACACAGGAGAAACACAAAAACTGGAAATAATTCAAAGGTAGAAAAAAGGAACCAAAGGCACTAAAGGAAATAGATTAGCAACAAAAGCAGAGAGACAACGAATGTAGAGAGGCATCGAATGTAGCAGAGGCAGAGAATGCAGCTAAGAAGGCACCAAAGGCAACAAGGCGGCTGAGGAAACAAAGAATTAGAGACAGCGGAGGCAACGAATGAAGTAGAGAGGCATCGAATTTATTCAGTGCACAACATAAGACAATCAGATATGAAAGACACAGCGAGGACCATAGATCTTACACATAGCAGAAGCAGGAAGATGTGGGAGTTGAGAGGAAGAGGCCAATTAAACAAAGATGATTAAGCCAAGAGAGAGAGGTGAGAGCCGAGAGATAGAGAGGGCTTTAATCAGTATGAAAAGGTATATGTCGAGTGTGATAACTTGGGATGAGATTCAATAACAAAGACAAGATCAGGAACAAGCTCAGGAGGAACAGTGTGGAGAAACCAGAGTTACAGAGCGCAATAGTATAAAGAACAAAAAAATCGACTAAGGTAGAGAATTATTTGAAGAATTCCAAGGGAGGCGAGCAAACGGTCAGGATTAGATCGTAGAAGTGAAGACGAGAGATGAACCACGGAGATCGAATAGCACCAAGAGCGATTTCACAAATCACAAAGTTTAGCGGTTAAGTGTTAAGGCCGTCGTATGGTAAGTTATTCTGTGTGTGATGCGAAGTGGAGAAGGGACACATGTCAACATGGCACAATATTGCAAACCACATGAAATAGAGGTTAACCACTAAGTTAAATAGTTATAAGTTGTGAAATTTGAACTTTGGGTAGTGACGTAAAGATGATGTGGCAGTGACATAAAGATGACATGGCAATGACGTGAAGATGACATCGAAGTGATGTGGTGATGACATGGTGATGATGTGGTAGTGATGTGGAAAAAGATTTGGCCCCGACCCCACAGATCACAGGAAATTTATGATCACGTGGCAAGGTGACATGGCAGTGACACGGTAGGGTGACGTGGAACTTGCCAGCGTACCGCACATCACAACGCTTTGGAGATAGAATTAAGGAGACCACAAGTTAAGTTTAAAAGTTTTGTGATGTGAAATGGAGGGACACGTGTCGACCTTTCACAACATCCCATCTCACAAGAAATAGGGTTTAACTTCAAAGACATCGAAATATGTTGTTTTGGTTGCGATGTAGAAAGGAACAAGCGACACGATGCGATGAAGGGAGTCCACGTGGTAGCAACACGCACGAGTGCAGATCGCAGATCGCGTGGTTTATGGTTTATTACTATTGGTAGAGTGGGAAACCCGTGGGCAATTATTTTCTATGAATTGTGATTGGTTCAAGGTACTGTGAGACCCGATAGCCTTGTTCTGTGTATGTTATATACGCGTTGTTTGATTTCTAAGTATGTATGTTAATGCACTGTTTTGATCACTAAACGTATGTATGTTGATAAAAATCAGATTTATAATCCACCATCGTGTTAAAAAGGGATTTTTATGTGGGCCATACCCCACAGGTCAGAAAGAAATGATCTGAACATAAATTAAGGAACTAGGAGCATGGGAAGAACAGTTTTGCAGTAGTAAGGCAAACAAAAAGGATGAACGTGGAAGAAAATACTCGAGTAACAAAAGGGAAGTTATACATCAAAGTTGGAATATAAATGCAGAAACAGAAAAGACAAAAGGACAACAAGCATAAGAGGAAAAACGCACAGCAAAGCTAAGAAACTTAAAGGGCTGAGTAAAATAAGTGATTGTAACTATAAATGTATTATTTATTTTATATTGTTTGTGATGCAAAGGCAAGTCTCCGTAGGCAAAACAAAACCCCATTGTAATAATTAAATGAGTACATAGTGTTGTAACATCCTGAATGTACCGAGCAAGAAAATGAGAAGGTGGAAGGAGAAGAGTCATACCTGTTCATTTCATATTCCCATATGGAATGAAAACTGCTATGAGGTGATCTCTATAAATGATGTTATTATCATATGCATAAAGGAGGTAGAGAGTGGAATAATAAGATTGAGAAGATAGAGAAGCTGTGAAGATTCGAAGATGATATAAAGCAAATTTTAAGGCTGGAAGGACAACAGTGAAGAAGGAGAAAAACAGAGCTGATATCTAGGTAAATCAGCATATGATTTTACTGTAGTGTAAGGGATTTGGTGCTTCCATATCAAGTTGTAGCTTGATAGATGTCCAGTTGTAGCTGGTTGAGGTAGGAGCCTACTGTGGGTTGTAGCCTACAGAAAATATATGGGACTTGGTGCTTCCATTTCAAGTTGTAGTTTGATAGATGTCCAGTTGTAGATGGTTGAGGTAGGAGCCTCCTGTGGGTTGTTGTAGCCTACATAAAATACATGGGAGTTGGTGCTTCCATTTCAAGTTGTAGCTTGATAGATGTCTAGTTGGATCTGATTGAGGTAGGAGCCTCCTGTGGGTTGTAGCTTGTAGAAAATAGATGGGACTTGGAGCTTCCTTGCAAGTTGTAGCTTACAGAATTTGAGGTAGTAGCCTCCTGTAGGTTGGAGCCTACAGAAGATTAGTGGTGAGAGGGAGTTGGAGCTTGCATTTGCATCACAAAAATAATAAGATGTGGTTTTCTCCCTTGTGAGTTTCCACTTATATCTGTTGTCCATATGCATGATGATTATGTGTTGATGTTCTGTATTTAATTTGCTTAATACTTTCTGCTCACATATTAAGATTGTTAGTTCATTATATATTAAGGTGGTCATGAAATGAAGGTGTAAATAAGTTTAAAGGAAATTTTTGAAAGTCCGTGAATGTATTAAACTGATTCACCCCCTCTCTTAGTTTAATTAAGGGTTCAACACGCTCTTCTTCTTCTTGTATCTTGGGACACTGTTCATCAGATAAATTTACACCTATAGGAATAGGAACCTTCACTGGTTTACTATCCTACATATTAAACCTATGTAATATTGTCTCAACATGATTCCTTTGGTTTAACTAGAGCTTCCTCTTTGCCTGATCTTGTTTAATTTCCATGCCCAAAATATAGTTTATAGAACCAAGATCCTTCATGTCGGATTTGTAGGAAAATTGGGTCTTCAAATCCTGGATAATTTATTTTTCATTTCCAATTAGAAAGATATCATCCATATATAAGACCAAATAAATAACATGGTCACCAATTAATTTAGAATACACACAGTGATCCACTTTTCTTCTGGTCAAGCAAAGTCCCCATACATATGTATCAAATTTCTAATACCACATCCTTGTTGATTATTTTAACCCATCAATATAATTTTTTAACCTACATACCAGTTCTTTCTTACCCTTCACCGCAAAGCCTTCAGGTTTCTTCATGTATATATCTTCTTCCAGATCCCCGTGAAGAAATTGTGTTTTCACATCCATCTATTCTATCTCAAAATCAAAAGCAACAACAATAGAGAAAAGTAATCTAATAGAAGCTAACTTGGAAACAGGAGAGATAATATCACCAAAATCAATTTCTAACACCTGGGAATAACCTTTTTCTACCAACCGAGCTTTGTATTTCTCCACCTTTCCTTCTGCATTCATCTTCTTCTTAAACACCCATTTGCTTCCAATGAGTTTCCTTCTAACTGGTAACTCCACTAGATCCTGGTGTACTATACAACACCCCCCATATATTTTAATAATAAATGGGGACCCTTTAAAAAATAAAATAGAATTTTAGAAGCATTTTTCATTTTAGTGTTAAGTCTTAAACTTTAGAAATAAAAAACATTTTTCTTTTCACTTTAATTTCATTGCGCTTAGTGCAAATCACAAACCTTACAAGCTAAACAAAGTTAAAACACATAATATTTTAAAATTGTGATAAAGCGCTTCAACCTTTATTGAATTATATAAAATCCCCATTGAAAAGTTTTAAAAACCCTTAAAGTATAAATCGCATCATGCCTCCTTTAAAGAACAAACTTATAACATTTCAAAAGGAGTTGTGATAAGTTGGACCCGATGAAATGATAAATGAATAACCAAATATATCCATAAAATATGCTAAAGCACATTACTTTAAGTCTTTAAGTGAATATCGCATTCTGCAATGATTAACCAAATGGAAAGTTATATCCACCGTAATGAATTATGATCTGCGATTTGTGTAGATCGCATTTCGCAGTTCACCAGTGGTGAAAACACATACTATTGGTATCTGCTAAAAGTTGTGATTTGCACTATAAAATTTATTATTCAAGAGCATGAAGGGATTCTTTTTCAATAAAATTGTTATAAGATTTAATGACTTAGATCGTTGGATTAGACATACTGCGTAAAGCATGTAAGTGATTTGATAAATGAGTTAAGGGTTATTAATGACATTCAATGGGTACAAAGTTCAAAAGATTGATATATTACTTGAAGCGTGTTTTAAATTTAAAGCGTTGCATTTTGATTTATGATGATTTAACTCTATTCTCTATCCTCGTCTCCCCTAATCTCAGATCTTAATTTACTTGTTTTTCTTGAATTCAGGAAACTACCTAAGGAAGAAATATCAACTAGAATGACAAAGAAAGGAAAAGAAGTTGCCCAAGCTTATATTTATGAAACTATGGACATGCCTCCATTATTATCAGACACTACGTGCAACAAAAACAACGGGAGTTCTTCATGGGAATCCATGTACAACCTATTTGAAGGAGAACAACCAAGAGAACTAAAGAAAATAGTAACAACAGATGAGGCAGTTTCATCAGAACCTTCTTACTTCGAAGTTGCATTCTCTTTTCTCCATAGGATAGCGTCAAGGACGAAGATCTTACCATACACTGATATGGTAAGATGGGTCATTTATAACCTCAACATTGCAGACAGAACATTCAAAAATTCCAAGCTAGAGAACATAGGTTCATTTATTGCTAAATATTTGCAAACAATCTATCATCTACCTTCGCTTGGCGCTAGAAGGAGGGTCAATTGTGCATGGAAAGAAGGTCTGATCCATATAAAAGCCAGTATAAGAGTCTCTCTCCCTCTATATCCCCTTGAACTTCTAGACCATTATCTAGATCTAAATCCTTAAGATCTGAAGTTCAACATCCCTCTCCTAAGTCTCCTTGTGAGACTCAACCAATACTATCTCCAAATTTTCACCAAAATTCCCCAAAAGTTCAGTATTTGATTGAAAATTTAGAGAGAGTATCCATTTCTACTGAAAATACTAAAACTTATAAAACATATGAAATTAGTGTTTCATCTTCTTTACAACCAAGATGAATGCTAACTCAATTGGAAACTCATAAGACATGGATCCCTCCTTTTGAATTTCCTATTGATACTTCTCGAACGAAAAAAAAGAACACTGAGTCAGAGTCAACCACCAACGAGGTCTTATCTAATGATCAACCCCATTCACCTCCATTACCTTCACGCATTTCAAAAACTTCTATTGCAACAATCAGTAGTTTAAGTAGTTCCAATACTCAAACTACTATTCCTTCAACTAGTTCTAGTACTCAGCCTGCCTCTTCTTCAACTCAAACTTCACTTATCATCTCCACCCAAGGTCCAATGGTATGCCAACAACCTCCACCAAGTGTACAACCATGGAATAATCTAGGTGTAGTAAAAATTCCAACTCCTCTTCACCCTCTTCCTAAATAACCTGAAACATGGTTACCTAAATTCATTCCTGATGATGGTCTCCCAGTTGAGGAACACATCCATACTTATATGTTAGCCATTAATTTGAAAGAGGTAACTGAAGAAGACTATGTAGTCAGATTATTTCCATATACTCTCACATGATTTGTAGGATCTTGGTGTTTCACATCACCTGCTCGCTCTATACCTAGTTGGAATATGTTTGAAGAACAATTTTTAGCTAAGCTTGGAGATGACCGAACCACTGCATCGCTCATGAATGACCTATCAAATATAAATTCTAAAATAGGAGAGATAATAAAAGACTTCAATTCCAGATTTAATAAATTACTCAATAAAATCCCTGCTACATCAGTTCCTGGTGAAAAAGTTCAAATTGAGTGGTATATTTCTTCTCTCCCATCTAACATAGTCATTTTTGTCGATAGAGCGAAGTTACCTACATTGGCAGAAAATATGAAGGAAGCTTTGTCTTTAGAGAAACGTATTACAACTCTTGAAAAGAAGAATTCTCAAGAAGACATAAAATCGAAGAAAGTATCTTTCAAAGATGATTCAAAGAAGAAGCCACCAAAAGACCCTTTTGATGTAGAAGGTCTTTAGAAAGTACTAAATTCCATGACAAATGAAATGACAGACATCAAAAAATAGTTTGTTGAAATTTCTAGTACAAATAAGACTTTCATTCCCTTCAAGAAAAATCAGTCTTCTAATTCTCATCTGCCCGACATCATATCTAATGCTGAGTTTGATCAAGACATGGACGAGGAGAAAACAGAAGAAGAAGAAACTGAAGTTGAAGAAGAAGTTGAACTAAATGGCATGTGGGATTTCATCCTCCCAAATGATGAACAACACGAAGCTTTACCCGTTAGTACAAGAAGCAAGAATACCATTGAAGCAACGCAGCCTAATAAAAAATAGAAGAATTCAACTCCTGCTAAAGAAAAAACAGTAAGTAAGAAGTCTACATCTAAGGCTACTTAGTCTAACCCTGCTCCTTTAGATGTTCCATATACATCAAAGAAAATGGTAGTCTCTGATACTATTGAATATAATGTAGTGGAAGATATGAAAAATACTAGGGCTAACATTTCAATCCATGAACTTACTAAAACTGAAACAACAACATAAGATTTTAGTTAAAGACTTGAATGCAATTCCTACTTCAGCCTTACATGCTGCAGTAGTAGTTCAAGCTGCTAATAATATGGGTAAACCTCCTTCTCCTTCAAGTAAAATATATGCTACAAATTTGATTATGATAGGTGATCAATCCATCTCTCATACTCCTCCATTCCTCTTGACCTACGAGATTTATAATAAGAATGTTCATAATTGCTTCATTGATTTAGGGGCTTCCTCTAATATCTTGCTGAAATCAGTATGTGCTAAATTGAACATAACTCCTCAAATTTATCCTATTCATATAGTATAAATTCATAGAACAAAAGTAGAGGTTGTTGGAGAAATAAATTTTGGTTCCATTAGATTATCATCAAACCCTAAGGTTGCCAAGATAATTGATATTTTGGTAGCTGATATTCCTAAATTTTATGGTTTAGTATTGAGTAGAGACTAGTATGAGAAAATTCATGGATATTTTGCAACAATCTGGTCACATATGTGGCTTCCCCACAATGGAAGGCCAAACCAAATTTGAGTAGACTATGAGAAATTAATGAAACATGGAGTTACTGATCTTGAAGGAATGAATGAGCCAGTAGCATTCAATAATAATATTATTGGAAATTACTTGGCACAATCATTTCTTGGAAAATTTAATGCCCAACCATCACCCTTCTTTAATGTGGTTATCTCTCAAATTGAATTTTTTTGGTGCAGGAGCTGACTATATTTTGGTAAGTCTTGAAGGAGAAAATACCATGCTAGCCTGCAGACTTGAATTTGATTGCACAAAAAATATAGCAGAATATGAAGCACTAATTCAAGGTTTGCACAAATCAATTGACCTTGACATTAAATATTTTCAAGTACTTGGAGATTCAGAAATCATTGTCAAACAAGTAAGAAATACTATCCATTGTCATTCTGGACATCTTAAACATTATCAGTCATTAGTCCATGATTTTACTTCTCATTTATTAGCTTTCAATATCTCCTCTATACCCAGAATAAAAAATGCTAGTGCAGATTTATTGGCTAATGTAACATCAAAATTAATTCCATTTCAAGAATTTAGTCCCGATAGGTTTTCTATTGAGTTGATTTTTAGACCATATTTTCCTGATAATATTACTAATTGGAGAGTCTTTAATCATGATTATGATATTATATATTTCCTTACATCTAAAGGATATTATGATAATCAAATTCTAGATGAACATAAACATGACATTCAGATAAAGGAAGAACGGGATGAAAATTCAATACCAAAATTAGTTGTCAAAATAGAATACCTTTATGATTTAAAAGATAGTTTCAAGAGAGTTACTAATTCTAAAACTCAAAGTTCAACTTTAAGATTTGAGTTAGTAATCCTTGGAACCGATGATAAACCACAAAATGTCAACTTAGGTCTTGGTCTGTCTTTTGAAGAAAGATATCATCTGTAAAGTTATTAAGGACCTATAAAAGTGTTTCTTTGGGATTATACTGATCTTAAAACATATGACATATATGTTATTCAAAACACTATTCCTATGATTTCATATGAGAAAATAATACAACAAAATTTGATGAAAATTCATTCTAATCTTGAAAGTCAAATTAAAACATAATTGAATAAACTCCTCAAAGCTAAAATCATCTTTCCAGTTAGAAATTCAAGATGGGTATCAAATTTGGTTCCTTTCAGGAAGAAAAGTGGCGACATTAGGATTTGTATTGATTTTATAAATTTAAATAAAGCATGTCAGAAGGACAAATTTCCATTACCAACCATGGAACAGGTACTGCAAACTGTAGGTGGTTCTAAACATATGTCTTTTCTAGATGGGTTTTCAAGATATAACCAAATCCCGGTACATCCAGATGATAGATTAAAGACTACACTCAAGACTAAGTGGGGAACTTATGCCTATCAAAATATGCCATTCGGGTTAATCAATGCAGGTGCCACTTTCCAAAGAGTTATGGACACAAATTTTAGAGGACTCATTAAAAAATCAGTGGTTATTTATCTAGATGACATTACAGTATTTTATAGACAAATAATGAACCATGCGATTTGTTAGCCACCTATAAATTTTGATATACCTAGTGGTGGCTAAATTTGATTATAAGCCTTCAAGAGATATATTTCCTTCGAAAATCCATCATCCTTGAAGTCTCGTGATGAATTCTTATCCTTTGAATTAATATTCATTACTGTTTCCATCTTAAAACCATTCTATTTCACCAAAGAAAGTTGTTCCGAAAGGCATCTGAAACTGCCTATTTCCACTTCCCCCCCCATTTTCATAAAGCCTTATTTCACCATTCACCCCTCCATTTCACCTATAAATCACCTTAACCTTCTTTTAAACCTCATATCATCCTTTTATTTGGTTCAAAAATCCTTCCTTTTACCTATTGGAACCCTTACTTAGGCCTCAAAATCTTTGTTTTAGGCCTAAAAACAGCCTTTTGCACTTCTGAAATCATTAGCCCCCGAGGGCTTATAGCCGTTAACCCCTTACCTCAACTGACCTCACCCCTGTGACTAGGCACTAAGCCCTTGTCGCTCATCGCAATCGGGGTTCCCTGTTTCTTTTTCACCTTTTTCTTTTAAAATCCCCGATGTGATGAGCCCCTTTCCTCCGATCTTCCGATTTAATCTCGATTGTCGAATCCACAAGAACAGACGACTGAGATTCAATCACGCTACACTCATAAGCCCTCCACCAACGCACCTGTCGATTAATCCTGAACGTTGATCTCCCTTCCGATCCAACGGCCAGCATCCAATCGCATCGCCAATCTTTTTTTCGTCCACCAGGTCTCGAATCATTTTTCCGATGCAATCTCAGTCATCCATTCATGTAGATCTGACGGTTCACACTTAAACTGCCACTCACCCCATGAAAAAAAATATCACGTTATCTACTGAGACCCACCATGTTTTCCACCCGCACACATTGCTGCCTATCACGTGCAATCTGCACCATCGGATCTGCCGCCCATCATCCGACGACTGACACTCCATATCGCAAAATGTTTATGCCAAAGGTTTAACACATAATTTTTTTTCAAAATGGGCAGTTTTGAGGAATCCACGAGGCGATTAGTGTAAGAAATCGCGTTCCAAAATTGAATACGCCTCTTCCCCATTTCATTTTTCAAAAACCATTCTCAGTTTTCCGCCATACCGCTGCCCTCCTCAATATCATTCTCGCTTTTAATCTCGGCCGTCGATCTCTGAGATCGAACGGCTTGTGTTATATCATAGCCCCATTCATTTTCCCATCATCTATTCTCCCAAATGACTTCATCGAACAATATCCATCGTAGATCATACTGATCTAATGGTCCACAGCTCTCGTCGCACCCAAAGCCCCATCAGACCCGGTTAGCTGCTTTGCCAAGGTTTTTTTTTTTTCCCGATTTCTGCTGCAATCACCATCTCCTCACTACTCCTCCACAATCCCTAGAGCTTCTGCAAGCAGTCTAAACCAAGCCCGCAGGTTTTCATAAAATTTTATTGTATGTTTGCAGGTTTTTTCATGGCCGATGAAGGATGAACATTCTACAGTCACAGAAGTGACACAAAGGCTCAGATAGCAGTCGCAGGGCTAGGAATCAACGTCAAGGGGACCAGAAAAGAAGGCGAGGTCATGTAAATCAATGGATCAGATCCATGAATCCTCAGTGACCCTCCAGCTTAGCGAAACCCTCCACCTGTACACAAAACACTCAGAAATATGAGGATCACATATCTAGTGGCAGAAGACAAGGCATAGAAGATTAATAAAACCTTTGAGGACATCAGTACAGAAGTAGTTCAAGCAATCAGCAAGGATAAATCATAAGAAAAGCTAAATAGTCTGAAGTACAAAGAGACAGAGAAATTATTAGTGTAGAATGTTGACTAACACAGACATAGCCCATCTCCATGCTCAAAGGCCTGCCAAGCAGTTACTACACCAAAGAAGCTACTACAAACTATCAGAAGAAGTTATTTAGAAGTATGGGAGTCCTCAAAGCCCATTCTTCCACTTAACTCACTCCATAGGAGATAACATTACTGCTACAGATAGTATTTCCTCCCAAAGGACACTATTTGCGTGATTTTTTTCATGTCAAAGGGACCTCAACAAGCAACGAGGTCACCAAGTCTGTCTGGGATTTAATGTTATGTTTATGACACAGAATGGGGCATTCGAATGCTCTCTCCTATCTCTGAATGATCATTAAAACTTTCTTCACCTACTTTTCCTATTTTCTCTATAAAGACTCTTTGAATTATTATTGTAAAAGGTTGGCATTTGGAGATTTCAAAAGTAATACATAGATTGCGGATTTGAAGAAGCATTGGTGTTCTGAAGGAGTGTGGAAGTCTCTGTTTTCTCTATTGAATGAAGGAAGCTGGACCACTGGATCCCTGAGCTTGGTTTTGGTGAAGTAATCTCTTATTGTCAATGTTATTCCCCGGTTGTCACTTTGTTCCATTATGTTTTGACTTACAGTAGGATAAAAAGTTTAGGAAGAGAAATGTATCTTAGAAGCACCTCTGTCTTGTTTATCCTTCACTGTTTATATGTTTTTTGCTACTGAATGTGACAGGGTAGTTTGATAGCTCTCTTGAATATTTAGTTTGTTTTATTTCAGAAATGTTTAATTTAGTTGTGCTAAAGACTGTTTAGGCGTTCCCTCTTTCTTTTCCATTGAATGTTGTATCTAAAATCTCCCTTTAATTATTAATCCTTGCAGTTTGAAAAAGAGGTTTGTTTCGATAATACCCTTTGTTTCTTACTGTAATTATTGTGTTAAAGGTCCCTATAATTGTAGTCCTAGATGTCTAAGGTGTTCCCTCTTCTTTGAATGCAATTGTATGTCTTTGTTGATTAAGCTCTCAACGGTGAACTTGTAGGAGGAAATAGGGCGTTCCCCGAATCCTATAATTCATTTAGAAGGTTTTAGTATGCATTTCTCCTTTGTTTGAGTGTTTATATTGATTAAGTCCAAAACAGTGAACTTACTGGAGGAAATAGGGCATTCCTCAAATCCTTTAAGTCATTGTGAAAGGGTTTAGTTTGCTCTTCACTCTTAGTCCTTAATGTTCATCCCTTTTCACCTATGTTATTCAACAGATCCTTGACCCAGTTAGATTTGCCCTCTGGTTTCCCTTCCTTCTTAATCAAAACTATTTGGACTTCCACATGACTCCATTTCCCAATGGCTTATAGATTCCCATGCTCTATCTATACTGCATGAAACATATTTTTCCAACCAAACAAAACAAACAACCTTGCACTTCATAACTAGCCTAAAATCGACTTCTAAAACATTCAAGACACATCATTAGAAACATATTGAGAGATCCCTCTCTGAGACTAGGAGGGCTAGATCCTAGAGCTCTAAAGCTTGGTTTTCATGTTGCCTTGTCACTTGGCATGCCAATCTGCCAAATTACAGGACCCCAACATAATGGCGATCACGGTGGGACCTATTGAATCTATGATAGCTTAGAAAACTATTATAAACTCTCTAGTCCTACAAATCTCTAAGAAAATATGTTAGTAAGCCCTAGAGTAGACTCTGTTTGTTTGAGCACCTTAGCTAAGTGTTAGGATCAAACATAGGACACTCGCACAACCATAGAAAATACAAAATCCAAGAATATTTCAGATTGGCTTCATAATAAACAGTGGTGGTGGACCACAATTATTTCAACCTTCAAAAGGATAAAACTTCCACTTGGCGACTCCATTAGCCCCAGTAGGCCTATTACCCATTTGGGTCTCCAGATCTCTTTAGGATTGTGTTAATCAGCCTTGAAGGAATTGAGGAACCTAGTCCCATATTAGATAAGACATTTTGAGAGGCAAAACTTTCAAAAAAGTCCCTACAAACTTGAGCCTCTCTCTTTTTTGAAAAGTAGTCTGACTTCACATAGGATCAGCACTAGATCCCATCTAGACCCTGATCGTCCTACAATAGTTGACAATCCAGAGAGAATTATGTGGCAGAATTCTAAAGCTGGAAAATTAGCTGCTGATAGGAACATCCCAAGAGAAAAATCTCTCCCTAAAAACCTCGTTGTCTTGGAGGATTTACACTTTGACTTACATCATACTAAGAACATCTTTAGAACCAAATCTCAAAGTGATTTAAACCAAACTGATCTTGAAACTGCAGGTTTGCAACAAAGATTTATAGAGAAGCTTCACCTTCTACTCCTCCTGATTCACAGCTTCTTCACCACTTTAGCCTCTTTCATAACCAATACGCTCAAAACCAGTTTGTTGGCCTGAGTGTTTCTTCCACTCCAATCTATACCACCACTGTCCAAAACACTCCATTTCAGCCCACTTTCCCTCTTGTCAATCCAGCCACTGTAAATCCACCTTTCTCTCCAGCCATGGAAGCATTGTATGCCCCATTAGTGTTACCACAACCTATGGTTCCCTTACCAAATGACTATCAGTCTAAAATTCCCCATTTCACTGGAAAGTAATCTACTAAAGCTCAACAACATGTAGATAGAATGGAAGATGCTTTTGATTATATGGAAATAGAAGATGAGACCATCAAGATGAGAATCTTTGCTCAAAGTTTAGGAGGAGAAGTAAAGAATTGGTTTAAAGGCTTAACTCCTAATAGCATCAATGGCCTTCCCTCTTTACATCAAGCATTTATAAACAAATGGGAAATCAAAAGAAACCCTCTCCAAATATTAACAAAGTATAAAAATCTTAAAAGAAATCAGGGAGAGAGTGTTCATGATTACTCCACCAGGTTTAACAGTATCTACAATGCTCTTCCGCCTCACATGAAACCTCCCCAAGGCATGGCCTTAGTAAAATATCCGGAAGGTTTCGATGCTGATATGGCTTATCAACTAAGGGAGAGAGATTAATGAACTCTAGAATACATGCAGAAGGGAGCTTTGAGTGTAGAGGAAAACTTAATTGAGAAAATAGCTAGGTTAAGATCAGAGAAAAGGGTAACTTATAAAGATGATACTGCACCTTCAACCTCATCCTCTGATACCAAAATTGACAACCTAGTGAAGGTAATGGAGAGAATGCTTGAAAAGATAAACTTGAATGATAGAGTGCCACTAAAGAACACCAAAACAACCTCCAAAATAGAAATAGAAATCAGAATTTCAGAAGAGAAAAAAATCAAGATAGGCAAAGAGATAATGACCAACACATTAGGCCTCCCTTCCAAAAAAAGTACGTAGATCAAGAGGAAGAAGGAGAGATTGAAAGGTTGGGATAAAACCATGTAAACTTGATTGGATCAAACAATGGGGATGATGTTTTCCTCACTAAAGAAGAACAAGGTTTCTTCTCCTCAGAACCAAAGGAAGATACATATGAGGAGTATGAAGATTATAGATTGGGGTTTGAGAATGCAATAATGGAGGTACACAAACACTATGATCTAACAAGAAAAGGGAACATAGATAATCCAGATGACAAAAACAATAGCTCTGTTGTTAGGAAAAATACAGAAAATCAGTCTAAGAAAGAAACAGGGAAAACCTACATTTTGGCTAAGAATACAAATTTAAACAGAGAGAAAAGCAGCCAGACAAATGTTGAACAAAGTTGTCCTAGCACCTCAGCTAGTGGCCCTATTAAAACAACTCAGATTGACATTCCTAATAAAACTCAGCAAGTCAAAATTGCTGAAAGAAATTTTATTGAAAAAACAGATGTAAATACAACAAAATCAATAGTTCCTTTCAGCCTTGAGGGAGAGATTGCAAAGATCAAAATTAACATACCTCTGGCTAAATTAGTGACACAGGAAGTGTACAAAAATAGGTTCTAAAAGCTCTGAATATAAATGTTGATACTGATAATTTGAACTTGACAGATGACAAGCTATAGTTGTTGTTTGGTCCTAAAATTGAAGGGAAATACCAGGAAGGGGTTGTGCCTCCCTTCTATGTCAGTCTAAACATACATGACAAAATCTTACATAATTCCATGCTAGATTCTGGAGCATCACACAACCTTATGCCCAAGGTAGTATTGGAAAGTCTAGGCTTAGAGATTACTAGACCATATAAAGACTTGTATTCCTTGTATTCCGGAAAGGTCAAATGCTTGGGGTTAATTAAAGATTTGTGTGTTAACTTGTCTCAAATTCCTTCCAAGAATCTTGTAATGGATGTGGTAGTAGCTGAAATTCCCCCAAAATATGGCATGCTCTTGTCTAGATCATGGGGAGCTAAGATTCAGGGCACCCTTCAAATGGATATGTCTTATGCCACCATACCAGTGTTTGGTAAAACCAAGAGATTATATAGGTAAACCCTCATGAAATACATAGTGAGCAGCAAGGACAAACCTCACAACACTCCTGTTTATTCCACCCATTCAGATCTAGATTCATTTATTTTATACAATGAAGATGGAGTTACCCAAGCAAAGAAGGAAAACGAGCAGGACATTAGTGCACCAGAGCATTTAGAGTTGTCTTCCTCTCAACCTTTGGATACCCCAACTCGCAGCAGCCTTGGGCAACAAAAAAAAAATGAGAATGAAATAGAAACACTTTGGAGAATGAGCTTTGATGGCTCTTGGAGAAAAAATAGTGCAGGGCCTGGTGTATGGATACACAACACAAACAAAGGACATGCTTGCAAGTTATATTTTTCATGCACCAACAACATTGTAGAATATGAAGCCCTTCTCCTTGGCCTGCACATACTTAAAGATTTAAAGGCAAAAAATATATCAGTATAAGGAGATTCTAAGTTAATCATTAGACAAATCAAAGGAGAATATTCAACCAAAAACCCCAAACTTAGAGAATATAGAAACACTATTTTAGATCTCCTAAAAACTTTTGAAAAATATGAGCTTATGTTCATACCAAGAGCCCAAAATCACCGGGCAAACGAACTTTCTTTTGCTGCTAGTAACTGCCAGATACCACAAATCGATGAGCAGTTCATCATAAAGGTAAAAAACAGACCAACAGTGCCTGATAACGAAGATCATTGGCAGGTATTTGACAATGATAAACATATAGAAGATTTCCTGCAGTAAAAAAATGAGTTTTCCATAGCATCACCAAGTTTTAGCCATGAAAAAGAATGTTTAAATGGAGAACTAATTCCTGAAATAGAGTCCTCCTCTCCTACTGATATAAATCAGTTTGATCATCTTTTCGAAGAAAAATTATTAGATGATCCAGACCAAAACTACCTTGAAGTTATAGAGTGTAAAGGTGATACCATACCCAAAGCCCTTGCTCCATTAGAACAACTCTTTGATTTCAACGATGTGACTAAGGAACCGAGAGCAGAACCCATGGAAACTAATGTGGAAGAGCACAATATAGGTAGCCCAACTGAGCCTAAAATGATTAAGTTATCTAGCACCCTTCCTACCCACATCAAACAACAATACATAGCACTCTTCAAAGAGTTTATAGATGTTTTTTCATGGGAATATAAAGATTTGAAATCATATGACACTAGCATCATTCAGCACAAGATTCCTCTTAAGGAAAATCAGAAACCTTTCAGACAGAAATTAAGGAGAATAAACCCTATTTTATTTCCTGCAGTAGAAAAAGAAAATAAGAAGATGTATGATGCAGGGATCATTGTCCCTATCAGATTCTCAGACTGGGTTTCCAATCTAGTATCTGTTAGGAAGAAGTCAGGGGAGATTAGGTTGTGTATTGACTTTAGAAACTTGAATAGAGCCTCTCTGAAAGATAACTACCCTTGCAAAAAATGGACCACATTCTTCAAAGGGTAGCTGAGTCAAAAAGAATCTCATTGTTGGATGGGTTCTCAGGTTATAATCAAGTGTTAGTTCTCCCAAGTGATCAACATAAGACAACCTTTACTACACCTTGGGGGACATTCATGTATGTCAAAATGCCATTTGGTCTGATGAATGCAGGGGCCACCTTCCAGAGGGCCATGGACATAGCCTTCTCAGAAGACATAGGATATTTTATAATCATTTACCTTGATGATATTACTGTTTTCTCCAAAACTGATGAAGAACAGTTGGAACATTTAAGGAAGGTTTTTGAGAAATGTAGAAGGTTTGGCTTGTCTTTAAATCCCAAAAAGATACTCTTTGGCCTCTAGGAAGGAAAGCTTCTTGGTCACATAATCTCTGAAGAAGGGATCAAAATAGATCCTAAAAGAATTGATGGCATATTGAATATCAGCCACCATAGAAACCTTAAAGAATTGCAGTCTTTCATTGGAAAGATAAATTTTTTGAGGAGGTTCATCCCCAACCTTGCTGAGCTATTAAGAAACATCACTAACATGCTCAGGAAAGAAGTAGGTTTTAAATGGACAATGCAAGATAAAAAATCATTTGAACTGGTAAAGCAAGCCCTTACTCAAGCACCAGTCCTTATTAGTCCTAATTTCACCAAATATTTCTATATTTTTTCCTTTGCATATGAACATACAATAGCTACAGTGTTGTTGCAAAAGAATAGTTCGGGGCAAGAACAACCTATATCCTTCTTCAGCAAAGTCTTAAGTGATGCCCCACTCAAATACAACATCATGGAGAATCAAGCCTTAGCACTGGTAAACGCATTAAAGGACTTTAGGGTGTACATTTTACATTCACATATCATTGCCTTTGTGCCACACACCGTAGTCAAAGATATTCTAAGTTAGGACCCCGATGGTAAAAGGGGAAAATGGATTGCCACTATTCTTGAATATGACTTAGAAATCAGGCCTACCAAACTCATCAAGGGACAAGGATTAGCAAAACTCATGGCCGAGTCTAATTTCAAAGCACTAGATATGAATATGGTTGATGCCTTAGAAGAGATAGAAGAGTTCCCAACACCATTTACTGAAGAAACATTCATGAAATCTCCATGGTATGCTGACATCATTTATGTGTTGCTTTAATTAAATGCTCCTCCTCCTTTATCAAAAATAAAAGCCAGGTTTGTTAAATAGAAGGCTTTAAATTATTATATAATAGATGGAGTTTTATATTGGAAAAATGTTGTTGGGATACTACTAAAATGTTTACTTGAGGTTGATGCAGGAAAAATCATGCAGGAAATGCATGAGGGAGAATGTGGAGGGCACCTGAATTAGAAGACCACAGTAAACAAGGTCCTCAGATCTGGTTACTACTGGCCCACCCTTTTTCCAGACACCCACAAACTAGTAATGTCCTACCACAAGTGCCAAATTTTTGATGGTAGAAGAAAGCTCTTGCCCTTACCCTTGAAACCTATTAGTGTTGAAACACCCTTTCAACAGTGGGGTTTGGACTTCATAGGGGAAATCCATCCACCCTCCTCAGCCCAGCACAAATGGATCCTCACAGCCACTGATTATTTTACCAAATGGATAGAGGCCATACCCACTAGGAATGCTACTGACTCTGTCATTATTAAATTCCTTGAGACCAACATATTGTCTAGATTTGGCTGTCCTAGAAAAATAATCATAGACAATGTTGCTGCCTTCCAAACCAAGAGGATGGTTGATTTCTGCCATAAATATCACATCACCTTGGGCCACTCCACTGCCTATTACCCCCAAGGAAATGGACTTGCTGAATCCTCAAACAAGAGCCTGATCAACATCATCAAAAAGTTGTTGGAGCCGAATCAGAAAGCATGGCATAGTAAGCTTGTTCATGCCTTGTGGGCTGATAGGTTAACCACCAAAAAATCAATCAACATGTCCCCCTATTAGCTGGTCTATGGCATGGATGTTGTTTTCCCAACATATTTAGGAGTTATAGTCATGAAACTCCTTCAGGAAGTCCAATATGAAGAAAATGATATGCAGAGAAGGATCAATTAGACCATTCGTTTGCAGCAGACCAGGGAGGAAGTTTACCAGAGGTCTCAAACAGTCCAAGAAAACATCAAAAGGTTATTTGGTGAAAGGACTAAAGAAAATGACTTCCAAGTTTGGAATGTGGTTCTCAAATGGGATTTAAGGAGAGAAGAGAAAGGGAAACATGGTAAGTTTGAAAATCTATGGAAAGGGCCCTACTTTATTCATTCCATAAAAGGGCATAATGCATTTTTTCTGCAAGAACTGAATGGTGAAGAAGTGTTGGGGGGTCCTGTCAATGGTAGGATGCTTAAACACTATTTCTGTCAAGAGTCTTAGTTTTATATTTTTTATCCATTGTACATACCATTTGCATATAGAAAAGGGGAAAGAAAAATACAAAAACAATAGAAAAACAAAAAGAGGGCAGAAATAAAACAAGAAGGGTATAGCCCCACACCAAAAGGAAAGGAAAATATGAAAGTGTGCAAGCTCAAATGCCACTAATTTAAGGAGCACTACTGTCCAATCATACAGCCTAATCATGATTGGGAAGCTTTCAATTTACTGCTGATAGGATAGTGAAGAAGATCTGCCAAAATGTTTAATCTTGGCTTATTAATAGAATAGATTAGAAGAGAAGAAGAGAACTAGTTCTAACATGCTCAAAACTTGAACCAGCAAAGAAAAATAAAATAGCTCTAACAAGATCAAAACCAGAGCTGAAATGAAGAAAAGGGTGACTCTAAAAAGCTCAAAATCTGAGTCACAAAAGGAAGAAGGGATGCTTTAAATTTCCAGAATTTCAAGCCTGTTGGGGTTCCCATGTTTTGGCCAGGTTGACAGAGACCAAAATATGAGACAACATAGAACCACTTTCAGACCTTAGGATCTAGCCCTCCTAGGTCCAGAGAGGGATCTCTCTATGATTATCAAAGGATATATGTCTTTGAAGTTCTAAATTATGGTTTTAGGCTAGTTATAGGCTCAGGGTTGTTTGTTTGATTGTTTGAGTTTGGTTGTTGAGAATCAAGAAGGAAGATTTCATCATAAGACAAGGATGGGTAAAGAAGGAACCTAGGAAAAGGTAGATAACTCAGGGAACATCAAGGCCATTGGGCAATGGAGTCAAGAAAGGATTTACTTATGTTCAATGTGTAAGCTTCAACTGGGCTAGTCATCTAGAGCATTTGGATCTCAAAGACTGATTGGTGGGATGGAACACTAAGTGATGAGAATGAAAGATGGAAAGCCCTTCGATTCTGTCTATAGATCAGGCCAGAGGTCATTTAACTCCAGGCCTGCTTGGACAAAACCATAGGCAACACAAGGGATCTTGAAAAGGTTTATATGGAAGGGAAGGTTATGAAGAGGCAGCGACAGGCTTTACACCTCCCAATGTTCCTAACCTCTTTCAATTAAATCTTAACAAAAACATCTGAATACTGATTTTACCAACTTGCACATCAGAGAGTAGGCAATGATCATCCACTGCACTGGTTTAGTCAATTAAAAACAATATTCAGACACACATATGAGCAGAAAACATTCAAGACTGAGAGAGCTGGGATATAAGGTACCTAACAAGGGTAAATCTTATATCATGCATTCAGATGTCAGTCAGAAGAACATGAAATGAAATGGAAATAAACGCAGAGATAAGAAGAACATCACCAACTGCTGTAGATCAGGATCCAATGAAAATTGCTTAGCATGTTAAACACTACACCAATCAGGTACATCACTGCCCAAAGCTTTTACATTCAGCCTGAATACATCATATTTCTCAGCCTATCATACAACTGTTACACAGGAAACTTGGCTCGGGACAAAATGCTTGCAGTTCGCTGATAAAACCAACAACAACCAACCCCCTAACAATGTTCTTGCTGTGCTTTTATAACAAAAGACGATCCTCAGATCGACTCAGGAGGTAGGTGCCCATTAAATGTTATATTTAAGCATAATAATGAATGTAGGGCCGAGGCCCATCCTGCTTGAGAATGCTGCATATTTATTTCCGCTCACCTTCTTAGTGAGAGAACGATCTGCTTCAGATTTGATCTTGACATTTTGGGCTCATTGTACCCCAGGTGATTTGAATTCGGGAAAGATAAACTACTAGGAGGGTCTGTCTCATAAATGCCTGATTGTCTTTGAGTTGTAGTTTGGTGGAAAAATCCTTCAGGGACACTCTGCATAATAAAAACAGTATGGATGCCTTGTCCCGGACGAAAACACTTTGTTGACGGAAACCCTGATATTACCTTTGTCTGCGCTTGGGGTCTGTGATCCTCTGTTCTGTCCTGTTGAAATGAATGAACTGGATGGAGGTCAGCATGGCCCTCCATGCTTCTTTAATGCCGTCGGACTGTCTAAAATGAGCTTCAGTCGGTGTATTTAATTATCTCAGGGCTCGAGAAGGCAAGAAGGTGCTATAGGAAGGTGTACTTTCTGGAATAAACGCGCTCTGCTTTTAGGTGGCGCAATCATGACTTGCTGGTGCGTCCTTAGTCTTCAAACTGTGCTTGAATCCTTTGACTGTAGGATTAAAACATTAATCTTCAATTACAGGCTCGAATCCTTCACAAATTCTGCTTCTGCTGCTTCGCTGGCCGGCTGAAATTTCCTCTCTGCACTACCTGCATGATGAAATAAACTTATCACAGGGCCCGGGCAGTGGTGGAGAAATGCTATGGAGGCGGAGGAATGGTGGCGGAACAGCAGAGAAACAATGGAAAGAATGCAACGTGGTGGAGAAATGGTGGCTTTACTATAATGCTAACAAAATGCAATGAAACGGTGAGATCTTATGATTAATAGGGCTCGGGGATAATATGCAGCGCAGACCGCTAGATTTAGGTCTGGGGACAAAGATCAACGGTGGAGATTGAGTAACGGGACAATACATAAGATGGGAAAAACACATGAAATGCAATGGAAACGAATGTAAGAGTGGGACCCAGTGGAGGTGGAGGGCGATTGAACAAGGACCGTCAGATCTGGGAGAGACGAACGGTCACGATACAATCGCTCAATCGCAATCGGGGGTCAGTCAAAACGGTTTGCGATTGCGATCAGGGAGGGTCCTGCGATTGAGCGTTGACCGTCCGATCGGGGATCAGATCGACGGTTTAGATGTAATCGGAGGGACAGAGCGATCAGCGATCGGGAGGACTTGCGATTGGCGTCGGACCGTCAGATCGCGGAAGAATGGACGGCGGAGATGCAATCGGGAGGCAGAAAAAAGGGCTTGCGATTGCGATCGGAGGGGAGATTGCGATTGAGCGATAGCCGTAGGATCGCGGGAAGGATGGACGGCTGGGATTGAATCGGAAGATGGAGGGAAGGGGGTGTGATTGGATGCAGGCCGTCCGATCTGGCGGAAAGATCAACGGAGGAGATCAAATCGGAAGGCAAACCAAAAGAACTGCGATCGCGATCGGGGGGGGGAGAAGCGATTGAGCGCTGACCGTCGATCTGACGGGGAGATCAACGGCTGAGATCTAATCGGAGAACCTCAATCGGGGCCGCACCACTGAGAGCTCCGATTGCGATCGGGCATGGGCTTGCGATTGAGCGCTAGCCGTCGGATCGGCGGGAAGAATGGACGGTGGAGATTTAATCGGGGGCACGCAATCGGAGGAGGAACAGAGGGACTTGCGATCTGCGGAGGGCCGTCGGATCGCGGGGCAGATCGACGGTGGGGAGGACCATCGGAGGGGCAGTGCGATCAGCGCGGGACCGTTGGATCGTGAAACGAATGGATGGCCGGGATCCAATCGGAAGGCCTCAATCGGGGGGCGGACTTAACATGTTCCGATTGCGATCGGGAATGGGTTTGCGATTGGCGCTCCACCGTCGGATCATAACAACAGATCGACGGTGAATAACCTGTCGCGGGACTTAACGTTATAAATAGATCGCATCGGGGATTTTCAATGTTACAAAGGAATTTCTCACCCGCCCGACTTCCGATTGCGATTAGCGCCTGGGACTTAGGCGCTTGGTCCTGGCGCCTGGGCACATGTGGGGAAGTGGTTGACAGGGGCTAGCGGGAAAGGGGCCAGGCTTTATAATAAGGTCGGAATATGGGTTTTGCCCCCTTTTAATGGATTTTTGGGCTGGGGAAAAAGGAACGATAGAGGGGAAAAAGGGAAAGAAGACCAACAAAGGTTGGGGGAGGAAATTAAAGAGGGTTTTGGGGAATTTGAGGAGTAAATGGGGAAATAGGAAGATGAGAAAAGGGAGGATAAAAAGAGGTTAAATGAGGAAAAAATAAAGGGGGGAGGAGGTCTCTGGGCATTTCTTTATTAGCAGAGGGGCTTTAAAAGGGGAATCAGCAGAGGGGAAACCATCAAAGGATGAAGGGCACAAAGAGGCTTCAAGGGGACTGTATTTTCAGGGGGAAATGGATTCCTTGAAGACTCAACAACAATTTACCCCCTGTTTGCTTGTCAAAAATTTCATAGGGGGGCTAACAAAGCCCTCATAATTTTTTTCAATTTTCTGCAAAGTTTCGATTCATGTGTAGCTTTTCTTTACGCCATGGACCTATAGCAGACCAGAGAGTCTAATCCTGGTCTGGCTGTGTTTTCAATTTCTGTCTTAGAATATAGAGAATGAAAATCTATCAGACAGTTTAATCCTGACGGATAGTAGTTACGTAGAGAAACTTATGAGTTCAACTGCTTATTCTGAACTCATGGAGAAATAAGGGTAGCATTAGATAGGTTTATTTATTTTTTTGCAAAAGAAAATGTTGGAAGAAGAGTTTGCCAGTCCAAGTGCACTCAAAGAAGAAAACAATGCTAGGAAAAATAGTTTGGGGTAGGTAGAAGTGTTTTTCAAATGGATTTCTTGCTGCAGGACAGTGAAAGGTTGTCAAATGAATAATTTTTCCTAATAGAATGGCACTGGTCTGCTAAATACAGATATTACTAAGGTTCTAGACACCTAAAGGGCAAGCTTTCCTCCCCAAGTGGAGCCACTCTTAGCCACCTATAAATTCTGATATACCTAGTGGTGGCTAAATTTGTTTCTAAGCCTTCAAGAGATATATTTCCTTTTAAAATCCATCATCCTTGAAGTCTCATGATGATTCCTTATCCTTTGAATTAATCTTCACTGTTGTTTCCATCTGAAAACCATGCTATTTCACAAAAGAAAGTTGTTCCAAAAGGCCTCTAAAATTGCCTATTTCCACTTTTCCCCCCCATTTTCATAAATCCTTCTTTCACCATTCACCTCTCCATTTCACCTATAAATCACCTTAACCTTCTTTTAAACCTCATATCATCATTTTATTTGGTTTTAAAATCCTTCCTTTTACCTATTAGAACCCTTACTTAGGCCTCAAAATCTCTGTTTTAGGCCTAAAAACAGCCTCTTGCACTTCTAAATTAATTAGCCCCCAAGGTCTTATAGCCGTTAGCCCCTTACCTCACCTGACCTCACCCCTACTACCAGGCGCTAAGCCCTTGTCGCTCATCACAATCGGGGTTCCCTGTTTCTTTGTCACCTTTTTCTTTTAAAATCCCCGATGCGATGAGCCCCTCTCCTCCGATCTTCCGATTTAATCTTGACTGTCGAATCCACAAGAACTGAAAGCTGAGATTCAATCGTGCTCCACTCATAATCCCTCCACCATCGTGCCCGCTGATTAATCTCGACCATTGATCTCCCTTCCGATCCAATGGCCAGCATCCAACTGCATTGCCAATTTTTTTTTCGTCCACCAGGTCCCGGATCATTTTTCTGATGCAATCTCAGTTGCCCATTCATGCAGATATGAGGGTTCACACTTAAACCGCCATTCACCCCGTGACAAAAAATATCATGTTATCTATCGGGCCCCACCATGTGTTCCGCCTGCACACATTGCTGCATATCGCATGCAATCCACACCGTCGGATCTGTCGCCCATCAGCCGACGACTGACACTCCATATCGCAAAATTTTTATGTCAAAGGTTTAACACATAAAAATTTCGCGAAATGGGTGGTTTTGAGGAATCCACGTGGCGATCAATGTATGGAATCACATTCCAAAATTGAATACCACCTCTCCCCCATTTCATTTTTCAAAAACCATTCCCAGTTTTCCGCCATACCGCTGCCCTCGTCAATGTCATTCTCGCTTTTAATCTTGGCCGTCGATCTCTGATATCGAACGGCTTGTGTTATATCGCAGCCCCATTAATTTTTCCTTCATCTATTCTCCCAAATGACTTCGTCAAACAATCTCCACCATAGATCATCCTGATCTAACGATCCACAACTCTCATCGCACGCAAACCCCCATCAGACCTGGTTAGCTGCTCTGCCAAGGTTTTTTTTTTTTCCAGATTTCTGCTACAATCACCACCTCCTCACTGCCCCTCCACCACCCCCAGAGCCTTTGCAAGAAGTCTAAACCAAGCCCGCAGGTTTTCATAACAGTTTATATTGTGTTTGTAGGTTTTTTCATGGCCGATGAAGGATGAACATTCTACAGTCACAGAAGTGACACAAAGGCTCAGATACTAGTCTCAGGGCCAGGAATCAACGTCAAGGGGACCAAAACAGAAGGCGAGGTCATGTCAATCAATGGATCAGATCCATGAATCCTTAGTGACCCTCCAGCTCAACGAAACCCTCCACCTATACACAGAACACTCAGAAAGATGAGGATCGCATATCCAGTGGCAGAAGACAAGGCATAGAAGATTAATAAAACCTTTGAGGACATCAGTACAAAAGAAGATCGAGCAATCAACAAGGATAAAGCATAAGAAAAGCTAAATAGTCTAAATTACAAAGAGACAGAGCAGTTATTAGTGCAGAATGTTGACTGACACAGACATAGCCCATCTCCATGCTTAAAGGCCTGCCAAGTAGTTATTACACCAAAGAAGCTACTAAAAATTGTTAGAAGCAGTTATTTAGAAGTATGGCAGTCGTCAAAGCCCATTCTTCCACTTAACTCACCCCATAGGAGATAACAGTACCATTGCAGATAGTATTTCCTCCCAAAGGATACTCTGTGGGTGATTTTTGTCATGTCAAAGGGACCTCAACAAGCAACGAGGTCACCAAGTCTGTCTGGGATTTAATGTTATGTTTATGATACAGAATGGGGCATTCGAATCTCTCTCCTATATTTGAATGATCAATAAAACTTTCTTCACCTACTTTTCCCATTTTCTCTATAAAGACTGTTTGAAGTCTTATTGTAAAAGGTTGGCATTTTGTGTTTTCAAAAGTAATACATAGATTGCGGCTTTGAAGAAGCATTGGTGTTCTGAAGGAGTGTGGAAGTCTATGTTTTCTCTGTTGAATGAAGGAGGCTGGACCACTGGATCCCTGAGCTTGGTTTTGGTGAAGTAATCTCTTATTGTCAATGTTATTCCCCGTTTATCACTTTGTTCCATTATGCTTTGACTTACAGTAGGATAAAAATTTTAGGCAAAGAAATGTATCTTAGAAGCACCTCTGTCCTGTTTATCCTTCACTATTTATATGTTTTCTACTACTGAATGTGATAGGGTAGTTTGACAGCTCTCTTGAATATTCAGTTTGTTTTATTTTAGAAATGGTTAATTCAGTTGTGTTAAAAACTGTTTGGGTGTTCCCTCTTTCTTTGCCATTGAATGTTGTATCTAAAATATCCCTTTAATTATTAATGCTTTCAGTTTGACAAAGAGGTATGTTTCAATCATACCCTTTGTTTATTACTGTAATTATTGTGTTAAAGGTCCCTATAATTGTAGTCCTATATGTCTAAGGCGTTCCCTCTTCTTTGAATTCAATTGTATGTCTTTGTTGACTAAGCTCTCAACGATGAACTTGTAGGAGGAAATAGGGCGTTCCCCGAATCCTATAATTCATTTAGAAGGTTTTAGTCTGCATTTCTCCTTTCTTTGAGTGTTTATATTGATTAAGTCCAAAACAGTGAGCTTACTGGAGGAAATAGGGCGTTCCCCGAATCCTTTAAGTCATTGTGAAAGGGTTTAGTTTGCTCTTCACTCTTAGTCCTTAATGTTCATCCCTTTTCACCTATATTATTCAACAGATCCTTGACCAAGTTAGATTTTCCCTCTGGTTTCCCTTCCTTCTCAATCAGAACTATTTGGACTTTCACATGACTCCATTGCCCAATGGCTTGTAGATTACCATGCTCTATCTATACTGCATGAAACATATTTGTGCAACCAAACAAAACAAACAACCCTGCACTTCATAACTAGCCTAAAATCAACTTCTAAAACATTCAAGACACATCCTTAGAAACATATTGAGAGATCCCTCTCTGAGACTAGGAGGGCGAGATCCTAGAACTCTAAATCTTGGTTTGCATGTTGCCTTATCACTTGGCATGCCAATATGCCATATCACAGGACCCCAACATGAATGATCTAAAACAAGTCTTTGAGTGATGTAAAAAATATGGAATTTCACTAAACCCGAAGAAGTCATATTTTGATTTAGATGAAGGAAAACGTTTGGGATTCATTGTGTCCAAAAAATGTATTTATATCGATCCTAAAAGAATCAAAGGGATTAAAAGGATTCCTTTCCCTCATAATAAGAAAACCATGCAGTCATTTCTTGGATAGATAAATTTTGTAAAGAGATTTGTCCCTGACTTTTCGCAAATATTTTTACCTTTACAAACAATGATTAAGAAAAATTCAGTCTTCAAGTTGGGACATAATGAAAGGGAAGCATTTGATTTAATCAAACAATATATTATCAATGCTCCATTCTTGACTACTCCAAATTTTCTTAATTCTTTCACTTTATATACATTCTCATCAGATACATCTGAGCTGCCATTTTGACACAACTCAATGACCAAAAAATTGAAGCACCAATATCATTTTTCAGTTCCAATTTGCAAGGTGCAGAACTAAACTATTCATCTGTTGAGAAACAAGCATTTGTTGTCTTCAAATATATAAATAATTTTAGGCCATTTATCCTCAAAAATCACACCAATATAATAGTTCCATTCTTTGCAATATGGAAATTATTGATGCAAAGAGAAGTAGGAGTGAAAAGGGCTAACTGGGTAACTTCTTTACAAGAATATGATGTAGAAATTAGACCTTCTAAAATTGTTATAGGTCAAGGTTTTTGTAGAATGATAACAAGAGCATCCCATTTATCATCCGAATAAAATGTAGGTAATGATGTACAAGTGTCAGAGGTAAGCCTCAATGATGCTTAGTCTCAATATGATGATCTTAAGTTTTATTTGAAAAATGGATATGCCCCCACGCAGCTTAGTTATAAAACAAAGCATGCTTTAAGATTTAAATCTAAGCAATACGAAATGGTCAATGATGTATTGTTTAGAAGAAAATTTGATTCCATGTTATTAATATGGTTAGAGAAAATTGAAGCAGAGAAATTTTTGTAGGAACTCCACGATGGACTAGCTGGAGGACATTTTGGAGGAAACAGAACAACACATAAAATACTGCATGTAGGTTACTATTGGCGAAAACTTTTCAAAGATTCTGATGATTATGTGAGGAAATGAAAAATCTGTCAAAGTGCATCTGGAAGGCAACGAAAACCAACTTTTCCATTACAACTAGTTAATATCGAACAACCATTTGAGAAATAGGGATTAGACATAATTGGTGATATCATTCCTAACTCTTCCAAACAACATAAATACATCCTCACAACTACTGATTATTTTACTAAATGGGTGGAAGAAATTCCACTAAAAGTAGCTAACTCTTAGAATATTATTGAGTTCATTGATCAGTTTATCATAACTAGATTTGGTTTACCCACTGCTTTAATGTTTGACAATGCATCTTATTTCTCAAGAGCTTCTATGATATAATTTTCTATTAAAAGAGGTTTTAAACTCAAATATTTTTCTAATTATTATCCTCAAGGAAATGGTTTACCAAAATAAACAAATAAAAACCTTATTAGAATCATTAAATGAACTATTGACCAAAATCAAAGAAATTGGCACAAATCATTAACATTTTCTCTTTGGGGAGATCGAATAACTCAGAAGGCCTCCATTGGCACTTCTCCATTTAATCTTATTTATGGGAAATAAGTTGTTCTTCCTACTAATGTAGTTATTTCTTCTCTTGCCCTTGTCCAATTTTTGATGAATCACCTTCTTCTTTGTTGCAAGTAAGACAATTTCAAATCCTTAAACTTGAAGAGGAAAGGGAAAAAGCTAAAGTTACTCATGCACATCATCAATAGTTAGTTAAAGCCTCATTTGATACAGCTTCTCTCACTCCAAAAAAAATTCAAATTGGTGATCTGGTACTAAAATGGGATAAGGCACATGAGGAAAATGGTAAGCATACCAAATTCCAAAGATTGTGGCTTGAACAATTTCAAATCATAGAAGAAATAGGCCCATCAACGTTTTTATTGCAAGATATATCAGCGAAAAGAAATTCTTTGCCTGTTAATGGGAAGATTTTAAAGAAATATTTTTCATAGGAGGTAACCCCTTCTATTTCCTGTATAATACTATCTTTTATTTTCTTAGGAAAATAAAAGTTGAATGGTATTGATTTTTGGCTTTTCAAATAAAAATGTCAGAGAATTATTTTTTATTTATCGCTTCTAGAAATAAGGATTGTTAAGGAAACACTTGAAAATTTTGAATATCAAATAGATTTTATTTTGTTGAAAATTTTAATGTCACTGAAGTTATTTATTCTTTGATAAAATCTCACTTTTATAAATTATGGTTACTCTACTATCAGTCAAGAAAAGAATCTTTAACATAGTAAAGATTTTTTTACAGATAAGAAATCTTAAACTCTAAAATTATCATCCAGAATCCTCAAAAGGACCAATGATTCACCCCATTTGACAAAATTTTCAATTTTCATAAATTAATTCAAAAAATATTCTAAAGCTTAGAAGATAATAAGTCTCATCACGAGCTTTATTACCATGTTCATAGGAAAATAGTTAATCTGACATTACCAATACTTCCTACGAAAACAGTGTAATTACTTGAGATTATATCAAAAGCAAGGGGTCTCATCAAGAGCCAAATTGATTAGTTTAGTTAAAACCATTGAATAGGATTGTCAATATTTGGTTACCAAGACAAGACAATGGCTTTTAAGTGATAAAAAATACATAGAAAATATTTACAAAAAGAAAACAAGTTCCAAAAGAGATAAAGTATATAAAATTGAACTTATTTTTAGAAGATTGTAATAGTAACTGGATGGGACAATGAATCATTGTTGGGTAAAAGGTAACCCTGCCATATGCTAAAATTGTCTACTGGATCAGAGGCTCTACCTGTGATAAATGGGTATATATTTATAAAGTTAATCTGAATGAGTCAACCGCTTCATGTTTTTGAACTTAGTAAAGATAAATATAGATACTCATAATTTCATTTTAAAGAGGAAATCTTATGGATTATGATCAAGTGAGATTTTATTAATTAGTGAAATATTATTTGTATTGAAATTCATTCCTGTAAATCTTTTTATTTTGAAATTTTTTAGAAGTTTCAAAAAACTAATTAGATATAACTGGTTCTCCTAAGTGAATCACTAATTTTTGTATTATACAACACCCCCCATTTATTTTAATAATAAATGGGGACCCTTTAAAAAATAAAATAGAATTTTAGAAGCATTTTCATATTAGCGTTAAGTCCTAAACTTTATAAATAAAAGGCCTTTTTCTTTTCACTTTAATTTCATTATGCTTTGCGCAAATCACAAACTTTACAACCTAAACAAAGTTAAAACACATATAAGATTGTGAACTGCGATAAATCACTTCAACCTTTATTGAATTAAATAAAATCCCCATTGAAAACTTTAAAAAACTCTTAAAGTATAAATCACGTCATGCCTCCTTTAAAGAACAAACTTATAACATTTCAAAAGGAGTTACAATAAGTCGGACCCGATGAAACGATAAACGAATAATGAAATATATCCATAAATCCACGAAATCGCATTAATTTAAGTCTTTAAGCACATATTTCATTTCGCAATGATTAACTAAATGAAAAGTTATATCCATCGTAATGAATTGCGATATGAGATTTGAGGAGATCACATTTCACAGTTCACCAGCGGCAAAAACATATACTATTGGTATCTGCTAAAAGTTTCGATTTGCGCTATAACATTTATTATTTAGGTGATTGAAGTAATTCTTATTCAATAAATTTGTTATAAGATCTAATGACTTAGATCGTTGGATTAGACATACTATGTAAAGCATGTAAGTGATTTGATAAATGAGTTATGGGTTATTAACGAGATTCAATGGGTACAAAGTTAAAAAGATTGATATCTTACTTGAAGCATGTTTTAAATTTAAAGAGTCAGATTTTGATCTATGATGATTTAACTCTATTCTTTTTCCTCGTCTCTCCTCATCTCAGATATGAATTTACTTGTTTTGTTGGAATTCATGAAATTACATAATGTATCAATATCAACTGGAATGACAAAGAAAGGCAAAGCAGTTGCCCAAGATTATATTTCTGAAACTACAGAAATGCCTCCATTATTCTCAGACACTATGTGAAACAAAGACAGTGGGAGTTCTTCATGGGAAGCCATGTACAACTTGTTTGAAGGAGAACAACCAAGAGAACTAAAGAAAACAATAATAGGAGATGAGGCAGTTTCATCAGAACCTTCTTACTTTGAATTTGTGTGCTTGTTTCTCCATAGGATAGAGGCAAGGCCGAAGATCTTACCATACACTGATATGGTAAGATGGGTCATTGATAACCTCAAAATTGCAGACAAACCATTTAAAATTCCCAAGCTAGAGAACATAGTTCATCTACCGCTGAAGATTTGCGAACAATGTATCATCTGCCATTGCCACACAGGATTTATGAAAGCTTTCTTGGAGAAATTTTCAAGAAAGAATTCAAACTTAATGAAGGTGATCAAAGGATGAAAGAAAGATTAGGGCAAGATAAAGCGGGATAAACTTGGTATGTGCCCCATTACACAATTTCCATAACCTTACTATTATGTAGCAGGAATGCTATGTAGACTATTTTCTAGACCTGATACCATGAAATTCTCTATTGAGTGGGTTCCTTTAATTAGTGCAGTCGTCAATTCCACTGTCATGAATTGGGAAAATTTTTTATCTGATAACTTGGCCAAAACCATCATGGATTATAGAACCAATAGAGTATTTTCCACTAGGAAAATTCCCCCTTTCTATATGAGCGCATATATCATGGATGCTATATGTTTCTGCTCAAGTTTTCCTACTATGGGTTGGAAGTGGAAAAGCCAAGACCCTAACCCGATTCAAATATATCATGACGCCCTATGGGAGTCTGAGTTTTATTTACATTTTTGCAAAATTTGTCATGGATTTATGTTACCTATTTATCAGATTTTTTTCAATGAGAGAATTCCCAGAATTTCCAGAGAATCCAATGTTGATATTTTACATGTAGCTCGATGGTTTGGAGAGGAAAATTTTACTTATATAAGTGTTTTTGGGAGTCTTTCTTCTCCTCATGTCCTACCCTACTATGTTCCAGACAAACTTTTGGCAAGATAAATCGCATACCAAATTCTGGTAAGCAGTATAACCAAGCAACTCAGAGATTCCAAGAAGGCCATTTGGCCTAACTTCGCAGTACAGTGTGGCACTTTTTCCCCTTTTGACAGAGGTCATGAAGTTAAATACGTTCCAATATTTCATTGAACATGGCTTTAATTCTAGGGAGACAAAACATGCACTCAGTCAAAGCTAGCATTAGTTAGGGGCAGCTTAAAGGTGTTTACAAGATTGATTTCTCATGTGGGAAAAGTTATATTGGTGAAACTGGGCGCTCTCTTCAAAAGCGTCTGAAGGAGCATGGTGCCGATATTAAACATGAGCGAGCTCGAACCTCAGCCCTTTTTTATCACTCCTCGAAAACGAAACATCACTTGCGTCTTGAGGATGCTAAAATCATTGCAAGGGAGGAACACTATCAGAGACAAAATATTAGAGAAGAAGTGGAGATTATAAAACACCCGCATAACATCAACATGGATGGAGGATTTGAGATTAGTGACAGTTGGTGGCCTCTTATTAGACAGATTTTCTCATTAGGTTCGTTCGCTTCCCAGCTATAAGTTCACAGGTTTGCTTCTTCTCCTTTTAGTAAGTAGTTTAGGGTCTTGTTTGTACAAAGCATTTTATTTCACTCACTTGTAATAATTATTTATGTTGATTAATTTGTATTCCATTTATAAAAATTAATCAATTAAATAATTATTATTATCAGCGAGGGGAAGTTAAATTTCAAATATTTCGTTAAAAGTAAATTATAAATTATAATAACTTATTAGGATTTAAATAAATAATTTATAACAACTTATTAGGTTTAATTAATTATATTAATATTCATTAATTATTATCATTTATTTATTAACTTATATAAAATTTAGGTTAGCAGTTAAAAACCTCAAAGGGTAATTAAAATATTTTTAGTCGTAAAATTTAGACATTAGTTAAAATTATTTAAAAACTTTAGACATTAAATATTAAAAAAAAAAGTTTAGACATCAAATAAATAATTTTAGACATCAAATAAATAATTATAATTTAAATAATATTAGACATTAAAAATTTTAGACATAAATATAATTAATTAAAATTTAAATAATTAAAATATTTATTAAAAAATTAAAATTTAAGATTTAAATATTTATTAAATATTTGGTTATTATTAAAATAAAAAATTTTAAATTAATTTTTTTTTTAATAAAAATAATTTATTTAATTAAGATTGTTTTCTATTGTCAACTCCTCTCAAGCATCATATTCCTTCACTATTTATACCTTAACCTTTGGTGACCTTCTTTCATTCTTCATTCTAGTCCTGATGATGGATCTCCATTGGGATTCGAAATGTTGACCAATGTTGTATGATACTGTGGATAATCCAGATTCTACAGCAATGATCCAAATGTGGTTGAGAATTTTACCACTAGTCTTAATCTCAGACTGTTCGCAAATGAAAAAGACATGTTTGATGATTTATTTGAAGGTGTAGAGAAGTTTGCAAATGTGTTAAAGACTGCATCAAATAAGATCAGTGTAGCAGACCTTAAGTATTTTCATCAGTATAGAAACAAGAGGCTAGAAACAGTCCCATTGGAATTGTTACAAATAGAAGATGTCAGACAACCAACCCCCAACATTAGTTTACACAATGAAGCTAAAGACATGTCAGAAGATGAATCACAAGAGAAATAAATTTGAGATTTATAGCACTCTCAACATCAGTATCAGAGCTTAGATCATTCTAATAATGAATCTGAGAGAAAAAATGAAAGCCATAAGAAAATAATTGAAAACTAATTAAAGTAATTGATATGCAAGCTGAGGAGGAACTTGTGGAGCCGAATCATCTTCAAAAGAAGTTCAAGATTTTCATACTACACTTGAGCTGACAATTAAACCTCGAGCATAAGATTTAAAGACAGAATGGACAAAATTTACTAAAGCATTGGATACACCACCACCACCAAAGCCTAATGTTGAAGAATCGACAAGTTTTCAAATGCGTGAGCAAACCCAACATATAGTGGAAAATGAAATGCCACTATAGTAGGTACCAGAAGATCAAGATCAAGAGATTATCTCAGCCTACCAAACATAGGAAATCATTTTGAAAATTGAGGAAATACCTCCATTAGATGTTTTCTATAGCCCAAATCACAAAGCTGTAGTCAAGAAAAGAAAGAGAAGAAGAATTGAAGAATCAGTGACTGCTCTTGACAATGAATCAGTGGATGTTGTATGGAAGGAATATTTACCAATCCTACTGAACGTTTCACTAAACTATCACAATTTTCTAGTTCATATGTAACTGCTACAGTTGATAAAGTAGAAGAAGCGAATCTTCTTCTCGAACAAAAGGAAGACAAAGTTCAAGAATTGGAAAGACTACTAGAATAGGAAAAGCTTAATTCCAATAAGCAGATTGAGATGAAAATATCACAATTCCAAAATGACTTTGAAAGATTGAAATTGCAGCACCAAGTACAGATTTCAGAAAAGGAAACATAGATAGAAGCAACGATGGATAAACTTAAAATTCAGCCTCAAATAGATCAATTTATTAAAGAGGCACTTGAATGGAATGCAAAATTGAATCAACAACAGGAAGATTTTTGTCATCAAATCTGAATTACCAGCTCATATTGTGATACAAGAAAGATTTTGATTCAACAAGTAGCTAACAAGAGGCTGGACTGTGAAAAGGTCCAAAAGAATTTTTTTGAGTTCATCTTATGGCAAGAGTCTGATACAGGAAAGAAAGTTGATCTCCCCAAAATTGATAAATTTCACAAAGGTATTGTATTCAAATATTGGGCAATGCAGTTAAGATAGGCAGAGAAGGCAACATCAAAGGAAGCAAATTTGACAAATGAAATCATCAAATCTATTAATGGACAACTTCTAAATGTTGAACTTATCAAAGAATCTACAACCTAAGTGCTCCCAGAGCTTTAATTATTAGAAGCACGGTGGAAGTAAAGTGCAAAGACACAGGCATAAGCTATAAAAAATATAACTAACTTAGATCAGGAAAATTACTGGAATTTTCTGATCAAACCACTTCATCAGTGCTTGACTCTACAATCATTAACTAATTCCACTAAGAAATTGTTTCCAGCACTTTCAAATACAGTGTTGAAATTCCAGGTCAAATCTTGGATCACACAACCAGCTCAGCGAAAGCCAATGGTATATATTTTCCACCCCAGAGATCAAATGGGAAAAGAAGATCAACCCACCTAAGAATGTTGTTATTTTTATTCCTAGATTGTAGTTTAAGTTTACTCATTACAAGGAAGGTTGTTTGAAACCTCCTTAAATTTTTATGTAATAATATATTTTAGACATATTTAGTTTAGTATTTAAACCCTTCTCATGCATTTAGAGAAGGGTCCATAAAATTTTCAAAAACATTTGCAAAGGAATGCACTTCTGTATGTTCGTGAATTCCTTGATGAATTTATGGAACTAAGTCTGTTATCTTTTGCTATTGAAGTTGTTTAACTGAAGTTGCACTTTTTTACTCATTGAATTTCTTTAACGTGAAGAGGAATAGAATACGGTTGTCGGTTTGAATGAGTAGAACCTCGAATATATGGTACTTCTACACATTATATTAAGTTTTTCTTCTTGAATTGACAACCATCTTTTATCTGTATTATATATGAAATTTGTTATCATTAAGTGAATGTTAAATGCAGTTTTGTACTGATATTTATTTATGGTTACTTATTTCATATATTATCAAACTTATGAATGCGATATGTATTTCAAAATTTTTTTGATTAAACTATTTTGTCAAAATAATTATTTTTACATAATTTTCATCTCTTTCAAATTTTGAATAATCTTCATTACCAATTGTTGAAATATATCTTTCTGGATCACATTGAAGAATGAATAATCCTGGGTATATAGTAGAATAGATATTTAATCATTTCATATGATATATTAAATCATTTTCCATTTGCATGTTATAAACAAAACACACCCTTTTCATCCTTATTAGGAAACCAGTCCCTTTATCCCCAATCGGAGCCACTACACCAAACGAAAAAGGACTTGCTCTAAGGTTTGGACTGTGTGGTTTTCCCCCATGTTGTTGCAATGGAATTTTGAGGCTTCAACAGATCCCAAGCCCCATTTTTGTCCAAAGATGCCATTTCATAAACCGTGGCCTCTTTCCATAGTTTTCCATCCTCTAAATCAACTTCCTCCCTGATAGTTCTAATATCAACGTCTGTAATAGATAAAGAAAATTTTGAACAACAAACATATGGACTATACCTTTATGGTTTCCTTCTTTTTCGAACTGATCTTCTCAAAGATGGAGTTTGTGCTCTTCCTCTTCTGATTCTTGTTTTGTTGTAGAGTCTGATTCTTCCTCTTTTATCTCAAACTCTATCTTCTCATGTTCCTTTGGTAGGAATTCATGTTTAATAACATCTTTCACCTCTCTAAACACCACATCTTGGTTGTACACAACATTCCTTGTTTCTGGGTTCCAAATCTTATAAACTTTTAAACCATCCTTATACCTAATAAAGATGCACCATTCATATTTAGTATCTAACTTGGTTATTTTCTCCTTTGTAACATGTACATATGCATCATAGCCAAATACCCTTAGATGTGAAAGAGAGGGTTTCTTGTTGGAAATACTGAGAGGGGGGGTGAATCAATATTCCTTTCAATTAGTATTATTATTAATCTTTCAGAGCATTAGTTAATCTTCAATTATTACTAGTGTTTGTAAAATGATAGCAATAAACAAAAGGAATACAAATGCGCACATTTTTTAAGGTGGAAACCCTCTTTGGGCAAAAAAAACAATTGAATTATTTTCTAATAATTCTTTAATATTCAACTCCAATTGAAAATAAAGCTCCAACTTACTAGAATATAGAAAAGCATTCTTCTCCAACTCCCACTGGATGGACACTCCAACGCCCGAGATTCTTTAGTAATAAACTGAAGGGATGCCCCAACAAACAATGAGATACAAATCACCCTAACACCACCCTAGCACCCTAAATTTTTCACAGGCTTTAACTTGTTGGTGACTTCATTCACCATCCTAGCACCACCCTACCACCCTATAGAAGAATAAAACAAGAATGGAATCCCGTACTAGGGAAAATGGTCCACTTTACAATGATATAGAATGATGTTGAAAAATAATACACACTAGACCATAACCCCAACTATGAAACAACCACCTAATGATGATCCTAGACCCCCCGACACTGCCTCTTCAACTCTTGGTAGATAGACACTTGTACAATTTTTACAATGATGCAATTACAATGACTTAGTACAATGTGTTAGAGTCAGCCTTTGCAGCCTTCGTTGAGTGATCAAACATGCTCTTACAAAGTGATTTTAAGGTGTCAAGGTCAAATTTTTCATTTCAATGAGTCTTCAAGCAAAATTTGGTCACTAGGCATTAGGTCTAGGGGTTGCTTTTACTCCTGTCAAAGTTGTCCAAATGTCGGTCCATGTCACCATTCAGCTGAGTGTACCATCATTCAGAGGGTTGTCATCATCATTTCAAGTTCCATTGGGTCATTTTACATCTTGTTCATGCTTCAGTTGTGCCTAGGTAAGGTCCATTTCCCTCTCCTAGGGTTTTGGAGGTAATTTCTCTTGGATGGTCAAATCATAGAAAAAATTGTATCCTGATGTTCACACACCTTCCCCTATCCTTAATATACCTTATTAAACACTTCCCATCACTGAGATTCCCTAAATTCCTCATTTTTGCACAAACCCTAGTTTCTTGCCACAACTTGGCAATTTTCTAGGCTAGGCCTGTGTTTTGCCCTTTTGGACCCCTTCCCCTCACTCGATCTCTAAGATTCCACTTTCCCCTGCTTCCTAACATCCCTCCCTACTTCCCAAAATTTCCCCAAGAATTTATAAGCCCCCTATCCCCTTCATTTCGCTTCATTTCGACAAAATCCCTTGTTCCACACATCGGGATCGGTTTCACTCAAAAGATGTTTCAGAGCAATAAAAGATGAATTTTGGAACACTGAGAGAGGTTTTTGTCCACAACATCCCAAGGAAGAAAAACCTCCTTCACGTTTTACACCGGTATAATGGTTTTGGAGAAATGTCAAAAATACCGTTGCCTCAGGAGAATTGAATGCACCTCTGAAGTGACCTTGGGAAAATCACGATTTCTCCTAGCATGGTTGGCCAAATGACTTGCATGATGAGTCAAATGATAACTAGACAAAAATATATTTCCAATGAGCTATCATGAGCTCAATTTGGAGTTGAGGAAGACCTTCAAAAGTTGGCTGCAACAGCACTCTGCCTTGAGGCAGCCTCATTCTGCTCATTTTGAATAGTGTTGAGAGATTTGATTTTTGACAGGGTAAATGAAATAAAAATTGCATAATTCCACTTTTTTTGGAAATTAGACTCCAATAGATTTCCAACGAGCTATCACACGCCCGATTTGGACACCGGGAAGGCCTCCAAACTCCTCCTGCAAAATGCACTATGTGATAAAGTGCATGAGACCCACTTGAGTGGTTGCGACCCACTTGAAGGTTGCGACCCACTTGATAGTTTCAGCCAGTGTAAATTTGAACAGTTGCGACCCACTTAAAGGTTGCGACCCACTTGAATGGTTGCGACCCACTTAAAAACAGAGCCCAGAAATTTCGTGCTTTGCGCCCAGTTTCATGTGGAATCGACTCCAGCTGCTTTCAAACAGGTTTTCAATCAATGCTCAGTAGATTTTAAATATGGTTGTGATGTCTTGAAGTGGGAAAATTGATTTATTTGAATGGAGAGGTGAAACCCTATATGCATAGCAGATTTATTCTCTAGGTTTTTAAATACATATGGATGGTTGTGTGAAGGTTTTCCCACCTTGCATGGTTGATATATATACCTCTACATATATTGTCAAAGTCTCACTGCCCTCACACTCATTCTACCACTATTGCCATCATCATTATTTTACCACTGTTATGACTTTTTGTTTCACTGTGATCATTGTCACATTGTGTCTCACTTCCCATTGACAAACACGGTCTTCTACTCATTGTTCCTTTTGACAAATTTTATCCGGTATTTTAAAGGCTGCACCCCACATTTTGCACTTGGTACTCATTTGTCAAGATCCACTTGTAATCAAAACAGAGACTGTTCTTTTATCCCAATCCACCTAAACAGAGCTATTACCATTGTGTGTTTCCTATGATGCTTTGGTACATATGCAATATATTTGGGTTTTGAGAATGCATTGAAACTTTGACATCACTGCATCTATATCAATATATACATATTGCAAATATCTTGTTCAAAGCCATGTCAGAGACAGAAGTCAGAGTATGAGCAGGAGTCGGACAGTGACTCAATCGTTGAGGTTGATGTATTGAGATGGAGCATAGCAGTGCACCAGTAGTGGTAACATATCATCGAAGCCACAGAGCTTTGTTTCAACATCGCGACGAGTACTATCTCCACCCGGGGTGGAAGGGGTCTCGTTGACTTCATCAGCAGCGCGAGTACTATCTCCACATGGCGTGGAAGGGGTCTCGCCTTCTTCATCAGCGTAGGTACATTCACAGGATCATGATAGAGACAAAGACATGCTTCGTCACATGAAAGGACATTATTGGGCTCGTATGCATGTCTGCAAAGCGAGAATGAAGATTCTGAAGAGGAGGTTGAGCGAAGCACTAAAACGGCGGAAAAGGCCTAATCCAATTCAGATTTTGGCCGAGGCTTCGTTGACTGGGCAAGATACATGATGGAGGATCTTCACTCTGAATTTGAGCAAATTCGGAGAAAATTTTGTCATTTTGAAATTTTTGGTCTAAAAACAGGTTTTTCAGTTAAGTGGGTCTCGCACTCATATGCTCACTTTTTTTCGGGACACTTGCTCAAGGAAATTTTTACATTTTTGGATTTTTCATGGTAATTTATGCATCCTCAGGCATTACCGAAGCATTTCATCAGATTCTGGATGGTCAAAAAGCTCAAAAATACCATAAAAACCACCTTGCTGCCACCTTTTGCACCAGTAGGAAGTACTTCTGGGAGAAAGCCGTTTTGGAGGGTCAAATGAACTCCAAATTGGAAAATTTCACTTGGTTTGGATAGCCAACATCCAGGGATTTCCAACGAGCTATCATGAGCTCAATTTGGATGCCGGGAAGTCCTTCAAAATCGGGCTGAAAGTCATGCGACCCACTTGTTTCAGGCATGCGACCCACTTAAATTTTTGGCTGAATTTTCAACTTCCAGCTCAGATTTTCGGCCAGTTTGGACCAGTTTTGCTTGTGGATGAAATTTTTGAGTTATTATGATGTAAATTTATGTTTGGCATGTAACTTTGGTTCATTTATACCTATTCTTGAAGATTCACTCTCAAAAAAGTGAAAATCATGTAAATGAATCAGTTTCCACTCTTTTAGAGGCAAGTTGTTAGCTGCCTAGATTTTAGTTCCTTGATTAGAATTTGGTTGAAACTGATCCCTGAAGAAGGAATTCGACCCCTAGAGGTGTGGGAAGGGGTTAGGATGGTCTATATGATGTAATTTCTCAATCATTTTCAGAGGTTGGAGAGGTTGGACTCTTGGGAGACTTTTGGCACCATTGTACATATTTTTTCATATTTTTGCTAAGGAAAGATCAGAGGTTTTGTGGCACTTGTTGGGATCCTTGTGGTGTTTTGTTCTTGATGGTGTTTTCTCTGTATTTACTGTAAGTTTTTCATGTTTAATGTATTCCATTCCTTTCATATGCTTCTGAACTAAATTGGATGAGTAGATGAGGTTGAATCCATCGTTTACCGTGCTCTGCCTTTGAATTCATTTAGTTCTATATGTTTTCGACTGTTTGAAGAGGATCCAAGTTCTTCTTTGCCCTCTTTAGCTCCTCGTCGGTCTGATCCGTCCGTATATCCAATTAAAGGCATCAAGACAGTCACCTACCTCGCCCCAACTCGAAATCTGCAAAGGTCTGACCTTATCCCCGGACCCAAAATTTGTTTTCCCATTTCTCCAGCGAAAACCCAAAAAACCAAAAATCAAACATACCTATCTCTTTACTAGCCTAAAATTAGTTCTTATTGTAAGTCATCTCGCATCCTATTGCTCATTTTCTCGAGATTGACGGAGAGAGCCCTCTCTTGTCCTCGTAGGGCTAGCTACGAGGCTGAGCGTGGTTTGATGTAGCCTTGAGTTTTACTTCATTTCAGCCTGAGGTAGATTTGAGTGCTAACATAGTGGCGACCATACTGGGGAAGAAATTGGTTTGCTGGTTAGTGTTGATTGATTTATAGCTACAGACGGAGCCTGAAGTCACGCCAGGTAGCTTTCGAACTGCTCTTGCTCTGCGAGTGCATAGTAGATAAACGCTGCTTCAGTCGATCTCCGGTCTAGCTTGTAATCGTAACACTTAACTTATAAATTGCCCCAGTACATGTATCAAGTTCAGATCTGATGGTTGATGGTGGACAACGATCAGACATAAGAAGGCTGAAATCATTCACCTGGTGACTCCAATTCAAAGTCTGGAGGACTGATTTTTTCTCTGAGAAAATGGAAGGATCTTACACAAAGTTCAGGTATCTAAAGTGGAATGGTATTCAGGATCTAATCTTATTTCTTGTAAATTACTTCTTTGCTGGTCTTGAAGCTATCCTGAAAGTTTTTCAAAGTTTGTTGTATGAGAAAGGTGATCAAAACCTTCACTCGACCTATTCAAAGAGTGTAAATACTGAGTTTCCCTTTGATCCTGGCCTCCTTACTTTTTCCACATCTTATGATGACTCTCTTCAGAGTGATGAGCCAGAAAAAAAAACTGATCCCACAGCTCTTGTACAAACCCCTACACCTTGTAAAATTCCAAATCGGTACAAACCTCTTGTTTTACCTTATGTTCTTCATGCTTTTCCTGAAAATTATGACCTATATCTACCGAGATTTGACGGTGAATGTAACAATGTCAACGCTGAGCAACATGTGCAGAATGTTGAGACTTTTCAAGATCTTTTTGAAGTTGATGATGAAGATGTTAGTATCAGACTTTTTGCTCTTTCTTTGCAAGGCCGAGTGAAGAGTTGGTTCAAAGCCCTGCGTGATGCGAGCATCACAAATTTTCAGCAGTTTGTCACAGTTTTCCTCGACAGGTGGATGATCGGACATAACTTTTTGTTGATTATAGAAGAGTATAACCAGCTGAAAAGACTGCCAGGGGAGACAGTACAACAATTTTTTGCCAGATTTAACCAAGTTTATTATTCGATGCCAGTTGATATAAGACCTTCTCCTAGATCTGCTCTCTTGCACTACCCGGGTGCCTTTGATCCGGAAATGGAGTTTCAGTTGAGAGAAAAGAATATTGCAACACTTCACGAGATGCAGAACAAGGCAGTGAATGTAGAGGCTCATTTGCTGATCTTGAGGGCAAGGTTGAAGGAAGAAGAAAAGAAGAATGTTTCAGAGCAGCTGACACTTTCAGAGGAAAAGCTTGATCTTTTTGTAAATGCAGTAGAAGAGATGGTGCGGAAAATGACTGCAAAAAATGAAAATGACATTCAAGAACAAGTTGCTGATCCAAAACATTTTGTTTCTGATCCCAGTTGTCATAGTGATTTTTTTATAGATCATTGTGAAGAAGAGAGAGCTGTTGATATGATGTGTATGTTTGATGATGTGTTTTATACTGATGAATTGCCTCAGTTTGATCAGTATGATGATGATTATGTTCTCCAAACAGTAGCTAATCTTGCAGACAAATCAGTAGCTAGTTTGTGCGAGGAGGAAGTTCACTTTCAGCAGCTCGAGTACAGTGATCAACCGATGCATATCAGCTATAGCAATGATGAGGAAAGTGCAGAAAATTTTGATGTAAGTGAAGGATATTTGCCTTTTTGTTTTGATTCGTTTCAGTTCATTAGAGATAACTTCCATGCAATCAGAAATCAAACGTCAACAAGTCTTGATCTGGATCGTCTTGAGGGCAACGAAAACTTCTCATATTCAGATTTGCAGCCCCCAAAAGTCATTGATTGTCAAGCTGCAGATGAGGACATGGAAGCTAGTACATGTGATCAAATGATACAAGGTGACTCTGTACCATTTTGTTTTGAATCATTTCAGTTTTTGAAGGGTAAATTGCATAGTAAATCTTCAAATGAACAGCCTATAAGAAATCAGCAATCTCTCAGTGTTAATGTTGAGGATGAGACAGATAACGAGATTTTTGAGCAGCCTGTAGCATCAGATTTGCAGCCATCCAATGCAATTGAAGGTCAGATTACAGATGAAGGTGTGGAAGATGAAATACATGATTTGATGATGCAGGAAAATTCTATACCCTTTTGTTTCGAGGCATTTCAGTTTATAAGGCAGAATATTCGTAATATATCTCAAGGAAAAGAGGAACAGCCAGTAGGATGTCATACAGTTTCAAGGGATACAGTGCAACAGTCTTCTCAAGTTTTTGATGATCCTATTGCTCGTGTGTTGGATGATGTTTGTTGTAAAAGTTTTCCTTTATTAGCTAACCATGTGCCGGAAAAGAATGTTGATGATAATCTTATTCAAAGGTCACCTTCATTCTCTTGTTTAACAGATTTTTCATTACAAAGCCCTCATCAAGGTTTGCAGTCATATGAGGAGATTGATGAAGGAGACTTTTGTTCTGTTTGTAATCAGCAACAGTGTTTGGTTATTCATGAATTTCAGGATCCTTTTGACAGCTTGCTGCAATCACCAAAGAAAAGCACCGCAGATGTGAGGAAAATTTTAAGATCAAGGTATGGAGATTATCTGGACCAGAGCTATGTTTATGAAGATCCATTCGCAGTATTCTTGCAGTCATCCAGTCAATTTGTGCTTTGCAAGTTTATCAGCAGTCCACTTGGTTCAAAGTTTCCATGGGAGTTGCCTTTCAGTAGTTGTTTCTCGTTGTTCATAAGCAAGCATTTGGGAAGAAATCAAACAGCAGCCAGCATGCTTACATGGTTGCATTGGCTGTTCCATTACAGTTGATCGGGTGGTGTAAAGTACAATTAGAGTAGGTTGTATTGAATAAGCTCTACTTTGAGCATCTTTTTCAGTTTGTCAGTTGTGTTTAAGTATCAAGTCAGTTTTTAGTTGAGTGAGAATCAATTTTTGTCATCAGTTTTCAGTCATGCATTTCAGTTTGAGTTTTTGATTCCATGGCTCAATGGATAAGGCACTGGTCTGCTCTCCCAAAGATCTGCCGTTCTTGGCACCTCCAAGGAGCTACCATCTCCATTGGAGCCAATGTTAGAGTCAGCCTTTGCAGCCTTCCTTCAGTGATCAAACATGCTCTTACAAAGTGATTTTAAGGTGTCAAGGTCAAATTTTGTCATTTCAATGAGTCTTCAAGCAAAATTTGGTCACTAGGCATTAGGTCTGGGGTTTGTTTTCACTCTTTTCAAATTTGTCCAAATGTCGGTCCATGTCACCATTCAGCTGAGTGTGCCATCATTCAGAGGGTTTTCATCATCATGTCAAGTTCCATTGAGTCATTTTACACCTTGTTCATGCTTCAGTTGTGCCTAGGTAAGGTCCATTTCCCTCTCCTAGGGTTTTGGAGGTAATTTCTCTTGGATGGTCAAATCATCGAAAAAATTGTATCCTGATGTTCACACACCTTCCCCTATCCTTAATATACCTTATTAAACACTTTCCATCACTGAGATTCCCTAAATTCCTCATTTTTGCACAAACCCTAGTTTCTTGCCACAACTTGGCAATTTTCTAGGCTAGGCCTGTGTTTTGCCGTTTTGGACCCCTTCCCCTCACTCGATCTCTAATATTCCACTTTCCCCTGCTTCCTAACATCCCTCCCTACTTCCAAAAATTTCCCCAAGAATTTAGAAGCCCCCTATCCCCTTCATTTCGCTTCATTTCGACAAAATCCCTTGTTCCACACATCGGGATCGGTTTCACTCAAAAGATGTTTCAGAGCAATAAAAGATGAATTTTTGAAAACTGAGAGAGGTTTTTGTCCAAAACATCCCAAGGCGAAAAAACCTCCTTCACTTTTTACACAGATATAATGGTTTTGGAGAAATGACAAAAATACCGTTGCCTCAGGAGAATTGAATGCACCTCTAGAGTGACCTTGGGAAAATCAAGATTTCTCCTAGCATCGTTGGCCAAATTACTTGCATGATGAGTCAAATGATAACTAGACAACAATATCTTTCTGATGCGCTATCATTAGCACAATTTGGAGTTGAGGAAGACCTTCAAACATTGGCTGCAACAGCACTCTGCCTTGAGGCAGCCTCATTCTGCTCATTTTGACTAGTGTTGGGAGATTTGATTTTTGACAGGGTAAATGAAATCCAAATTGCATAATTCCACTTTTGTTGGAAATTAGACTCCAAGATATTTCCAACGAGCTATCACACGCCTGATTTGGACACCGGGAAGGCCTCCAAAAGCTTCCTGCAAAATGCACTATGTGGGAAGTGCATGAGACCCACTTGAGTGGTTGCGACCCACTTGAAGGTTGCGACCCACGTGATAGTTTCAGCTAGTGTAAATTTGAACAGTTGCGACCCACTTAAAAGTTGCGACCCACTTGAATGGTTGCGACCCACTTAAAAACAGAGCCCAGAAATTTTGTGCTTTGCGCCCAGTTTCATGTGGAATTGACTCCAGCTGCTTTCAAACAGGTTTTCAATCAATGCTCAGTAGATTTTAAATATGGTTGTGATGTCTTGAAGTGGGAAAATTGATTTATTTGAATGGAGAGGTGAAACCCTATATGCATAGAAGATTTATTCTCTAGGGTTTTAAATACATATGGATGGTTGTGTGAAGGTTTTCCCACCTTGCATGGTTGATATATATACCTCTACATATATTGTCAAAGTCTCACTGCCCTCACACTCATTCTACCACTGTTGCCATCATCATTATTTTACCACTGTTATGGATTTTTGTTTCACTGTGATCATTGTCACATTGTGTCTCACTTCCCATTGACAAACACGGTCTTCTACTCATTGTTCCCTTTGGCAAATTTTATCCGGTATTTTAAAGGCTGCACCCCACATTTTGCACTTGGTACTCATTTGTCAAGATCCACTTGTAATCAAAACAGAGACTGTTCTTTTATCCCAATCCACCTAAATAGAGCTATTACCATTGTGTGTTTCCTATGATGCTTTGGTACATATGCAATATATTTGGGTTTTGAGAATGCATTGAAACTTTGACATCACTGCATCTATATCAATATATACATATTGCAAATATCTTGTTCAAATCCATGTCAGAGATAGAAGTCAGAGTATGAGCAGGAGTCGGACAGTGACTCAATCATTGAGGTTGATGTACCGATATGGAGCATAGCAGTGCACCAGTAGTGGTAACATATCAGAGAAGCCACAGAGCTTTTTTTCAACATCACGACGAGTACTATCTCCACCCGGGGTGGAAGGGGTCTCGTTGACTTCATCAGCAGCGCGAGTACTATCTCCACATGGCGTGGAAGGGGTCTCGCCTTCTTCATCAGTGTAGGTACATTCACAGGATAATGATAGAGACAAAGACATGCTTCGTCACATGAAAGGCCATTATTGGGCTCGCATGCATGTCTGCAAAGCGAGAATGAAGATTCTAAAGAGGAGGTTGAGCGAAGCACTAAAACGGCGGAAAAGGCCTGATCCACTCCGGATTTTGGCCGAGGCTTCATTGGCTGGGCAAGATACATGATGGAGGGTCTTCGCTCCGAATTTGAGCAAATTCGGAGAAAATTTTGTCATTTTGAAATTTTTTTGGTCTAAAAACAGGTTTTTCAGTTAAGCGGGTAGCACGCCCATATGCTCATTTTCTTTTTGGGACACTTGCTGAAGGAAATTTTTGCATTTTTGGATTTTTCATGGTAAGTTATGCATCCTCAGGCATTTCCGAAGCATTTCATCAGATTCTGGATGGTCAAAAAGCTCAAAAACACCATGAAAACCACCTTGCTGCCACCTTTTGCACCAGCAGGAAGTACTTCTGGGAGAATGAGGTTTTGGAGGGTCAAATGAGCTCCAACTTGGGAAATTCCACTTGGGTTGGATAGCCAACATCCAGAGCTTTCCAACGAGCTATCATGAGCTCAATTTGGATGTCGGGAAGTACTTCAAAATCGGGCTGAAAGGCATGCGACCCACTTGGCTCAGGCATGCGACCCACTTAAATTTTTGGCTGAATTTTCAACTTCTAGCTCAGATTTTCGGCCAGTTTGGACCAGTTTTGCTTGGGGATGAAATTTTTGAGTTATTATGATGTAAATTTATGTTTGGCATGTAACTTTGGTTCATTTTTACCTATTATAGAAGATTCACTCTTAAAAAAGTGAAAATCATGTAAATGAATCAGTTTCCACTCTTTTAGAGGCAAGTTGTTAGCTGCCTAGATTTTAGTTCCTTGATTAGAATTTGGTTGAAACTGACCCCTGAAGGAGGAATTCGACCCCTAGAGGTGTGGGAAGGGGTTAGAGTGATCTATATGATGTAATTTCTCAATCATTTTCAGAGTTGGAGAGGTTGGACTCTTGGGAGACTTTTGGCACCATTGTACATATTTTTTCATATTTTGGCTAAGGAAAGATCAGAGGTTTTGCGGCACTTGTTGGGATCCTTGTGGTGTTTTGTTCTTGATGGTGTTTTCTCTCTGTTTACTGTAATTTTTTCATGTTTAATGTATTCCATTCCTTTCATATGCTTCTAAACTAAATTGGATGAGTAGATGAGGTTGAATCCATCGTTTACCGTGCTCTGCCTTTGAATTCATTTAGTTCTATATGTTTTCGACTGTTTGAAGAGGATCCAAGTTCTTCTTTGCCCTCTTCAGCTCCTCGTCGGTCTGATCTGTCCGTATATCCAAATCAAAAGCATCAAGACAATCACCTACCTCGCCCCAACTCGAAATCTGCAAAGGTCTGACCTTATCCCCGGACCCAAAATTTGTTTTTCCCATTTCTCCAGCGAAAACCCAAAAATCAAAAATCAAACATACCTATCTCTTTACTAGCCTAAAATCAGTTCCCTTTTAAAGTCATCTCACACCCTATTGTTCATTTTATCGAGATTGACGGAGAGAGCCCTCTCCTGTCCTCGTAGGGCTAGCTACGAGGCTGAGCGTGGTTTGATGTAGCCTTGAGTTTTACCTCATTTCAGCCTGAGGTAAATTTGAGTGCTAACATAGTGGCGACCATACTGGGGAAGAAATTGGTTTGCTGGTTAGTGTTGATTGATTTATAGCTACAAACGGAGTCTAAAGTCACGCCAGGTAGCCTTCGAACTGCTCTTGCTCTGCGAGTGCATAGTAGATAAACGCTGCTTCAGTCGATCTCCGGTCTAGCTTGTAATCATAACACTTAACTTATAAATTGCCCCAGTACATGTATCGAGTTCAGATCTGATGGTTGATGGTGGACAACGATCAGACATAAGAAGGCTGAAATCATTCACCTGGTGACTCCAATTCAAAGTCTGGAGGACTGACTCTTTCTCTGAGAAAATGGAAGGATCTTACACAAAGTTCAGGTATCTAAAGTGGAATGGTATTCAGGATCTAGTCTGCTTTCTTGTAAATTACTTCTTCGCTGGTCTTGAAGCTGTCCTGAAAGTTTTTCAGAATTTTTTGTATGATAAAGGTGATCAAAATCTTCACTCGACCTATTCAAAAAGTGTAAATACTGAGTTTCCCTTTGATCCTGGCCTCCTTACTTTTCCCACATCTTATGATGACTCTCTTCAGAGTGATGAGCCTAAAGAAAACAAAACTGATCCCACAGCTCTTGTACATGCCCCTACACCTTGTAAAATTCCAGATCGGTACAAACCTCTTGTTTTACCTTCTATTCTTCATGCTTTTCCTGCAAATTATGACCTATATCTACCGAGATTTGATGGTGAATGTAACAATGTCAACGCTGAGCAACATGTGCAGAATGTTGAGACTTTTCTAGATCTTTTTGAAGTTGATGATGAAGATGTTAGTATCAGACTTTTTTCTCTTTCTTTGCAAGGCCAAGTGAAGAGTTGGTTTAAAGCCCTGCCTGATGCGAGCATTTCAGATTTCCAGCAGTTGGTCAAAGTTTTCCTTGACAGGTGGATGATTGGACAGAACTTTTTGTTGATTATAGAGGAGTATAACCAGCTGAAAAGATTGCCAGGAGAGACAGTACAACAATTTTCTGCTAGATTTAACCAATTTTATTATTCGATGCCAGTTGATATAAGACCTTCTCCTAGATCTGCTCTCTTGCACTACCCGGGTGCCTTTGATCCGGAAATGGAGTTTCAGCTGAGAGAAAAGAATATTGCAACACTTCACGAGATGCAGAACAAGGCAGTGAATGTAGAGGCTCATTTGTTGATCCGGAGGGCAAGGTTGAAGGAAGAAGAAAAGAAGAATGTTTCAGAGCAGCTGACACCTTCAGAGGAAAAGCTTGATCTTTTTGTAAATGCAGTAGAAGAGATGGTGCGGAAAATGACTGCAAAAAATGACAATGACATTCAAGAACAAGTTGCTGATCCAAAACATTTTGTTTCTGATCCCAGTTGTCATAGTGATTGTTTTATAGATCATTGTGAAGAAGAGAGAGCTGTTGATATGATGTGTATGTTTGATGATGTGTTTTATACCGATGAATTGCCTCAGTTTGATCAGTATGATGATGATTATGTTCTCCAAACAGAAGCTAATCTTGCAGACGAATTAGCAGCTACTTTGTGCAAGGAGGAAGTTCACTTTCAGCAGCTTGAGTACAGTGATCAACCGATGCATATCAGCTATGGAAATGATGAGGAAAGTGCAGAAAATTTTGATGTAAGTGAAGGATCTTTGCCTTTTTGTTTTGATTCGTTTCAGTTCATTAGAGATAACTTCCATGCAATCAGAAATCAAACATCAACAAGTCTTGATCTGGATCGTCTTGAGGGCAACGAAGACTTCTCATATTCCGACTTGCAGCCCCTAAAAGCCATTGATTTTCAAGTTGCAGATGAGGACATGGAAGCTGGTACATGTGATCAAATGATACAAGGTGACTCCGTACCATTTTGTTTTGAATCATTTCAGTTTTTGAGAAAAAAATTGCATAGTAAATCTTCAAATGAGAAGCCCATAGGAAATCAGCAATCTCTCAGTGTTAATGTTGAGGATGAGACAGATAACGAGATTTTTGAGCAGCTTGTAGCATCATATTTGCAGCCATCCAATGCAATTGAAGGACAGATTACAGATGAAGTTGTGGAAGATGAAATACATGATTTGATGATGCAGGAAAATTCTATACCCTTTTGTTTCGAGGCATTTCAGTTTATAAGGCAGAATATTCGTAATATATCTCAAGGAAAAGAGGAACAGCCAGTAGGATGTCATACAGTTTCAAGGGATACAGTGCAACAGTCTTCTCAAGTTTTTGATGATCCTATTGCTCGTGTGTTGGATGATGTTTGTTATAAAAATTCTGCTCCATTAGCTAACCATGTGCCCGTAAATAATGTTGATGATAATCTTATTCAAAGGTCACCTTCATTGTCTTGTTTAACAGATTGTTCATTGCATAGCACATGTCAAGATTTCCATTCATATGAGGAGATTGATGAAGGAGACTTTTGTTTTGTCTGGAATCAGCAACAAAGTTTGGTTTTTCATGAATTTCAGGATCCTTTTGGCAGCTTGCTGAAATCACCAAAGAAAAGCACCGCAGATGTGAGGAAGAGTTTAAGAGCAAGGTATGGAGATTATCTGGACCAGAGCTATGTTTATGAAGATCCATTCGCAGTATTCTTGCAGTCATCCAGTCAATTTATGCTTTGCAAGTTTATCAGCAGTCCACTTAGTCCAAAGTTTCCATGGGAGTTTCCTTTCAATAGTTATTTCTCGTTGTTCATAAGCAAGCATTTGGGAAGAAATCAAACAGCAGCGAGCATGCTTACATGGTTGCATTGGCTGTTCCATTACAGTTGATCGGGTGGTGTAAAGCACAATTAGAGTAGGTTGTATTGAATAAGCTCTACTTTGAGCATATTTCCAGTTTTTCGGTTGTGCTTAAGTATCGAGTTAGTTTTTAGTTGAGTGAGATTCAATTTGTGTCGTCAATTCATCAGTTTTCAGTCATGCATTTCAGTTTGAGTTTTTGATTCCATGGCCCAATGGATGAAGGCACTGGTCTGCTCTCCCAAAGATCTGCCGTTCTTGGCACCTCCAAGGAGCTACCATCCCCATTGGAGCCAATGTTAGAGTCAGCCTTTGCAGCCTTCGTTGAGTGATCAAACATGCTCTTACAAAGTGATTTTAAGGTGTCAAGGTCAAATTTTTCATTTCAATGAGTCTTCAAGCAAAATTTGGTCACTAGGCATTAGGTCTAGGGGTTGCTTTTACTCCTGTCAAAGTTGTCCAAATGTCGGTCCATGTCACCATTCAGCTGAGTGTACCATCATTCAAAGGGTTTTCATCATCATGTCAAGTTCCATTGGGTCATTTTACATCTTGTTCATGCTTCAGTTGTGCCTAGGTAAGGTCCATTTCCCTCTCCTAGGGTTTTGGAGGTAATTTCTCTTGGATGGTCAAATCATCGAAAAAATTGTATCCTGATGTTCACACACCTTCCCCTATCCTTAATATACCTTATTAAACACTTCCCATCACTGAGATTCCCTAAATTCCTCATTTTTGCACAAACCCTAGTTTCTTGCCACAACTTGGCAATTTTCTAGGCTAGGCCTGTGTTTTGCCCTTTTGGACCCCTTCCCCTCACTAGATCTCTAAGATTCCACTTTCCCCTACTTCCTAACATCCCTCCCTACTTCCCAAAATTTCCCCAAGAATTTAGAAGCCCCCTATACCCTTCATTTCGCTTCATTTCGACAAAATCCTTTGTTCCACACATCGGGATCGGTTTCACTCAAAATATTTTTCAGAGCAATAAAAGATGAATTTTGGAAAAATGAGAGAGGTTTTTGTCCACAACATCCCAAGGAGGACAAAAATCCTTCACTTTTTACACAGGTATAATGGTTTTGGAGAAATGTCGAAAATACCGTTGCCTCAGGAGAATTGAATGCACCTCTGGAGTGACCTTGGGAAAAGCAAGATTTCTCCTAGCATGGTTGGCCAAATTACTTACATGATGAGTACAATGATAACTAGACAAAAATATCTTTCCAATGAGCTATCCTGAGTGCAATTTGGAGTTGAGGAAGACCTTCAAACATTGGCTGCAACAGCACTCTGCCTTGAGGCAGCCTCATTCTGCTCATTTTGACTAGTGTTGGGAGATTTGATTTTTGACAGGGTAAATGAAATCCAAATTTCATAATTCCACTTTTTTTGGAAAGTAGACTCCAAGAGCTTTCCAACTAGCTATCACACGCCCGATTTGGACACTGGGAAGGCCTCCAAAATCTTCCTGCAAAATGCACTATGTGGGAAGTGCATGAGACCCACTTGAGTGGTTGCGACCCACTTGAAGGTTGCGACCCACTTGATAGTTTCAGCCAGTGTAAATTTGAACAGTTGCGACCCACTTAAAAGTTGCGACCCACTTGAATGGTTGCGACCCACTTAAAAACAGAGCCCAGAAATTTTGTGCTTTGCGCCCAGTTTCATGTGGAATTGACTCCAGCTGCTTTCAAACAGGTTTTCAATCAATGCTCAGTAGATTTTAAATATGGTTGTGATGTCTTGAAGTGGGAAAATTGATTTATTTGAATGGAGAGGTGAAACCCTATATGCATAGCAGATTTATTCTCTAGGGTTTTAAATACATATGGATGGTTGTGTGAAGGTTTTCCCACCTTGCATGGTTGATATATATACCTCTACATATATTGTCAAAGTCTCACTGCCCTCACACTCATTCTACCACTGTTGCCATCATCATTATTTTACCACTGTTATGGCTTTTTGTTTCACTGTGATCATTGTCACATTGTGTCTCACTTCCCATTGACAAACACGGTCTTCTACTCATTGTTCCCTTTGAAAAATTTTATCCGGTATTTTAAAGGCTGCACCCCACATTTTGCACTTGGTACTCATTTGTCAAGATCCACTTGTAATCAAAACAGAGACTGTTCTTTTATCCCAATCCACCTAAATAGAGCTATTACCATTGTGTGTTTCCTATGATGCTTTGGTACATATGCAATATATTTGGGTTTTGAGAATGCATTGAAACTTTGACATCACTGCATCTATATCAATATATACATATTGCAATTATCTCGGTCAAAGCCATGTCAGAGACAGAAGTCAGAGTATGAGCAGGAGTCGGACAGTGACTCAATCGTTGAGGTTGATGTACTGAGATGGAGCATAGCAGTGCACCAGTAGTGGTAACATATCAGAGAAGCCACAGAGCTTTGTTTCAACATCACGATGAGTACTATCTCCACCCGGGGTGGAAGGGGTCTCGTTGACTTCATCAGCAGCGCGAGTACTATCTCCACATGGCGTGGAAGGGGTCTCGCCTTCTTCATCAGCGTAGGTACATTCACAGGATCATGATAGAGACAAGGACATGCTTCGTCACATGAAAGGACATTATTGGGCTCGCATGCATGTCTGCAAAGCGAGAATGAAGATTCTAAAGAGGAGGTTGAGCGAAGCACTAAAACGACAGAAAAGGCCTAATCCACTTCGGATTTTGGCCGAGGCTTCGTTGGCTGGGAAAGATACATGATGGAGGGTCTTCACTCCGAATTTGAGCAAATTCGGAGAAAATTTTGTCATTTTGAAATTTTTTGGTCTAAAAACAGGTTTTTCAGTTAAGCGGGTCTCGCACTCATATGCTCACTTTTTTTTGGGACACTTGCTGAAGGAAATTTTTGCATTTTTGGATTTTTCATGGTAAGTTATGCATCCTCAGGCATTTCCGAAGCATTTCATCATATTCTGGATGGTCAAAAAGCTCAAAAACACCATGAAAACCACCTTGCTGCCACCTTTTGCACCAGCAGGAAGTACTTCTGGGAGAATGAGGTTTTGGAGGGTCAAATGAGCTCCAAATTGGGAAATTCCACTTGGGTTGGATAGCCAACATCTAGGGCTTTCCAACGCGCTATCATGAGCTCAATTTGGATGCCGGGAAGTACTTCAAAATCGGGCTGAAAGGAATGTGACCCACTTGGCTCAGGCATGCGACCCACTTAAATTTTTGGCTGAATTTTCAACTTCCAGCTCAGATTTTCGGCCAGTTTGGACCAGTTTTGCTTGGGGATGAAAATTTTGAGTTATTATGATGTAAATTTATGTTTGGCATGTAACTTTGGTTCATTTTTACCTATTCTAGAAGATTCACTCTTAAAAAAGTGAAAATCATGTAAATGAATCAGTTTCCATTCTTTTAGAGGCAAGTTGTTAGTTGCCTAGATTTTAGTTCCTTGATTAGAATTTGGTTGAAACTGACCCCTGAAGGAGGAATTCGACCCCTAGAGGTGTGGGAAGGGGTTAGGATGATCTATATGATGTAATTTCTCAATCATTTTCAGAGGTTGGAGAAGTTGGACTCTTGGGAGACTTTTGGCACCATTGTACATATTTTTTCATATTTTGGCTAAGGAAAGATCAGAGGTTTTGCGGCACTTGTTGGGATCCTTGTGGTGTTTTGTTCTTGATGGTGTTTTCTCTCTGTTTACTGTACCTTTTTCATGTTTAATGTATTCCATTCCTTTCATATGCTTCTGAACTAAATTGAATGAGTAGATGAGGTTGAATCCATCGTTTACCGTGCTCTGCCTTTGAATTCATTTAGTTCTATATGTTTTCGACTGTTTGAAGAGGATCCAAGTTCTTCTTTGCCCTCTTCGGCTCCTCGTCGGTCTGATCCGTCCATATATCCAATCAAAAGCATCAAGACATTCACCTACCTCGCCCCAACTCGAAATCTGCAAAGGTCTGACCTTATGCCCGGACCCAAAATTTGTTTTCCCATTTCTCCAGCGAAAACCCAAAAATCAAAAATCAAACATACCTATCTCTTTACTAGCCTAAAATCAGTTCCTTTTTTAAGTCATCTCGCACCCTATTGTTCATTTTATCGAGATTGACGGAGAGAGCCCTCTCCTGTCCTCGTAGGGCTAGCTACGAGGCTGAGCGTGGTTTGATGTAGCCTTGAGTTTCACCTCATTTCATCCTGAGGTAGATTTGAGCGCTAACACAATGATACCTTTATAATGACTGTATGCAGTGTTGCCCACTTGAAGACTTCATGTGGTGAACTTCTTGCTGCTATTCTACACCTTGACTGCTGCTCTTGTCATGCTACCCTCTACTACACCTTGCTTTTCTTTTCTTCCCTAGAAATTCTAGTCCTTTACAGCCCTTGACAACACACGATCTATCTTTTTCTTGCCTTCTAGGATCTTGATATTAAATCTGGTGTATCTATGTTATTTCAGATTCCAAATATTTGATTTTTAGTTCTATAGTAGTCCTCTAAGTCTTATTTCCAATGCCACAGATCTGACCCAATTTGGATACTTCAAGGGAGAATTATGCCCAATCTCTCACAATGACCTAATTATGGACTGGTTTAGTAGAGAAAAATTGTACGGCATGCCAAGTGTCATTGTTTCTTCATTCAGCTCTAAAATTGATACAGAGAAAACTAAAGCCTATGCATTATCTTCCACTTTTTACAGAATTCCAATTTGATACTCAGAGAGAGAGTTATGATGATTTTCCCAAGGTCACTTCTTTGACATGAAGTTCAGGAGCCTGCAAAAACACTAACTTCCACAGATCATATCTCTGAAAATATTACGCACCTTGATCTGAAATTTTTATAGGAGCTTCCTCAAGATTTCAGGTTCGTATCATAAAAATTTCATCTTATGAACCTTAGAAAAAAAAAGTTAGAGTGCAAATTCCACGACGGCCTATTTCAGGTAGCGAAATCCCTACATAAAGAGGATATGAGGATCACAATTTATATAAATGCTTAGGTTGAGAGGTTCTTCAACAAGTGAAAGTGGGAGGGATTTTAGGAGCTTAAAAATTATTAATTATTTACTTTTCAATGACCCATGAGACAACCCCATGGGGTTTTAGCCTAGTAACTGGGGTTACAAACTTCAATCATGAATATCTCTCAAACCCTGAAGAATTACATGGCATGCCATATATCAATAGAAACATCTCAACAAGTAGAAACCATCAAAAATATTCTTGACCCAGAATAAAATAATTTTGTAGGTAAAAATTACCATGCAAGATCGGGGTAGCCCTTGGTACTGCTTGGGTTGATATCAATGGCAACCACTGATCAACAATCTCCCCCTTTAGCATTGATAGCAACACAAGTACTCCCCCTGCAATAATGACACCTCTTCCTACAACATTCTCTCCTCCTTTGGCATCAATGGGAAAGATTAACTCCCCCTAACAGACAACCATCCTGCAAACTTGTACACACTTCCACTCGCCATTTATATTATGAATAAGGAAAATCTAATGAGAACTTGGGAGAATCCCAAGCTTCTAGTGAAGATATTCAAATGCTTCACGAGTACTCTTACGATCATCAACGCTTCCTGCCCAATCTGCATCTGTAAAGGCTTGAATAATGAGATTGTTACCCTTGGGATACTACAAGCCATATTTTGCAGTTCCCTTTAGATATAGAAGAATTCTTTTGATGGCAATAATATGTGATTATTTTGGTGCTGCTTGGAATCTTGCTACTTTTCCAACTGCTTGCATAACATCTGGCTGAGAGGCTGTTACATATGAATACTACCAATCATAGATTTGTACAACCTCTGATCCACATCCTTTGATGAGTCATCTATGCTCAATTTGCAACCTGTTACCATCGGAGTAAGGATGGGTTTTCAATATTCCATTTTGAATTTCTTGAGCATTTCTTTGATGTAATTGGCTTGACATATAAATATTCTCTTCTCTTGCTGAGATATTTGAAAGTATGTCAACTCACCAAGTAAAGACATCTCGAACTCACTTTCCATCTTTGTAGAAAATTTCTTACTTAGTCATTCATCATTGCTACCAAATATTATATCATCCTCATTAGCTATTAGACATGCTTTAGTTGCTTCATCCACAGCATATATGTCATTTGGAGCTCGACTTGCTATAGCCACAATTTCACCATACATGCCTTTCCTAATTTCACATTTGGTGGAGTTGAATAGTATTGTGTGCCCTTGATCACACGTTTTTCCAACACTGAGTAGATTGTGATTCATGTTTTCAACCAATAGAACATTCTTGGCTAGAGAATATTTTCTTCCGAGAGTGACAATACCTGATCCTATAACATTTGAAGATCCATCATTTCCAAAGGACACGGCTCCATCCTTCTTCTCTTTCAGAGATACAAATTTCTTTCTATCTCCATTCATATGCGTTGAGCAACCACTATCAACATACCACGCATCTTTGTTGTTTTGAGCCTTGAGAGCAAGAGAAAAATTATCAGTCTTCTTCTTCTTCCATGTTCGTTCATTCTATGGCTTCGAAGATTCTTTTGGAGGATTTTCAAGTTTGTAGTCTCTCGCCATGTGTCCAAAGTTTTGATATTTGTAATATTCAATATTATTTATTAAATGTTGAAATCTATTGATGTTTCATTGAGCCCTGGGAGGTTCATATTTGACAGATCTCCTGGAATTGTATTGGTTCCTAGGGTACGTGCGACATTCTACAAATTTATGACCAAATTTTCCACATAAATAACAATAGCCATAAAAAATATGTTGGTACCTGGATGGAAATATTCGTCGAGTAATTGTCTTCCAAGGCTGTTCTTGCGAATCTTGTCTAATGAAGTCTACATGCATGTCAGATCTCATAGGTTCATTGTATTTTGTTGTAGAAGGTCCTGCTTCTTCTTATTTGTAACAGAGGCCAATTCTGTCGTTTTAAGATCGTTTATTGTTGATGAGTTCTTCCAATGCCGTTGAGTTGTTGGTATAGTTTTGGATAGTTTTTCCCTTCTTCACTTCCTTACGCAGTGAGACTACTTCGGCTTCTAATGCTTCCCTTTCCTGGTTTCTTTATTCCAACTTCTTTTGAAGTGAATCTTCAATACATTTGTGTTCTTCAACTTCAATTTTGAGACCTTGAACTTTTTCTTCAAGAGTATTAAAACGGATCTTCTCAGCCTTTACCTCTTTTATAAGCTTAATTTCCTTCTTAGAAAATTCTTCTATGGTCAACCCTTCTTCTTCATTTTTTGATACCTCTTGTTTAATGTGCTTGGACATAAACAATACTCTCTCATTGGCTTCTTCTTCACTGTCATTGTCTTCATTGGATGATGAGCTATCTTTTTTAGAGAGAAAGTTCCTTTTGAATCCTTTATTTTTTCTTTTCTTGTTGAATTTCTTAAAGCATTTCTTTTCTTTTGAGTTTCCATCACTTCTGTTCGGACATTTTGCTATGAAATTCCCAACCTCACCATAGCCGAAACATATCAATGGAAGTTTACCCTTGAATTTTCCCTTACCAATTTTTAGTTTTCTCATAAAGTAAGCATATTCTCCATCTGAAATACCTTCTTCATCATCCTCCTTTTCTTCACACTTGCAAGTGTAGGTATGTGACTTTGAAGGTTGTTTCTCCTTATTGGTTTTCTTAGATGCAAGGAGCGCAATTTCTAGATGCAAAGTACCCTCTTCTTCATCAAGTCTCATTTCATATGCTATGAGCACTCCATTTAGTTCCTCTTTGCTGAGTTTTTCTAGATTTGAACTATATTCTAAGACCAATACCTTTGGGTTGAATCTCCCTGGTAATTTCTTAAGAATATTTCGTATAATAGTCTTCTCATCAACACACTCTCCCAATCCTTCTAGAGAGTTGGTTATTTCATTAATGTGTTGGAAGTATGCAACAATGTTGTTGTCTTCTTTCATTCTGAGTTGCTAAAATTTTGCTTTGTAGATTTGAAGCTTTACATATTTGACATTTGAGTTACCTGCATATATATTCTCAAGCTTGTCCCATACATTTTTGGCAGTTTTACAACCCAACACCTTATGATAAAAAGATTTAATAAGTCCACTGATAATAATATTCTTTGCTTTTGCATCATTTACCGAATTCTTCTTACCTTGTTCATCCGCGGCTGATGTAAATCCATTTTGAACAGTGTCCCATACTTTATAACCTTGCGCCAAGAGATAGACCTCCATTCTTACTTTCCAGAGTACATAATTATTTTCATTGAACAGAGGTACACCATTCTTGGTATGCTCCATGACCTCCTTCCAGTTGTTAAACTGCTATTGAAGGAACCAAGCTCGGATACCAATGGTTGGAAATACTGAGAGGGGAGGTGAATCAATATTCCTTTCAATTAGTATTATTATTAATCTTTTAGAGCATTAGTTAATATTCATTTATTATCATTGTTTGTATAGTGATAGAAGTAAACAAAAGGAACAAAAATGCACACAGTTTTTAAGGTGGAAACCCCCAGGACAAAAAAAACTTGAATGATTTTCTAATAATTCTTTAATATTCAACTCCAATTGAAAATAAAGCTCCAACTTCCTAGAATCTAGAAAAGCATTCTTCTCTAGCTCCCACTGGATGGACACTCCAATGCCCAAAATTCTTCAGTAGTCAATTGAATGGATGCCCCAACACCCAATGAGCTACAACTCACACTAACACCACCCTACCACCCTAAATTTTTCACAGGCTTGAACCTGTTGGTGACTTCATGCACTAGCCTAGAAACACCCTACCACCCTATAGAAGAATAAAAAAAGAATGAACTCCCGTAACAGGGAAAATGGTCCACTTTACAATGGTATAGAATGATGTAGAAGAATAAGATGCACTAGACCATAAACCCAACTATGACACAACCACCTAATGATGATCCTAGACCTCCCGACACTACCTCTTCAACTCTTGGTAGATAGACACTTGTACAATTTTTACAATGACTTAGTACAATGATACCTTTATAATGAATGTATGCAGTGCTGGCCACTTGAATACTTCATGTGGTGAACTTCTTGCTGTTGTTCTGCACCTTGATTTTTTCTCTTGTCATGCTACCCTCTACTACACTTTGCTTCTCTTTGCTACCCTAGAAAGTTTGATCCTTTGTAGCCCTTGACAACACATGATCTAGCTTTTAATTTCTTTCTAGGATATCGATATTAAATCTGGTGTATCTCTGTTATTTAATATCCCCAATATTAGATTTTTAGTTTTATAGTAGTCCTCTGAGTCTTATTTCCAAAGCCACTGGTCTGACCCAATTTGGATTCTTCAAAGGAGAGTTATGCCCAATCTCTCACAATGACATAATTATTGACTGGTTCAATAGAGAGAAATTTTACGGTGTGCCACGTGTCATTGTTTCTTCATTCGGCTCTGAAATTGATACAAAGAAAACTATAGTTTGTGCACTATCTTCCACATTTTACAGAATTCCAATCCGATACTCAAAGAGAGAGTTATGAAGATTTTCCCAAGGTCACTGCTTTGAGGTGAAGTTCAGGAGCTTGCAGAAACACTGACTTCCACAAATCATATCTCCGAAAATATTGTGCACCTTGATCTGAAGATTTTGCGGGAGCTTCCTCAAAAAAATTTCTTTACCTCATAAAAATTTCAGGTTCTGAACATTCAAAAAATAAAATTTAGAGTGAAAATTCCACGATGACCTATTTCAGGTAGAAAAATCCCTACATAAGGAGGATATGAGGATCACAAGATATATAAATGCTTAGGTTGAGAGGGTTTTCAACAAGTGAACGTGGGAGGGATTTTACAAGCTTAAAAATTATTAATTATTGAATTTTCAATGACCCATGCCATAACCCCATGGGTTTATTCCCACTAACTGGGATTACAAACTTCAAACATGAATATATCTCAAACCGTGAAGAACTACATGGCGTGCCATATATCAACAGAAACATCTCGAAAAGTAGAAACCATAAAAAATATTATTGACCTAGAATACAGTAATTTTGTAGGTCAAAATTACCATGAAAGATTGGGGTAGCCCCTGGTGCTGCTTGGGTTGACATTAATGACAACAATTGATCAACATTTCTTACAAGCCCATACCTCATGTGGAGTCTTATCCTCCAACGTTGATGAAATTGATCTATTAACCAAGTAACATGTTGTATCCACCACCTCTACCGAGACTTCCTATCCTAAGCCGGGACCAATGAGCATGCTTCTTGCCTTTTCCATCAATGTCATGTTCATTCTTTCTGAAACTCCCTTTTTTTGAGGTGTGTATGAAGTATTCTTCTGTCATGCTATACCACACTTCCTACAGAACTCTTCAAATTCCTTCTTGCAGAACTCTCCACCATTATCTGTTCTCAACACCTTTATCTTCTTCTCTGTATGGTTTTCCACCAGAGCCTTAAATACTTTAAACATGTCAAAGACTTCAGATTTCTTCCTGAGCAAACATATCCATGTATTACTTGAGAAGTCATCTATAAATTATACATAGTACATAGACTTACCTTGTGATGGAACCAACACAGGTCCAAACACATCACTGTGCACAAGCTCTAATATCCCTTTCACCCTCTTAGCACCAAAGGGGAACTCACCCGATTCTCCTTCCCATATACATAATGTTCATAGAAATCAAAATAAAAAGAGAAATTAGGCATACCTTCTACCATACCATAACCATGAAGTATTCTAAGGCCCTTATCTCCAATATTTCCAAGATTTTGTTGCCATAACATGGTATTTTCTCTAGAGACCAATATATTTTCTGCTCCACTTTCAAGAACAACATAACTATTGCACCCATCAATAACAAAAGTATCCAAAATCTGATATGGCATTCCAATACAAACTCCCCGCATCAATACCAGTTCTCGCCGAACCATATTTCACATATCCTTCTCGAATATTGTTTTTGACACCTGCATTAGCCATCTTGCTTACAAAAATCAGATTCTTGGCCAATGCAGGAATACGAAGAACACCAAGAAGTGTTCTAATCCTTCCACCTTACAACTGCAACTTGACTTTTCCACGTCTGACTATTTTTTCCTTCTTGTCATCCCCTAAGAATAAATCACAACCATCATATTTCTAATTCTAGCATAACCACTCCCTATGGGGAGTGAAGTGAAAGGATGCACCTGAGGCAATCAACCATGCCTCATGATCTACATGTGTACTTGAAGAAGAAGACAAGTACACATCCCCACCTTCATCTGAGCTAGTTTTTGGCTCTAGAGAAGGAGCATCATCAGATCCCTTTCCTTTAACAAGAGCTTTATATCTACAATACTTTTTTTAGTGCCCTTCCTTTCCGCATTTCCAGCACACCTTTACAGGTTTTCCCAAAGATTTAGATATCCCTCTAGATTTAGATCTCCCAATTGAGGAATTATTTTTGTTTATTTTATACAACCATCCTCATATAGACAAGGTATATCCATTATTTCTCTCCATATTTTTCCATATCATCTCCTCTGACAACAAGGATGAGACTATTTCATCAAACTTCAAGGCAGTTGTATTGATGCCTATTGTGTAGAAATTATATGCACTAAGCATGCATATGTCCTAGATTCACCTGATCTCCCACTATTTAACTTTATGCAAAATACTGAATCATTCCACTTGTTAATATTTTGCGGAGAATTAATTTCACACACATGTAAAGCATAAATAAAAATAATCACAAATAACATAGTTGTTTTTTTTTTAAACCGGGAAAGCATGAAGCTGAAAACCCCAACTATATATTATGTATCATGGAGATCATATGAAAATCCTCATATAAAGCTTATCAAGCTCTCAGTACAATACAATCATCATACACTAATCAGGAACAATCTTGCAAATCCATGCACCGATCTTTGCCTCCTACTAGCCCGCCTCCACTGTGCAATCCCTGCTGAAGAATAGTCTGAATGAATTCGAATTACCCTTGCCTTGACTGAAAAATCCTCATTGGCAACTCCAATGTGTGTGTGATGCAATCAATGCATCACCATAGTCACAACAGATAGTCCATCTTGCCCTTTCACCTATCTCTCCATTGGGTCTCCACTGAAACTGCCATGCACTATAGTTAACTACTATATTTTTCAGTTGATTAATGAGTTATTATTTGTGAATTAATTAACTAATTAATTCACTCCACTCTCATTAGTGTATCAATCAGTTAGACTAGATACAACTAGCTCAACTGAGTCTAACTGAGTTAAACTGAATACAACTCCATAACTACTTCTTCCAACTGTGTCATAACTCTGCCACTTGAGTTATAATTGAGTCCTCCATGCATTAGCTCCACTAAACCCTTCGGAATTCGTAATTCCCTCGGTCCATGATGTGCCACATACGTACCTTTGAAACAAAGTGCTCAACAGAATATGTTGATGTCTGATTATTATTAAGAGCTAGTAATAATCGACATGCATCTATTTTTAGATCAGCGATCTATAAATAGACTTCGCCCAATATTATAAAAATAGAATCTCATCTATTTTTCCAACTTGATCAACCATCCACAAATAGCATCCTGCAACTTCTAAAATATGATCACCATGTCTAAAAATAGACATAGTCTAAAAATAGACTTGCACCAAAAATAGCTTGCGGGCCCACTTAGTGAAGGCGACTCTTTTCACTAAGCTCATTATCTTGTTGAATCTCAAAACTCCCTCTCAACAAGATAGCGATTATCCTTCACCCCGATCCTACCTCTATGGTATTAAAATTTTCTCCTGGTGAGTGCCTTCATCATAATATCTGCATCCTGATCCTCCATAGGAATGTAGTAAAGCAACAAGATCTTCTGTTGCAGACAATCTCTGATATGATGATATCGGATATCAATATTTTTAGATCTATCATGAAACACAGGATTAACCGAGAGTTTAACGAAACTCTGATTATCACAATGTATCACCGTGGGATCTAAATGTGAACTGAACAAACCAACCGGAATCTTCCTCATCTAGATAGCCTCACATGCAGCTTGACTTGCTGCTATGTATTCTGCTTCTGCTGAACTGAGTGCCACAGATCTTTGTTTGCTGCTGTACCAAGAAAATTTCATAGATCTGATACTAAAAATCCCTCCTAATGTGCTCTTTCTATCTGTTGGGCTTCCTGCCCAATCTGCATCCATGAAGCCATGCAATTTCACCTCATCTGTTGTAATATTCCTTTTTCAGAAATATCACAAGTCTGTGCCAGAGATGGAATGTGGGGGAATTTACTGGATATGTCACCTTATAATGAAGGGTGAGATCTGGAGGCTTGCTGGCCCTTTTGCAGACTCTGTCTACAGATATGTGAAATTTCCTAATAGGAATGACTAGCAACCCAAGCCTGGAAAACGCATTTCCCAGAAATGGAGGTAGCAGGATTTGATCCCTGGTTTGGTATCCTTTAAATATGTTGGTCTAGAGCTGAAATCCTGAAGTGGACTCAAAACAAATCCTTCTAGGAGCTTGCGACAAGCCTCCTTCACCTGTTATCTTCAGAAAGAGCCCAATGAAGAGGGCTGCAACAACACTTTTCTCAACAAAGGAAATGATAGCGTTATTTATAAGGAGCTATGTCACATGAATATGAAATAAAAATTCAAATACATATGCAGCAGAAAATGTAGACAAAATCTTGAGAAATCTATAACTCAAATCAAGTAAAGAGTCTCAATGAGACATGTGCATAGAAATGGAGAAAAGCACAGCTTGCATAGTCTATTCCCAACTAAGACTGTGCAGTCTATGGAGGTACTATAGTAGTAAATACATGTGCATGAATGATAAAACAATGTAATATCAAACAATAAAGGGGGAGCAAGGTCTCAACCCCTGAAAATACAATACAACAATCCTCTAAAAGGATTGGATGAAAACTAGACAAAATGGCATTTTTACCAAAATGCCGGAGTTGCTTGGCAACTGCTGCAACTCAATAGAAACTGGAAATAGGAGGAGCCTTGCTGAATATGATGGAATATCTGATGTAACTCCTTTGATTAATCTTCCAAATGAAAGTCTTATCCTTTCATTGAAGATCTCACTACCCACTGAAATGCTGCAACCCTCACTGCAAATGCTCTCTAGAAACTGCGCAGTGAAGGAAGAGGGATGCTCTTCTGCTGATGGAAAATGATTGGACTGATGCCAAAGATGATGGAATGAAGATTAGAAATTCCCACACTGATCTCCCAAAGGAATGGAGACTCCCTCCTCTGAAATACAACACCGAAAGTAGTGTTGAGAAACCCTCCCCTACAACACCTAGCAACACAACTCAACCACCAATGGAGACTGCGCTGGAACTGAATGGAATGATTTGGCCTCAAGCCAGAATATGGGGAATATAAAGAAAAAGCTCTTCCAAGAGCTACTCTATGGAATAGATGGGATTCCCGCCCAGGAACACCCAGTGCTAGCATCACTGCATCTCAGCTAAACAACCAGAGAATGCTCTTGTCTAAGAAGACAAGCAAAATGATAATCAAAAGCATGAATGAGAATGGCTATTTCGTTCTCCTTTTAAACAAGTGAAGGGTGCTTTTTCATGGGCCCCAAACCTTAGGTTTTCCTCTCTAGAATGATCTCCCACTCATGCAAACTACGATGGTCCACCAAGTGAACCTTATCTTCTCAATCTGCGCAGTCAACTTGGCTTCTTCTAGAATTATCCACCTGCAAATTGTCTCTTTTCACACATGGGGTGTGAAATCTAGTTCTTTATTGACCCCTTTTCACATTATAAGGGTTCCTTATTCAGATTTTTATTATCAATGGGTTTTCCTACCCATTTATTCTCCTCCTAAAGAAAAAACAAAAGACTTTAATGTTCCATAAAATTTTGGAACATTACAGTCCTCCCCTCCCAAATGTTGCTTGCCCTCAAGAAAATTGTAAGGATAGAACTGTAGGATGTCCTCCTCCTCCAACTGTAGCATCTACTTATGATGAAATCCTCATGAAGAATGAGATGTTGTATCAACATAGAGTCTCCATACTGCTCCTCTCAAGTAATGTAAACTAGCCAATGTGGCTATCATCATGAGCATGGAATGCACTCAAGAAGGCAATAAGGTGCTGTCTAGAGGTCTCCTTGAGGCATGGTGTCAAAATGAATTGGGAAGAAAATTCCCCTCATGTGAATCCTCCATCCCCAAGAAATCATCCACAAGAATATAGTCACCTCCAGATAAGGCAACTGCTGAACATCTTCTTCCACCTTGAGCTCCAACAAAGAAGGTGGGCTAAAAATTTGAAAGTGGCAGGCACCATAGCCTACCCCACATTGTTCACCTTTCCACTTATGAAAAGTGTAGAGTGAAGGCTGCTATTGGGCTACAGAAATTTTGCCCTCAAGTGGCTAGATGAATATTGAATCTCCAAGGATCTTCCCTCCTCCATTGTGAATCAAGCTGGCCCAATGTCTCTCCTATGTGATGGGAAGGAGATCAACACCATCATATGACTCCCCATCACTCCCATGGCTCACCTCAAAAAGGAGTAAGTGCTAAACTATGGTGGCCACATCATCTATCATGCTCCCCTTAGAGCATGCCTTGCAAAAAGTATGGGGATCTTCTCCTCCAAAGGACACATCCATCCCATGTGCCTTTCTCTCGATCAGGCTCCCAACAATAGTATAATCTATAGTAGCATAGAGAGCCAAAGTAAGAGTCATGCTGGTTGCCATATATAGCAAGTGAGTGGGACATGGATCCCTCTTATGCAACCAGCGCATTTTGGGCACAAACTGCAAGAGAGAATGACAAAAGATGTGGTTATTCAACCACCGGTTTTCTGCTACATTCTCCTCATGTATTTGGAGGAAATGAATGGTGTATGAGACATGAGGAGCATGCCATCCAAAATACAAATCTCCCCCAAGCCCATCAAGGGGATGATCATCAACTATGCTCTTGGCCCCAAGTAGACCAAGGAGCCTTTGACAAAGAATGCTCCTCCTTGGAGCAACATCTTGCATGTACATGGTTAAGGAATAAACATGTAAATAATATAAATGAACAATGTCCTTACCATTTTTTCTGCTCATGCAAATGGACCAACTCATAGATGAATCTCTCCTCTTCCTCCCAAGGAAAAGAAGTGACTGTGCTCACTCCTCCAAAGAGTGGTGTGCATATCCTGCTCCCATGCCAATTGTACAAGTGGGAAGGCTACTATCCCTCCCTTGCTTCCCTTGCCACAGCGCAGGTATTGAGAGGAGAGTGGGTAAAAATGATAGTGAGGGGATGCTACCCTCTGCTTTGGTTTTACCCAAAACCCCCAGTGCTGCAACAAGTTGTCCCAAGGCCTCCACACTGTCTGAAGCATCTATCCTCCTCTTCTAAACCAGTGGCCTCCTTTGTGTGATGTATCCACTCAATGAGACATTCTCATTTGAAGATGATTGTATACATGGATGAACAATCCTGTCCATGCTTCCACTGTGTAGCTCAATCACCTTTCTAGGTGTAATGACCTCCAATAATGGATAGAGATGGGCCCTCCTCATCACATGGTGCTAGGTATCTCCTCTATCTTCTTCCTGAATCTTCAGGATTTTACACCTCAACTTCCATGGCACATGTGAATCATGAAGTTTGCCTTGATCTCTATGCATGAGATCCTGGGGACCTTCTTGCAAAGACACAAGAATACCTCTATTTGGAGCAAAAGCTCCTTCTTCCTCTGCATGAGGCACTAGATGGTCTCTAGATTTGGTAGCGTTGTTTCCCTCTGTCTCTGCAATAAAGTTGGGAAACATCCCAATAATCTGATCCACATTTGAAAAAGAAAGCTCTCTGGTTTGTTGTTCAAAGGTGTGGGATGAAAGTTCATCCTCCAAAAAGGCTTGATGCAAGTTTTTAGCTCCTCCAATTGTTTCTTGAGGTGGTTCTACGTTTCTATGCAAGGGTTTTGTTTGATTCCCTTGTGTTAACTCCATCTTATGAGTTTCAAGAATGTTCTGATCAAATCCTTTCACCAATGACTTAGTGAAATTTACATAGGATGAAGCTTTAACATTCTCAAAATAAATGGACTCAAGTTTCCACCATGCATGAGCCTTACCTCTCAAATGCAGCGCTGCAACCTTGATGATTTCTTCTTCTTAAATGTGGTGCCACTGTTGGAAGGTGTTTGGATCCTCCACCCAATCTTTGGTTGAATATGAAGGTGAACTTCCAAAGGTAGATAGATAAAATCTATCTTGCTGCTCCTTCCCCTTCACCTTGCTCAAGCAAAACTCAGAAAATGTGGGCTGATTTCTGAATCCATGAGTGTGAGACTCATACTCCTTCAAGAAATCACTAAGGGTTTCCTCCTTAGTCACCTTTCCTCCTTCTTCCATCTCCCTCACAGGAATGTTGTGCCTTTGGCTGCTTTGTTCATCATGGTGTGTGGCTGCATGCTTACCCTCACCATGTGCAAATCTAGGGCTTCCTTCAGTTTTGAACCCTCTTTGAGATTCTCCATCAATCTCCCTCCTAACCTTTCTGAAATCTTCATGTGTGCCTTGCATAGATTTGGGAAGAAGACTTGTGATTATTTTCTTCTCCTTCCTTCCAAGAGATGAAGTCTCTCTCCTGCTCAACTCCTTATTTCCTTCTAGATGAGAATGGGAAGTGCAGGGGTCTTCCTTTTCTGTTTGCTCTTCCTCCTTGGGGAGGTTCTTCTTCTTTTCAAAAATGGATGAGATCAATCTCATCCTCTTCATCTTTTGTTCTCTTTCTTGGGATTTGAAGGCCACAGGCTGAGCCAAGAAAGATGCTCTGATACCACTGTAATATTCCTTTTTTAGAAATATCACAAGTCTGTGCCAGAGATGGACTATGGGGGAATTTACCAGATATGTCACCTTCTAATGAAGGGTGAGATCCGGAGGCTTGCTGGCCCTTTTCCAGACTCTGTCTACAAATATGTGAAATTTTCTAATAGGAATGACTAGCAACCCAAGCCTGGAAAATGCATTTCCCATAAATGGAGGCAACAGGATTTGATCCCTAGTCTGGGATCCTTTAAATATGTTGGTCTAGAGCTGAAATCCTGAAGTGGACTCATGTAGTGTCCCTTCTTAGTGAGATAGCTTTGATGACACTTAGAGATGGTGATTTTGATATAATGATATAATATTATGTATGAAAGACTTATGTACATGCTTATATGCTATGACCTGGTTTAGGTCACTTGGCTGTTGTGTGCTTCTGATAATATCTATGGTTGCGTACACAAGAATTGATTTTGGTTAAGAGCGTATTAGCGATGTTTTCTCTTTTGGTATCCTACTTTGGACATAGGTGTATGACATGAATGGTGATTCAGAATTGAGACACAGATCCATGGATGATCATGGTTAGGTGGAACATATGGTTATTTATGATTTATGGATGATACATGATTTGTATGATTATATGTGCGTAATATCGTACTATGCATGATGTGGCAGGGGATTTGGTCATTGCCAACAGGGATGCTCAAGTTATAAATGATTGTGGAAGTCATGCACAATATTTGGTAAAATTTGAATAAGTTAATTATGAAATTCATTTGATTTATTTGATCAATGAGATTGTGATGTGTGCAGGTCTTGGAAGAAGACCTTAGCAATGAACCATCAGATGGGTATGAGCTCACAAATCAATACCTTAAGGTGAAATGTGGAGTTTCAAAACAGAATAGATGAGAAGCCATGGAAATTAGGGCGCGGAGTCCTAAATCCATGAAATATAAAGACGTGGAGTCTTGGATATATGATAAAAGGATTAGGATGCGAAGTCCTAAATCCATGAAATATAAAGATGTGGAGTCTTGAATATATAAGGAAATTTTTGGGGCACGGAGTCCTGAATATTTAAAAATATCAAGGTGTGGAATCTTGGATCTTTAGAGTAGATCAGGGCGTAGAGTCCTCAATCTACTAAGGCATGAAGATGCATACAATAGGGGTGCGGAATCCCTATTATTCGGAAGAAAAATACCATTCATGGGCAGCTCACAGATGAATTTCCTTAATAATCTCATTCCTAACAATTTTGGAGTGACTTTCTAAAAATATAAAGTCATGTCTACTATTTCAAGTATGACTTTCAAAAAATAGTAAATTACCTCCAATCAATGGGTAAACAAGTATACTTGAAGGAAAATCACTTAACTTATGATTAGTAAATCATAATAGTCCAATCTCGACTTAATCCTCAATATTATTAATATTAATATTATATTTTATGAGACTATGATATTATTATTAAAAGGGCATTATATCTCCTCAATCACTTCACATCTCTCTCCTTGATGATTCTCATGGTTCTATGTAACTCTCTCTCTCCCTTTTAATTATACATTACACTCTCTTTTATGCACTCATCAAAGAATGGGATATTCCTCTTACACTCATTAAATACATGTCATAAAAGATTCCTCTTACACTCTCTTTAATGCATATGTTACACTCTCCTTAATTGAGGCATGCATACCTCTCCTTAATGGCATAAGTTACACTCTTCTAAAAGGAATACAAGGGATGCATATTACTCCTCCTTTATAACAAGAATTTTTTGCTCCTCATATATATGAGTCTCATGTATTCTCATTTGGGGGGAGATGGGGTAATGCCAAGAGTGGAAGAGACTTGAGGAATATTGTGAGAGGGAGAGATATGGAGAGTATCCAATTACTTCCAAAACAAATCTGAATTTCTTACTAATCTACTAAGTATCTATTGAGGTTGAACATGAGTGGTATTTAGAGGAAGTGAAAACTATCTTCCTTAGTTTTCCTTGCATCTCTCTCTCTACTATTGTATTTTGGTACTGTTTGTGAGCTTTTACAGCTCGGGGGTTCCAGGGGGAGGAGTTCTCCTTGGATATGGTTTGGTGGAAAACCGGATGGTTCAAATGAGTTGGTTAAGGGATCGAAATTAGATCATATTCTCAACGATTGGAGTTGAATATATCTTCAACATTTGAGAAAGGAAAGCCAAATATTGTTGAAGGTAATTGCAATAAATAAATTCCAGAGGACTTGGGTAAGTATTTCACGATTTATGGTTTTGTTTCAAGTAATTAATAGATGCATGTTTTATAAATGGTTTTAGGATATTTTGCAAAGTGTTTGAACAAATCCGTGAATGAGTAATGTTATCAATTTATTTATGCATGAATAAGTGCTAACTTGCAGCTTACATCAGAAGTAAGAAAATGGACATGTACCCAAAATATACTTGGAGGAATTACAGAATCAACCCTTAAAAGAAAATGCAAAAATAATGGCAACTAAAATATAGTTTGGAAGATCAAATGCTTGAGGTAAGTTGGAGATAAATTTTAGTTATGGCTTATGTTTCATATTCTTATTAATAATTCAATTTTTTTTTATTCAAGTTGTTGTAATAATACTATCAGAATTTTGACAGAAAGCCTTAATGGCTGTAGCATTCAGGGCTGCCATGTGTTTGTCAAATTGTAGCAATTAGTTCAAAAAGCTTGTCAAATCATGTCCAATGAATTAGCTTGTGGGTGGTAAATGTTTCAAGAACTCATATGGTGGATTTAGAAAGGTGTGAATTCAATGCGCATATCTTAGTAGCATAACTATGGGTTTTTTTTCCTCATGTAGAGCTGTAGTTGTAAGTTTTCATTCCATATGTTCGACAAAAGTCATAAATGAAACATTAAGGCTATAATATTTTGTTGTTTTCAAGAATCACATTCATGGGCGTTTTTAATTTGATTCACCCCAACATCAGGGGGTATCCGTGCCTAGTGGACATGTAACCCATACTTTCATTCCAAAAAAATACTTTTCAGAACCCAGATTGGAAATCTGGGCGATTGTGAAAATTGCTACTATGAGTTTTGTGCACCTGTTGTTGAGTCTTTGATGAAAAATTAAGATTATTTAGTCCCTATTTTAATATGCCAACATTTAAAGTTTCAATTTCTGAATTTTATGAGGTAAATATGTTGAAGAATAATCTTAAATTCATTATTGCCAAGTGTTTGAAAAAATGCCTCAATGAATTTTAATTGCATGCTTGCAAAGTGTTTGTCATAAGGGCTCAATGAGTGTAGGGTGCATGTCTGCAAAGTGTTTGTCAAAAGTATTGAATGGCTGTAGTTTTTGTGCATATAAATTGTTAGTGTAAAATTCTTAGTTACTGTTGTTTTTATGTTACTATAAATTATAAATAAACTATTTAATGGGTGTAGCTTCCTATGTCTGCAAGTTTTTGGTATGAATGTGAAAATGAATTTAATAATTTGCTGAAGTGTGAATAAGACAATTGTTTCTTGTATTATCTAAAGCTTAAAAAAAAAAAGGCTTTTTGTTGGAAACAATTTTACAGTGACTAATTCTTTAGGATTTTGTGCAAATGAGTATTAGTGATCATGTGACATCTACTTCTCTATCTTACTGATGGTGGGTAAGGTGGGACCTTACATATGGTATCAGAGCCAAGTTACAATGCTAGGGCCTAATGGGCCAACAGGCTTACTTGTAGGTTGATGATGTATGAATGTTGATTTTGCATGCATGTTGAGTTGTTGTATATCTTGACTTGGAAGCATATTGGTTGCATAGAGGATATTATTATCATTATGAAATTTAGTGACTCATGAAATAAAATAAAAAAATCCCTTATATTCCTTTATATTTTTGTTAAGACACATTATCAACAATATCTTAAAATGCTTAAAGACATGCTGGGAAATGATGTGCTTGAGAAAGTTGGGGTTAAACCCAAGTATGTGAATGACTTGATTTTCAATCAATGAGTGAGATAGGTGGAGTGAATGCATGGTTTCATATATTTTTAGTGCATCATTTTCAATGTGATATGGGCTTAGTAGCCATCTTTACTCGCTGAAATCACATCTACCAAGAAGAATATTTGCTTAAATTGGACTATAGTGTGATGATATTGGTGTGTATGCTTTCGGAATGAGTAACAAGTGTAAGGTTGAAATTCCATTAATGTGATGATTGAGCTCATCATGATAATTTTGAATCTTTTCGTACCCACACTAAAGGAAACTTAACTAAAAGCTACCTTGAAAGATGTCACTTTTAACTGTGAATTTAAATTCAAGAGTACTGTATGTGTATTAATTAGATGTGTTAAAATATGATTTGGGAATACATTCTTAATGAGTAAGAATGAAATTTATCTGATTTCTTTGACATGATTTTGTGTATTTTGGGTTGACATTAGGCATCAAATAACTTTTAATTACTCAAATACTAGGTTGAGGTATGACCTTCCTAATAAACAAGAGGCTTAAATGATTGGTGCATGATGGGTTGTGGAAGCCATTTTAAGGAACACTTGAATGCTATGCTTTCCTTAAGCTAATGTATGGGTGTGGAATCCATACTAGCATATATCTATGATAAAATGTATGGGTGTGGAATCCATACTAACATATATCTATGATCTAATGTATGGGTGTGGAAACCATACTAGCATATATCTATGAGAAAATGTATGGGTGTGGAATCCATACTAGTATATATCTATGAGATAAGTAATGAGGTAAGGTATGGGTGTGGAATCCAAAGTAAAATATATCTATGAGCTAAGTGATTCTTCTAGTTAGAATATTTTGATGGAATTTGATATTCATGATTAAGGAGTGATTATGTGTAATTAAAGTTAAATGGATAGAGATTTGTAACACAAACTTTCTTGAGCTTTAAATCCATTATTTTATTTTTATTACAAATTAAGATACTAAGATTGGTATACTAAACACCATTAGGTGGTTTAGAATGTTTGGAATAATTGGTTTTGATATATGGAAGTGTGAACTAGATATCTATCCTCTAGTATTGTAATCCTTTTGTATGTGTTGAATTTAGGTAGAATTAAAATGGCTTTCAAATTCTTGAAATGTAGAAAAAGATTATTGTGATAAGTTGATGAAATAACTTTTCTATTGGCTTAAGACAAATTAAGTCTAGGAAAGCCATAATAGTTTCTTTAATGATTTTATCAGTTGAATATTGGTTGCATTCTATTTAACCAAATTAATTAGAGAAATTATGAGGATTGAACTCATGTATTTCTCTAAACTATTGTTAGTTAGGCAATCACGTCAAAATTCAAATTATTTATAAATTGTGAAGCGAATAACATGTTTAGAAGGTAAATGTTTTATGTGGTGAGAACTTGTTTTATTTGAAATTAAAGAGAAAAAAACATGTGATTAATGAAAAGCTTAGCTGAGTTCTTGTTTTACAAGAATATGTGCTTTTTTTGAGGAAGAAATTGAAGGAGAGTGAGATCACATTTTGATGAATTGGAATTCTTGCATGATTTAGAAGCCTAAGATGAGTGTATTGTATGTGGAATGGAAGAAATTGTTGGATTTAAGAATTTTTTGTTGGGATGTATAGTTGTTTGAGTATTTATTAGTCCTACAAAATGTTGTAATAATTTGAGAGGGTGGTAATTATCCTTAATAAAAAAAAATGGTCTAACTTTAGGTTAGAAATTCCCTTGTGATAGTCTAAATCTTATGTAAATTTAACAAGATTCATCACATTTTGAGAAATGTACGGTTTTCATAGCTTCTTGTTGTGTATGTATTAATAGTAAGGAATAAGATATGAAATCAAATGATTTGATTAATTACTGAATATAAATCATGACTGATTTCATAGTTGGAAAACAAATTGACATAAAGTTATCAAGGTTACCATATTTTCATAATTGTGAGAGTTGTTCTTGATTACAAGCCACTTTCAAAAATATATCATTAATCTACTTTTAGAATGAAGATATTCTAACTAAGTCATTTCATAATTGATTCTCAAGTTAGAGAAGTGAATAATAATGAAGATTATGCAAACTAAAGGAATGATCTATAATACATAAGTGGGTCAATGAGGACTGTATTTAACCTTAGGTTGTTAGTTAAAAAAAAAACAAAAACAAAAATGGTGCCTTGAACCTCAAATTGTATTTTTTTTCCTAAAGAGTAAACGTTTAGTAAAAACTAAAGATAAATCCTAAATATTTCGATTGCAAGGATGTCTTATGGAATGAAAAGAGGAAAATTGGATTGAAAAGACATAAATCAAGTGGGATGTAAGAGTGTGTTTTATATATAACGTCATGTTTTGTTGTGTAAGAGTGGGTTTTATATATAACGTCATGTTTTGTTGCATAATTTCACTCACAATTGTATGTGGATTATTTTATGCTTATTGTATGCCAATTTGATTGTGATATGGGATGGACCATCATTGTTGTGTATTCAACCAATGTGTGTTCTATTTATAGCTTGGCAAGCTCAACTTACTACAGAACCTTGAAGATGACACATGTAAGATTCATATAGACTACGAGAAAGAAAAACATGTAGAATATCAAATTATTATACATAAATTAAGTAGATATCATATCAATTACATACAATATTATTCTATAAGGTAATATAAATTGTATGGTTGGTTTTGATAAAACTCTTTGGTATTTTATATCAAAACATGTCTAATATGGCATGGATATATTTTCTACTTGATTAAGAATGGTATGTTTAGTTTTCATAGAGTTTCTTCCAATTTAGAAAACATTAAACTATGGATTGGCATGAAGAAAAAAAAATATATCAAATATATATACATAAGGTTAACAACTTATTGATAGGAGAATCTAAAAGAACTAAGTATCTTATGACCGTAGGAAAAACTTCGGTCCAAGTTTAGCCCAAGAGGGGGAGTATGTAGTGTCCCTTCTTAGTGAGATAGCTTTGATGACACTTAGAGATGGTGATTTTGATATAATGATATAATATTATGTGTGAAAGACTTATGTACATGCTTATATGCTATGACCTGGTTTAGGTCACTTGGCTGTTGTGTGCTTATGATAATATCTATGGTTGCGTACACAAGAATTGATTTTGGTTAAGAGAATATTAGCGATGTTTTCTCTTTTGGTATCCTACTTTGGACATAGGTGTATGAAATGAATGGTGATTCAGAATTGAGACACAGATCCATGGATGATCATGGTTAGGTGGAACATATGGTTATTTATGATTTATGGATGATACATGATTTGTATGATTATATGTGCGTAATATCGTACTAAGCATGATGTGGCAGAGGACTTGGTCATTTCCAACAGGGATGCTCAAGTTATAAATGATTGTGGAAGTCATTTCTCCAAAACCAAATGACTGTGGAAGTCATGCACAATACTTGGTAAAAATTGAATAAGCTAATTATGAAATTCATTTGATTTATTTGATCAATGATATTGTGATGTGTGCAGGTCTTGGAAGAAGACCTTACCAACGAACCATCAGATGGGTATGAGCTCACAAATCAGTACCTTAAGGTGAAACGTGGAGTTTCAAACATAATAGATGAGAAGCCATGGAAATTAGGGCGCGGAGTCCTAAATCCATGAAATATAAAGACGTGGTGTCCTGGATATATGATAAAAGGATTAGGATGCAGAGTCCTAAATCCATGAAATATAAAGACGTGGAGTCTTGAATATATAAGGAAATGTTTGGGGCGCGGAGTCCTGAATATTTAAAAGATCAAGGTGTGGAATCTTGGATCTTTAGAGTAGATCAGGGCATAGAGTCCTCAATCTACTAAGGCATGAAGATGCATACAATAGGGGTGCGGAATCCCTATTATCCGGAAGAAAAATACCACTCATGGGCAACTCACAGATGAATTTCCTTAATAATCTCATTCCTAATAATTTTGGAGTGACTTTCTAAAAATAGAAAGTCATGTCTACTATTTCAAGTATGACTTTCCAAAAATAGTAAATCACCTCCAATCAATGGGTAAACAAGTATACTTGAAGGAAAATCACTTAACTTATGATTAGTAAATCATAATAGTTCAATCTCGACTTAATCCTCAATATTATTAATATTATTATTATATTTTATGAGACTATGATATTATTATTAAAAGGGAATTATATCTCCTCAATCACTTCACATCTCTCTCCTTGATGATTCTCATGGCTCTATGTAACTCTTTCTCTCCCTTTTAATTATACATTACACTCTCTTTTATGCACTCATCAAATAATGGGATATTCCTCTTACACTCATTAAATACATGTCATAAAAGATTCCTCTTACACTCTCTTTAATGCATATGTTACACTCTCCTTAATTGAGGCATGCATACCTCTCCTTAATGGCATGAGTTACACTCTTCTAAAAGGAATACAAGGCATGCATATTACTCCTCCTTTATGAAAAGAATTTGTTGCTCCTCCTATATATGAGTCTCATGTATTCTCATTTGGGGGGAGAGGGGGTAATACGAAGAGTGGAAGAGACTTGAGGAATATTGTGAGAGGGAGAGATATGGAGAGTATCCAATTACTTCCAAAACAAATTGAACATGAGTGGTATTTAGAGGAAGTGAAAACTATCTTCCTTAGTTTTCCTTGAATCTCTGGCTCTATTGTTGTATTTTGGTACTGTTTGTGAGCTTTTATAGCTCGGGGGTTCCACGGGGAGGAGTTCTCCCTAGATATGGTTGGGTGGAAAACCGGATGGTTCAAATGAGTTGGTTAAGGGATCGAAGGTGGATCATATTCTCAACGATTGGAGCTGAATATCTCTTCAGGATTTGAGAAAGGAAAGCCAAATATTGTTGAAGGTAATTGCAATAAATAAATTCCAAAGGACTTGGGTAAGTATTTCACGATTTATGGTTTTGTTTCAAGAAATTAATAGATGCAAGTTTTATAAATGGTTTTAGGATAGTTTGCAAAGTATTTGACAAAATCCGTGAATGAGTAATGTTATCAATTTATTTATGCATGAATAAGTGCTAACTTGCAGCTTACATCAGAAGTAAGAAAATGGACATGTACCCAAAATATACTTGGAGGAATTACAGAATCAACCCTTAAAAGAAAATTCAAAAATAATGGCAACTAAAATATAGTTTGGAAGATCAAATGCTTGAGGTAAGTTGGAGATAAATTTCAGTTATGGCTTATGTTTCATATTCTTATTAATAATTCAATGTTTTGTTATTCAAGTTGTTGTAATAGTACTATCAGAATTTTTACAGAAATCCTTAATGGCTGTAGCATTCAGGGCTGCCATGTGTTTGTCAAATTGTAGCAATTAGTTCAAAAAGCTTGTCAAATCATGTCAAATGAATTAGCTTGTGGGTGGTAAAATGTTTCAAGAACTCATATGGTGGATATAGAAAGGTGTGAATTCAATGAGCATATCTTAGTAGCATAACTATGGGTTGTTTTTCCTCATGTAGAGCTGTAGTTGTAAGTTTTCATTCCATATGTTTGAAAAAAGTCATAAATGAAACATTGAGGCTATGATGTTTTGTTGTTTTCAAGAATCGCATTCATGGGCGTTTTTAATTTGATTCACCCCAACATCAGGGGGTATCCATGCCTAATGAACATGTAACCCCTGCTTTCATTCCAAAAAAATACTTTTCAGAGCCTAGATCGGAAATCTGGGCGATTTTGCAGATTGTTTCTGTGAGTTTTGTGCACCTGTTGTTGAGTCTTTGATGAAAAATCAAGATTATTTAGTCCCTGTTTTAATATGCCAACATTTAAAGTTTCAATTTCTGAATTTTATGAGGTAAATATGTTGAAGAATAATATTAAATTCATTATTGCCAAGTGTTTGACAAAATGCCTCAATGAATTTTAATTTCATGCTTGCAAAGTGTTTGTCATAAGGGCTCAATGAGTGTAGGGTGCATGTCTGCAAAGTGTTTGTCAAAAGTATTGAATGGCTGTAGCTTTTGTGCATATAAATTGTTAGTGTAAAATTCTTAGTTATTGTTGTTTTTATGTTACTATAAATTATAAATAAACTATTTAATGGGTGTAGTTTCCTATGTCTACAAGTTTTTGGTATGAATGTGAAAATTAATTTAATAATTTTATGAAGTGTGAATAAGACGGTTGTTTCTTGTATTATCTAAAGCTTTAAAAAAAAGGGCTTTTTGTTGGAAACAATTTTACAGTGACTAATTCTTTAGGATTTTGTGCAAATGAGTATTAGTGATTATGTGACATCTACTTCTCTATCTTACTGATGGTGGGTAAGGTGGGACCTTACAACTCAAAACAAATCCTTCTAGGAGCTTGAGACAAGCCTCCTTCACCTGTTATCTTCAGAAAGGGCCCAATGAAGAGGGCTACAACAACACTTTGCTCAAGAAAGGAAATGACAGCGTTATTTCTAAGGAGCTATGTCAAATGAAGATGAAATCAACCTTCAAATACATATGCAGCAGAAAATTTAGACAAACTCTTGAGAAATCTATAACTCAAATCAAGTAAAGAGTCTCAATGAGACATGTGCATAGAAATGGAGAAAAGCACTACTTGCATAGTTTATTCCCAACTAGGACTGCGCAGTCTATGGAGGTACTATAGCAGTAAATACATGTACATTAATGATACAACAATGTAAGCTCAAATAAGAAAGGGTGAGCAAGGTCTTGACCCCTAAAAATACAATACAACAATCCTCTAAAAGGATTGGATGAAAACTAGACAAAATGGCATTTTTACCAAAATGCCGGAGTTGCTGGGCAGGTGCTGCAACTCAATAGAAACTGGAAATAGGACAAGCCTTGTTGAAGATGATGGAATCTATGATGTAACTCCTCTGATTAATCTTCCAAATGAAAGGTTGATCCTTTCATTCAAGATCTCATTGCCCACTGAAATGTTGCAACCCTCACTGTAAATGCTCTCTAGAAACTGCGCAGTGAAGGAAGAGGGATGCTCTTCTACCGATGGAAAATTATTGGCCTGATGCCAAAGATGATGGAATGAAGATCAAAACTCCCTCACTGATATCCCAAAGGAATGGAGACTCCCTCCTCTGAAATACAATGCCAGAAGTAGTGTTGAGAAACCCTCCCCTGCAACACAACTTAACCACCAATGGAGACTGCGCTGGAACTGAATTGAATGCTTTGGCCTCAAGCAAGAATATGGGAAATATGAAGAACAAACTCTGCCAAGAGATAATCTATGGAAGAGATGGGATTCCCACCTGGGAACACCCAGTGCTAGCAGCACTACTTCTCAACTAAACAACCAGAGAATTCTCTTGTCTAAGAAGACAAGAAAAATGATAATCAAAAGCATGAATGAGAATGGTTGCTTCATTCTCCTTTTAAAAAAGTGAAGGGCGCTTTGTCATGGGCCCCACACCTTAGGGTTTGCTCTCTAGAATGATCTCCCACTCATGCAAACTACGCTAGCGCACCAAGTGAACCTTATCTTCTTAGTCTGCACAGTCAACTTGGCTTCTTCTAAAATTATCCACCTGCAAATTGTCTCTTTTCACACATGGGGTGTGCAATCCAATTCTTTATTGACCCATTTTCACATTATAAGGGTTACTTATTTAGATTTTTATTATCAATGGGTTTTCCTACCCATTTATTCTCCTCCTAAAGAAAAAATAAAAGACTTTAATGTTCCATAAAATTTTGGAACATTACATCTGTCTGTTTGTAACATAAACCATACTCAGATGTGCCCCTGATATATCTCAGGACATGCTTGCCTACCTTCCAAAAGAGCTTGGTAGGCTTAACCATCGCTTGTGAAAGTTGGCTCACTGTATAGCATATGTCTGGTCTTGTATTGACTAAATACTTGAGCAAACCCACCAGCTGTCGATAAACAGTGGCATCCACTACCTCTGCCGATGTAGCATCCTCTTTCTTCCAATTTCATGGAAGAGGACTGTTGATAGGCTTGCAGCCTTGCATGTGAAAATTCTCCAGTATCTCCCAGGCATAATTAGCTTGAGAAAAAAACAGTTCACCTTCCTGCTGCCATATTTCCAATCCAAGGAAATAATGAAGGAGGCCCAAATCCTTCATCTCAAACTCCTTTGCAAGATCTGCCTTGCATGAATGTATCAACTGATCATCACCTGTTAGTATTAAATCATAAATATAAAGTACAATGATTAAAATCTTACCCTCCACCACAATCTGGTACAGTTTTGCATCCACCTCACTCTTAGTGAAGCCAAGTCCAGTGAAATAGCTGTCGATCTGAGTGTACGCAGCACGGGGTGCTTTTTTCAGCCCATACAACGCTCTTTTGAGCATGCACACATACGACTTGCTGTTGAAGATCTCAAATCCTTCAGGCTGCTTAATGTACACCTCTTCCTCAATGATCCCATTAAGGAACGCAGTCTTCACATCCATCTGATGAATGTGCCAACCCATATGTGCTGAGAGAGCAAGGATGGTCCGTGTGGAAGAATATCATGTGATAGGCGCAAAGGTTTCTTCATAGTCATCCCCTCAATTTGTGAGAAGCCCCAGGAAACAAATCTTGCCTTATACTTCTCAACAGTCCCATCAGCAGATTGCTTCACCTTGTAGATCCATCTTGATCCTACAACTGATTTTCCCACCGGCCTTGGAAGAATCTCCCAAGCACTGTTTCTGACAATGGAGTCATACTCCTCCACCATGGCATCTACCCATGTGGGCTCCTCCATTGCTTCTTCAAAATAATAGGGCTTTGTCACGATACACTTGCTCATAAGAGCCATGTATCCATTAAATAGATCAGGTGACTGTCTCTGTCTACGTTGTGATGTAGGAACTCCTACATTCTATGACGTATCAAGATTCAGTATCTCAGCTTCTGTGGTATGCTTTCTGCCTTGTCTGATGTTTGGTTCTACATGAGTGGACTCCTCCACTCCATGAATCTCCTCCTGTGGATGATCCACATGTAGAGGCTCATCTTTGGGAACAAGAAGTTCCTCTTCCGCATGCAAGTGTAGCTCCCTCTCAAGCGACAACTTCATGGCTTTCACCTCATTGAATTTTATATCCTGTCACACAAGAGTCATCCGACAGTCTGGAAATTACACACGATAATTATGGGGTGTTTCTGTGTACCCCACAAATATCCCAACTTCTGCAGTCGGCTCTAGCTTCTTCCTGGCATCCTTTGTCACATGAATGTAAATAGGTGAGCCAAAAATATTCAAATGAGGAATATCAAGCTTCTTACCAGTAACAGCTTCTTCGGGTGTACTCATGCCAAGTACTCTATGAGGACAACGGTTTTGCACATAAATCGCAATGTTGCATGCTTCTGCCCACAAGTGCATCGGTAGGCCCTGGTCATGCAGCATCGTTCATGCAACACCCACAATCATTCTGTTCTTCCTTTCCACAAACCCATTCTGCTATGGGTTATGAGGTGCTATGAGTTCTCTTCGAATTCCTTCTTTTCTACAGAAGTCTTTGAATTCATCCAAGATGTATTCACCACCATTATCGCTCTGTAGAGCTTTCACTTGCTTCCCCGACTCCTTCTACACCAATGCCTTGAACTCACAGAACTTTGAGAACTTTTCACTCTTCTTCTGCATGAAGAAGATCTAGCATCTAAGAGAATAGTCATCGACAAATATAACATAATACCTATGTTTTGCTATTGAAGCAACCGAGAAAGGTCCACACACGTTTGTGTGAATTCTCTCCAGGATCACCGAAGCATGGTTCTCCTTCTCGTGAAAGGTGTTCTTCACAAACTTACCCATAGTACATCCCTTGCTCTGATATGAATGTGCAAGAGTACCCTTGGGAATTCTAGTAGAAATTTGTTGCAAAATATTCAAAGCGCCATGGTGAAGATGGCCCAATCTCTTGTGCCATAATTCGCCTTCATCCTAGCTCACCACTTCTTCTACTTTTCCCACCATTGCAGCGCAGCCATCTACCTCCAGCTGGTAGATATTATTATTTCAAACCCCTATCTTCTTGGTTTGACCCATTGTTTTATGTTGAAGGAAGGCTTCTCCCTCACTGAAAACAACATCATAACCCTTGTCTTCTAACATTGCGACTGAGCCCAAGTTCTTCTTCAGACCTGGAACATGCGTAACATTCTTCAACAAGAATGGATTACTGGACTCCCTCTCAAAGGTAATGGTCCCAATGCCAGTCACACTATACCGACCATCGTCGCCCATCTATATATGCATCTGGAGGTCCTTTTCCTCCAAGTCACTAAACAACTCTTTGTCTCCTGTCATATGGAAAGACACACCACTATCAAGATTCCACACCGATCCCATAAAAATTGAAACCAAGCATGAGATCAAAGAGAAATAAAGTTCAAATTGCGAGGTTAAGGCCTCTCCAGCTGCAGATCCAACAACCTTCTTGTTCTTCTTCTTCTGTGGACAGTTAGTGGCGAAATATCCATGTTCGTGATAGTGAAAACACTTCACTTTGGACAAATCCTACTTCTTGCCTTTAGCATCAGATTTTGAAGCATGTTTCTTCCCCTTCCCTTTCCTTGCTTTGGAAACCAAAGCACAATTCTCTTCATCTTCATTCTTCGATGAAGATCCATCCCTGGTACCCCGCCTTATCTCCTCCTGCACAAGATTCGACCAAAGTCGCTCCCATCTTGGCAGTTTCTCCCGTCCATTAACAGAGTCTTCGTAGCTATGCAAACTCTTCGGAAGCCTAAGGAGAGCCAAGCTCACCAATTATTCATCATCAATAGTAACCCCCACACTTCCCATTTCATCATTGCAGTGGACAAACTTCGTGAGGTATTTTGGAATACTGTCACCTTTCTCCATTTTTATTTTTCTGAGCTTGTCTTTAAGCACCAACTTCCTCTGGTCACTTCTGCTTTGGAACAAGTATGTCAAAGCCTTCCACATTAAGAATGGAGTGGCTTTCCCATGAAGGCTGGACAAAATATGGTCTTTCACACCTTCCAACAGAATTATCCTCGTCTTTGTTGTCTTGTTTTTCCATGCGTCAAGTAATGCAACATCGCTAGATCCTGGCTTAGGAACATCGCTATCGATGAACTAATTCAGTCCATTATCCTGCAGCACTGCCTCCATCTTGTCCTTCAAGGCTATGTAATTCGAGCTCCCATCAAGGGAATACTCCAATCACAACCCATTGAAGGCCATTTCAATGTATACTAAACTTCTGCACCAAGAATCTTCTGTAGCAAATTCGAATTGTCCACCAGCACAAACTCGCTTGACAATTGCAATATTAAATCAACAATGCTCTGATACCATGTAGAGATTATATGCAATAAGCATGCATATGTCCTAGATTCACCTAATCTCACACTATTTAACTTTATGCAAAATACTGAATCATTCCACTTGTTAATATTTTGCGGAAAATTAATTTCACACACATGTAAAGCATAAATAAAAATAATCGCACATAACACAATTATTTTTTTTAAACCGAGAAAGCCTAAAGCTAAAAACCCCAACTATATATTATGTATCATGGAGATCATATGACAATCCTCATACAAATCTTATCAAGCTCTTAGTACAATACAATCATCATACACTAATCATGAACAATCTTGCAAATCCATGCACTGATCTTTGCCTCCTGCTATCCTGCCTCCATTGCGAAATCCCTGCTGAAGAATAGCTCTGAATGAATTTGAATTAACCATGCCTTGACTGTGTAATCCTCATTGGAAACTCCAATGTGTGTGTGATGCAATCAATGCATCACTATAGTCACAACAGATAGTCCATCTTGCCCTTTCACCTATCTCTCCACTGGGTCTCCACTGAAACTTCCATGCACTGTAGTTAACTGCTGTATTGTTCGGTTGATTAATGATTTATTATTTGTGAATTAATTAACTAATTAATTCACTCCACTCTCACTAGTATATCAATCATTTAGACTAGATACAACTAGCTCAACTGAGTCTAACTGAGTTAAACTGAATACAACTCCATAACTACTTCTTCCAACAGTGTCATAACTCTACCGCTTGAGTTCCAACAGAGTCCTCCATGCATTAGCTCCAGTAAACCCTTGGGAATTGTGTAATTCCCTCAGTCCACTGATGTGCCACATATTTGCACTAAAACAAAGTGCTCCAAGAGAATAAGTTGTTGTTTAGTGTCTGATTATTATTAAGAGCTAATAATAATCGACATGCATCTATTTTTAGATCAACGATCTATAAATAGACTTCGCCCAATATTCTAAAAATATAATTTCATATATTTTTCCAACTTGATCAACCATCCACAAATAGCATCCTGCAACTTCTGAAATATGATCACCATGTCTAAAAATAGACATAGTCTAAAAATAGACTTGCGCCAAAAATAGCCTGCGGGCCCACTTAGTGAAGGCGACTCTTTTCACTAAGCTCATCATCTTACTGAATCTCAACATATTGCAATAACCAGACTATCCCATGAATCTAGTAGAGAACATAGAAAAATAATGCACATATCTTCATCTAAAATTTAAATATAAATATATAATAATTGGCTTACCACGGTATTAAAGGCGTTCAGATGCCCTGTCACTGAGTCTCCATCCTCCATCCATAGGTTATACAACTTTTTCCGTAGGAATAATTTTTTCACCAGAGACTTATATTGGTACAAATTCCCTAAATTGTCCAAAAACTCCTTCGTCATAGCTTCCCCTAATGCATTCAACAATATTGAATCTAAGATACATAACCATATTGTGCTATTTTCCTTCTGATCCAACTTTTCCTAGTATTCTTCTAACATTGTTGTTGGTTTAGTACCTGTATCTATCACGACCCACTCATCTTTATCCACCAACTGATCCTCCATCTTGAGCTTCCAAAACTCAAAGCTCTGACCATTAAATTTCTCGATTTCTATATTTCCACAGTTTTCCATCTTCTTTCACTGCAAGAATAGATCTTGCAAATCTCCCACTGAACAAGGTCTACCATAGGCCCAAGAAAAACCCCTCAGCAACAAAGGTGTTGCCTTGAAGCCAAAATTTTTTTGATACTAAATGTAGGTTTTAACCTTGTACAAAAATTACCTTAAAACGAGTTCTTAAAAAAGAAAAAATATACAATGGCAAGAACATAAAACAAATATACACACATATTTTCACATGGATCCCAAAATCGGGACTACCAGATTGATTTTTCATTATATTCCTTTCAATATTACAATAGATATATAAACATGATGAAGCATTCATAAACCCAAATCCATTAACCCTATATTAGAGCATAACCATAGCTCCCTTGACCATATCTACAAAATACCATGGGAAGAAAACCATCATGCCCAACAGGCACCCAACAACATTTGGATCATAAAATTTGGTAATAGAGCTCTGATCCTAGGGTTTTTATCTTATAATAAAGAAGTCATTGCACTTTTTATATAATTTTTTATGGGAATCTTTAAATAGCATAATTTGGAGGAGACTATGGAAAAATAACAAAGTACTTGTGGTCTAAACTCAAGTTTTTATTATCTCTATTTTTCGAGATATACATTGTGGAAGTTAGGGTATGTGATTGTTCTTGAATTCAATTGCAAATGAATCATGTTGGAATTGTCACTATAATTTATTTTTTGGAATATTTTGATAGATAAATTTTAGGGATACCAAGAAAATTATTGAAGTTCCTATGATTAAAGTATCAATTCTTTCTTTGTTTTACTTTAAGAGATGTAGCTTCTTGAAGTCATGGTTTGTGAATGTTCCTAGGTTTGGTTTCAAAGGAGTCATCTTGAATTTTTGCTTAAATTTGTTCATATGAAGCTTCAAATGGTTAAATTTCGAGGATACTAAGGACCAATACCATGGATAGGTGGTGATAATAGTTTATACTTTGGTTCACTATACTTTTAGAAATATACCCTACGAAATTTAGAGTTTGTGACGAGTCCTAAATATAGTTTTTAAGCGAGTCATCTTGGAAACTTGATTGATATTTTCAAGGATGTTAGAATGCATGTTGAAGCACTTTGGTAATAATATCAGAATCTGATTTAAGAAATTAGAAACCTAGCAACCATAAAATTTCATTCTCGGGAAGAGATTGAAAATAAACCAATTTTGGGAAATCATAATTTTCAATTGACACATCAAATTTTAATTATACCTACTGAGTTTTGGGTAAGAAAATCATAGTACTACAATATTTTTTTTATACTTATAAAGGATAAAATTGTAGAGACATACTAGAAGAAAGGTAAATTAGAAGGATAGAGTATTGAACAAGTTTTTAAAGGGTGTGTTAACTTCAAACTATCATAAATTTCAATTAGAATGCCCAATTAAGGTTATTCAAAATAAATTGATGGAAACCTACTTGATAAAGATGTCAACATTATGGTAACAAGATGTTTGTGCAGGATGGAACAGATGTGATAGGTGATATGGAAAACAGAATATTAGTTCAGAGATAAATTAATAATAAAGGTGATGTTTGGGAAAATATACGTGGATCCTATTCAGAAGGGCCGCATACATAAACATGTATTATGAAGAAAAGTTGCATATATAATCTGCACCATCGTAATTTGAATACTAGGGGAATTTACCATGTTGTTGGCCCATAATAATGGGTGTGACAATGGTTATTTGATCCATTCAAAGAATACCAATGAAATTACTAAGGGATTGGCCTAAGGTATTGGATAAGGCTAATGCTATATAAGGAGATGGAGATCAAAGTGTTATGTGTGTAGGTGATGGATCGTTTATGAATGATTTGATCTGAAAAATGCATGAACCAAGGAGAAAGGAGAAGACTCGGATCTGAAGTATGGTGACATGTGTGTTTATTTGATGTACTTATTAAAAATTTCTAACAATGATATATTTGTGGTTATAATAATGCTATGATATGAATGAAGTATTCTAAATTATGCAATTATGACAGTAAGGGTTGCAGAGTGTGAAAATTATGTTTACAACGAAATTTTTTAGATATGTAAGTGAGTTTATATCAGTTTAGTCATGTACATACGCGGATCGATTTATAGGTAGTTGCATATATATTCTGCAAAGTGTTTTCAGTTTATGCATATCTATACACGTGTGTTAAGAATTGTAAGCACGTACATACACTTATGGTTTTATGGAAGTTGCATACATATGCTATGGTTTTTCATTATGGCTTGTTGATGAAATTTTATCAATTTTTTTTTTTTTACTGCTATCTGTCGATGATTTATCTATCATGACAATCCGAGTTTGACAATGTTAATTGGGTTGAAAAATACTTGGTATATTGATTAGTGATGGCGTTGCATTATGATTGGGTTTTTAGTAAGTTAGTATTGATGTATCTAATGTGATTCAATATTAAGTGACTAACCTAGTGATTCAGTTTGGCAAAGATCCCAGTAGTCAGTGATTTGAGATCTGTACACATGTATTCTATAGAGGAAGCACATACATACACTGGTGTGCTACACAGAAGTAGTGTATAGTTTTTTAAATATATCTTATTAGGGTTTGCAGCGACAACACTATGTTTCTTAAATGATGAACAATGCATGGTTTGGTTGTTGTGCATTGGTATGATCAAATGATTTATATCTGGTATGGATTTGTTTGATCTTGTTGCAATATTTGGTTGAGATTCAATGATTGGTTTGATGATGTTATACTGCTTCAATTATTATATGAGTTGGTTGATTATTTAGTTTCAAAATTGTTACTTGGTATTGGGCTTAATGATGAAAGTGGGTCTAATTTGAAAATATGATGAAAGGAGGCCTACGGGTTTAATGTTTTGAGTTAGGTGGATCCAGTATGAAACATAATGAAACATTTTCCACAAGAGGTGTTGAGGGTTGGAGCCTTTGGTGAGGGAGTCGAAGCTTCCTTCCAGTAGTAGTTGGTGAATTTTTGAAGGGGTAGGTGCTCCCTTCCAGTGGGAGCCAGTAAAAGAGATCAGGGGGTTGGAGCTCCCTTCTAGTGGGTGTTGGAGAATGAGAGAAGGTTGTAGCCTTCTGTAGGTAGGTGCCTGTGAATTGGTATGAGTTTGCACAAGTATAATATTGTAAGATGTTTTCCTTTATAATAAAAGAAGAAGACAAATACGGTGAGATCGATGGTTTTCTCCCACATTGGGTTTCCACCCAAAATATTAGTGTTTATGTGTGTTGATATTTTTTATTTTCTCTTAAATTTTTCTTAGTGAATGAATAATGAAGTAATGATGCACTGGTTAAAGATGAACAATTAATGAAATAAATGACAAATTAGTTATCTCGATATAAACAGTTTTCTTTATTCATAGTCGTGTACATACGTTGGTTTCCTAAATTACAATAGTGTAAAAAAAATAGAATAAGAAATTGAAAATTTTATAGTGATTTTAAAATATTGATTCATCACTGCCCCTCCCCCGCTCAGTATTTTTCCAAACAATTGGTATTAGAACAGGTCACTCCAGGAAAATCTTAACTTCTTGAGATTGGATCAAAGATGATGAGAAAGAAGAAAAATAAGAAGGGAACTCAAATTAAGGATTCATTAAACTATAGTAGTTAAATTGATATATCATATGCAGTGACAGTTATAGATATCAACAAATATTCAACTTTGGAAGAACCCCACTTTCTATTGATCAAGAATGAAGACGAAAGAAACAAATAATTATCAGAAATGAGTTTTTTCTCTTGTGATTGATTTTCTTATTTATGTAGTAATGATGATAGTGAATATGACAATGAATCAACTAAAATTTCTCTCATAGGTAAAAGTGAAAGTAAGCACTCTAAAGAGAAAACATATTAAAAAATAATAGCCTTAGAAGCATAGGTTAAAAGGCTCACAGATGAAAATAGAGATCAAAAAAAATTATTACAAGTATTTGATCAAAGGGAATGTACCTACAAATAATATATTATTAAATTTAAAAATCAGTTGGGATAAGGAAGAAAAATTGAAGAAGGAATGAGGAATCAATATAAGGAAAAGGAAGATCAATGTCAAAGACTGCAGGATGAAGTAGCATCATTAAGAAATAAAGTGAATGAATAGGATACAACAACTGGAGAGCTTAAATAAAGAACTAGTTACTGTGAAGGACTTGAAGTAGAAATCATCTCTCTCAAATATGATCTTGAAAAAGAAAACAAAAAATATGAGGAGATTCTTCAAAAATTTGGAGAACAAGAAAACATGCTTAAGAAAGAAATCATTGAGTTGATAACTCAATTGGAAAAGAAAAAAGGAGAAAAATAGGTTGGGGTAAATATTTTAGAAGGCAAGTTAGCAAAAAAAGATAAGAAATTGAGATTTCAAGATAACTCAAATATATTGGAAAATCTTCTTAGCAGTCAAAGATCTCCCTCAATTAAATTTGGTATTGGTTTTTATGACATTTTTAAAGGATAATATAGTTCACAAGCTATTCCAAGGAACTTAAAGGGTAACTGTTGCAAAACCTAAAATTCTCAATAAAGAGATAATAAGTCAACTAGACCAACAACCAAGGAAAGTGATTTTTCACAGGAAATCATTTGTTCCTAACTATAGAAGGTTCAATCAATTCTCTCCTCTGATCAATGATGTTGAATGCTTTATTTGTCATAACATTGGACACTTTGCAGCTAATTGGAGAAGCAAATTCATAGGAATATCATGAGATCCCAGGTACTCAGGTTTCTTTAAAGGATATTATTTTTATTGCAACATATTTGGTCACAAAGCTATTGGTTACAATAGAAGGAATATGAAACATAAATATTACAATTCCTCTGCTCTATTTTCTTGTCATATAAGATGTTATGCTTGTAAAAAGTTTGGGCATGTAGCAAAATAATGCAGGAACAAATAAATGGACCTCCACAGACAACATGGAAAGAAATAATATAGGAATATTGTTTTCAAAAGACCTGAGAAAGATGTATCCACCAACACTTCTCATAATAAGCAGAGAGAAGAAGATCAGATAAGATTTGGCCTTGCTCTTTGCTCATTTGAAGATAAGTATGAATGGCACATAGACATTGGATACTCTCATGACATGAATGGATATAAGAAGAAGTTTGAATCTCTCAAGAAAAACAAATATGGTAAAGTTATTCTTGGAAATAATGCTCCAACAAAATTTCTAGAAAAGGTAGAGCCAAAATTGACAATTATACAGAAGCAGTTGATGCATTGTTAGTTTAAGGGATAAAAAAATTATTTTATAATTGTGTTTATGTCAATTAAATGCAAGGTTATAGATGAAGAAACTGGAAAAATTATAGCAAGAGGATACAAAAAGTGATATAGATTATATGAGTTATGTTGTCCTCTGAGATAATTCTACGTTAATTAATCATGCCAAATCCCTTATAATGTTTTGTTTGTTTTAAATTGGGTTTTTGGATGACCAATGTATTAAGAAAATACAAACATATATGTTTAAACTTTTGATAATATTAACTATTAAGAAAAGGGTTGTTGCTTTACTCCAAACAGTGTTTTAATTTTGCATATGTCAAGGTAGAAACTGTAAGAAAGTATGATTAGTTAAATATTCAGATTGAATGTTTAATTTATCATAAGTGTTAAATATTGTCAAACATTGTTTAACAAATTAACAAAACATATTTAACATTATGAAGATTACTCACAATTGCTTGATATAGAGGGACTTATAAAAAACAGATAGTTCAATAATTCATTCTCTAAAATGGATTATAAATTCAGAGGATTTAAGATAGGTTGAAACACAACTTTTTCTTACCTAATTATCTTCATAAACATCAAATATATGTAGAAAACAAACTAAAATGAATACTAGAAAAAACTAAAAGGATACAAAATGATTAAAATAAATCTATAATCCTTTTATTATCATCAATTATCAAAAAGCTCATACACTTCTGCTTACAAATTCTCATCCAAGGGTGTAACCCTTAATAACTCGAATGGAGAGTTATGTATACTAGTTTCTATCACTTAGAAGTATCTAAAACTAATTACAAAAATAGTATCAAATAGTAGTAAAACAAAAATTGATGAGAGCTATGTCACTGTCTTAGAGGAAACAGTTGATGATGTGGCCCAAAAATGTTGTTGTGCTGGCATGTTGTTGGAGACAAAAAGTTACTTGATGGTTTCACATAAGTGACCCCATCTTTCCTCACTTGGAATTTCCAGATTTACCAATTTCCTAAAAAATTCATCTACTTTTTTTTATCTTTCAAAAGTAGGATTGTTGATGAAGAGATTGTTGAGATTCAACAAGATGGTGATCCTACTGAAAATTAAGTACCTACACTAGGTGGGGCCCGTGGACTATTTTTAGGTGTATGTCTATTTTTAGAATGGTGAGATAAATTCATTTATAATTGGAGCTATTTATATATGGTTGAGAAAATTCTATTTATGGATGGAGTTCTATTTTTTGAATGCATGTGCGAAGTCTGTTCATAGATCACATGTCTAAAAATAGAATGTGTTATCACAAAATTAGACCTGATAGGCTGCTAATAAAATCAATCTCATGTAACTGTTTCAAACCAATCTTTCGATTGAGGCTTAGCCTTCTCAACCTGAGAGGGATCTCTCAAGGGTTAATGATTTTTGATAAAAATATAGATGGATAACTCTATGTGGGGTGTTATTCATCCATAATTTTCACTATCTGAAGATGACTAAGTATCAGTTCTAGATTTCTAGAAACAAAGTTCATGAACATTGTGAGTTCTAGAAATCTCACTACCTCCTTTATCCTTCAGATATTTTTTTCACTATTTCATCATCCCATCATGTCAATCTCAGCTCGCCCATCTCAGAAGACCCATCATGGGCTCATGTCACTCAGTTTGTCTTTTTTGTGTCACCTTTGGCCTCAGCCCTCTATTTTGTTTTGCCTAACTCCTCCATTGTCCATCTAGTGTTTTTAAGGGAATTTTTCTTGGTTTCATGACCTCCATGGTTAAAAATTAACAAGGCTTGTATCCTGATGCTCTTACACCTCCTCCTATCCTTAATATACCTTCATAAACACTTCCCATCACTCCTATCCCTCAAACTCATCATTTTTGTACAAAACCTAGCCCATTGCTACAATTTGACACTTTTCGAGACTAGGCCTATGTTTTTTCCTTTTGGACCTTTTCCCCTCACTCAATTATTGAAATTACACTTTCCCCTACTCTCTAACATCCATCCCTATCCCCCAAAATTTCCCCAAGAATTTAGACAATCCTTAACCCCTTCATTCCCCTCCCTCTACGAGGCAGTTCTAAATCCCCTACAACAAACCCTAATTTCCTCTTCCAACTAAGCTAGGGTTTGATATGAAAATGAGGCACAAGAGAAAAGGATTAATTTGATAGATCATTTCAGCAAGAATAATTCCATACCATCTCATAAATATTATGCCTCCATCATTTTCCAAGAATTCATTCCAAGAGACAAGCCATGTGTCATGCCTACGGTCAGTTTTGATTCAAATTGTGTTTATGACCAAACAGAGATGAATTTGACAAAAGTGAGAGAGGGTTTTGTCCAATATATTCCCAAGAAGAAACACCTCCTTAATTTTTTACACAGGTATCATGGTTTGGGAGAAATATCAAAACCACAGGTGTCTCAGGAGAATTTCTGCACTGCTGGAGTGACCTTGGGAAAATAAGGTGTTCTCATAGCTGGAGTGTCCAAATGACTTTTTTGATGATTCAAATAGCAACTAGACTTGAATATCCTTCCAATGAGATATCATGAGCTCAATTTTGAGTTAAGGAAGGCCTCCAAACGTTGTCTACACCAGCACTCTTCATTTGTGCACCATCACTGAGTACTTTTTGACCAGTCTTGGGAAACTCAACTTTTGACAGGGAAAATCATCTCCAATCATGGAAAAAATGGTCTATTTGTAAATTATACAAGTAAATATTTCCAACTAGCTATCACGGGCCCAAATACGACTTCGGGAAGGTCCTCAAAACTTATCTGCAAGTTGACCCTTTTTTGGAGTTGCACACAGGAGAAGTTTGGCCAGAATTGCCAAAAATTGGTCAAAATATCTGTTTCCTCCTAAAATTTTCCCCAGGCTCCTGCACAGGTTTAAAAATTTTGGTGGTCATATTTTTTTTCCCTCCTAATGTTCTTTTTTCACCATAGTCAAAGAGGATGACAGTGGTAATGAGGGACAAGAGGATGACAGTGGTAATGAGGGACAAGAGGATGACAGTGGAAATGAAGAAATTAGTGGTTCAGAGACAGAGATTAATAAGGGAGAGAAAGAGGGAAATGATGGTAAAGAAGAAGGAAGTGAGCATAGAAGTGATGAAGACAAAGATAGTGAAATATCAGAGGGAGGCACTGATGATAAAAATACAAATGAGCCATCCCAAGATGAATAAAAAGACCCTAATGATGAGCAGAGAAATGACCAAGGTGAAACTGATGAGGGTCAGGATGAGACAGAGTACATGAAAAAAAATGATGAATATGAGGATGGGACAACAGCTAGTGAGCAAGAGGTAGAGGAAATGGAAATTGATGGAGGAAATAATAATGAAAAACAAAGCAGTGAGCATGGCCATGATGAACAGGAGGATGACAGTCAACAAGAAAATGAGCATGACAGTCAAGAGAAAAATGTGGATGAACATGAAAATGAGCACAATCATAGTAAAAAAAGTGACACTATGGATGAAGATAACGAACATGAAGAAACAGAAAGTGATAATGAGGAAATAGAATATCAATAAGAGGAAACCAGTGAGGCAAAAAAAAAATTTGATGAAGGAGACAATGATAAAGAGAATGTCACTGATAGGACAGTCAGTGAGGAAAAGGATAGCAAAAGAAATAGTCATGACTGTCATGAAACTAATAATTCTCTTATTGACAAAGAGAATGAAAGTGACAGTGCAGGGAATGATGAAGAAAAGGACACTAATGATGAACAAAATGAAAGTGGGGAAAATGCATAAGCTGATAGCCCATTTGAAGACCAAAAGGACAATATAGAAGGCAGTAAGGAAGTTAGTGATGATGATGATGTTAAAGGCCAAAATTAAAATGATCAAACTAAGCATGGGATGATTGATAAATATCATGGTATAAATAAAGAAGCTGATGACAACCCTAATGGTCACATCCATGATGAAATCCCTACCAAAACTACCATCACACCTATTTCATGCACATACCAAAGAGGGCCAAGGCAAGAGTTTGTTGCCTCCAAAATGTAAGGGGCCTTGCCAGCTGCATCAACTCCAAGGCTTGAGAGGGAAATTTTACACCTATAGGACATGCTGATGAAGGCAAATGAAGGCTTGGGGTCGCAATGAAAGATGACAAAGTATTATGCCAAGAAACACAAGCTTGTTTGTGCCAAACTGAAGGAGTCCCACATGGAGATAAAAAAACCTAAAAGAGGCAAAGGAGAATAATAGCCTTTGATTTTTGGCTGGGTCTTCTCAATAGGTGTCCAAGACCTCTTGAGGGACCACTCCACCAATTTTGGGCAAATTTGAACAAGATTTTGTCTTTTTGAATTTTTGAGGCCTTTGTGCGCAACACCCTTGGCACTGCGCACAAATATCATGAATCCTCAGCTTGAAAAATTGACATTTTTGGATTCCTCTCATCATAATTAGTCTTCTGACAAAATTTCAGACCATTTGGAGCAGTTTTGACCCCCCAAAAGGTCAAAAAACACCTAAATTTTAACCATTCTGCCTCATTTTCAAGCAAGGTGTTGCGCACAGAGCATTGTTGGGAGAATGGATTTTTGGATAGGTAGATGGAAATAATTAAGAATAAAAAATGTATATCTAGAAAATAGACTCATCAAGCTTTCCAACGAGCTATCACGTAGCCAAATCCAACATCGGGAAGTGGTCCAAACCTTGGTTGCAAAACAACCTATTTTCTGCTGGAGTAGGTGTTGCACATAGAGCAGTGTTGGGAGATTATATTTTTGGATAGAAAAATGGAACTCATTCAGAAAACCAAAGGTATATTTGGAAATCCAACTTGAAAATATTTACAACGAGCCATCACAGAGCAAAATCCGACATCGTGAAGTGGTCCAAAACTTGGCTACAACAGAGCTTATTTTTTGATGGAAGTGGCGATGCGCACATGACAGTCTTGGGATTTTTGAATTTTTGACTAGGATACAGGAGCTGGATCAGGAAAAAACAAGAATTTATGGAAATTATACTCATCATGTTTTCAAACGAGCCATCACGGAGCCAAATCCAACATCTTGAAGTGGTCCAAAAATTGGTTGCAAAACACCCTATTTTCTGTTGAAGTGGCATTGCACACATGGATTGCCTAAGTGTGTTTTGGCCAAAAGTAAAAAAAACACACCCATTTATTGTAAAATCTTATTTTAGTGTTTTTTGAGGAAAATCACTCTAGAATTAGGTGTTATAAGTTATTTTGGCATTTATTCCATGAGATATTTTTTTCCTTGGGCCTTCCATGGTCTCTTGGCCATAAATGACATTTATGAGTGATTTTGACATTTTCCAACCCTATCTATGGTTTTTACCCTCTCTTGCTAATATAAATAGATCATGAGGGCTTCATTGTAAAATTTTGGAATTTGATGAACTTGGAGAGCAATACATGGTTTCTATGAGATTGGAGAAGAAATTGGTTTTGTGAAGTTTAGGAATGGCTTGCTCGGATTGATGATGGAGAAGCTTGTTTGTAGGATTCCTCAGCTTGGTGAATGGTGATTTCTTCTTAACTTGCTTATGTTTCCTTGTTTTCATTATGTTTCATCCTTCTTGGTTGCTATAAATCAGAAAAGTATAGGTTGAGACATGCTTTTTGAGGCACCTCAGTCCTCCTGTTTGTTATATCTTTGATGTTTTCCTCTGTTTGGTCATCTTAAGGAATTCTTGATTGCTCCTTAGGTCCACCAAAACTTGTTTTTGTTTCATGTATGGTTAGTATGCTAGTTTATAAGTATGATTCATGGTATGCCCTGCTTGTTTGAAACTTTCAAAACTCTATCTTGAAACCTTTCTTTGGAATATTGTTTGCTAGGTTAAGTCAAATAGGTCTCATTCGATCTTGCCCTTTTTCCATGCCTACCAACTTGTTTCAGAGTTCTCTATAGCTTGATATATGATTTTTATGAGTTCCCTCTTCATAGATTGAGTTATTTGTGTTATCTTATATGTTTTCCCAAATTCTGAAGGTGAATTTACTAAGGTTAGAAGCTCTTATGCTTTCTATGTTTCACTAGAATATTTATCTTGGATATTTATCAGTATAAGTATTGTTCATTGAGCTTAATGGTTTTCCCTACCTCATGAGTTGTAGCTTTTAACTATATGTATTTAAGACCTCCTAGTTTTTCCCAAAATTAATGTTCACTCCACCTCATACATTACCTTAAGGATCCATTTACCTTGCTACATTGGCCCTGCAACACACTCTTATTCATCATTAAGGCACTCATGACTTTCATTGACTCCATAGCCCAATGGCTTTGACAGACTCTCACTCCACCTATTCTGCTTGACCATCTTACCCAACCAAAATAATCAACAAACCCTACACTTAACAACTAGCCTAAAATCAAAACCCTAAATAAAAAAGAACACATCCTTTACATCTAATAGAGATATCTCTCTCTGAGTCCAGGAAGGCTAGGTCCTAGGACTCCAAAGACTGGTTCCATGTTACCCTATCATTTGGTATACCAATCTGCCAAATCACGGGACCCTAACATGGGGTAATAACCAGATGAATGATATATATTGGTTGTAAATCAAATCAGCAAGTGTGCATTGGGCTTATGGAGTCAAAATAGTTTCAGTAAAACCAATCAATCTACTTAGCATGGAAATTGAGGCATAACAGAGTTCTAGTTAAGAGATACACATGTGAAACTGTAAAACACACAGTCAGTTTGCCTATATAGGAAGTCAAAGCATCATAGATGAATTTTGAGTAAAATAGACAAACACCACTATAATAGGATAGTAAAAAGTTGCAAAATAGAACAAAAACACATTAGAAATATTTATGAATCTCAAGTTGGCTAAGTAGAAAACTCTGGATTAAGCTGAAAACTAGTCACTTACAATAAACGTAGTCTCTTGCTTCAAATGTCTAACCCATGCATATTCAACTTCTTGATATTTTATAGATCATTTACAACATAAGATAACCTTATCTACAGCTAGATACATCAAACTCCTGACTCTTGACACCTTACCTCACCATATGACATGGTATTTATTACAAAAAGACAACTGCTAATATAATAAACAGTCCTATTAAAAATAGGATTCAAACTCCTTATCTCTACTCATAACAACCTTATCTAAACTAAATTACATTATTTTCCAAGTGCATTCACATATGGTCAAATCCAGATGATAAGATTCAAAACTTTATGACCATAATGCTGATCTCCATTAAACTAGGAAACTATCCCCTGTTTTCTAGGCATAGGATCCGTTGTATTATTGAGAAACTCTAACAATCATGAACTCATCACTTTGAGGTTATTTGCTATTAGAAACTGAAATAACACCTACCCAAAATCCTCACTAAGTCCAAGCTGTCCAAAACCATCATCAAACTGTTCAAAATGAGCTGAAATAAAATGTGCTACGAAAACAACACAGTTTCGTAGCGCTTTTCGTAGCACAGCTCCTTTAACCTTTTTTCTCCAAAATTTTGATTTCTTACTTCTAGGATTATCTTCAATAACATTTATTAAATCCTCCCCAGCAATTTTGGGTCATAATTCACAATTTTTCCATTCAAAAATTTATGAGAAAGAGTGAAAAAAGCTGCTACAACAGTTTCGTAGCGCTTTTCACTCTTTTTACATTGTTTGCGCTATGAAACTGTTGAGTGAGCAGTTTTGTCAAAATTGTTCCAAAATTAAAACCATAAATGTTACAAAACTCAGAATAACATTGGTTTCATCAAATCAAAAATTCATATGAACTGAAAAACATAGTTTTCATGAGGCTCCTTCTTAATTTTCACTTGATTTAGTTTTTTGACTTTCTAATGATTGTCATTCTGCATCTTTGTTCTTTAACTCATCTTGAGTCAATTTTAGCTGCTGCTCCAAGTCCTCCACTTGATCTCTAAGTCTTCTATTACTGGCTCTCAAGTGATTATTGATTACTCTGACAAATTTAGCTTCCTTGATGGCTGGAACTGTCCATGTGAAAAATTGTTCTGCACTACTTGGGGTTTCAGACCTAGAACTAGTTTGACCTTCCCACAGTGCCTTCATTCTTTTGAATTTTTCTTTTTCAATACTATGCTTCCTAGCCCTCTTTCTCATCATATCAATTTATTCGTTTTCTAATCTCAATTTCTCCTCAAGATGTTGACACTCTGCCATTTCTTCTTTTCCCTTCATTGTTCTGCTAGCTGCATGTTCTATTGTTGGTGATGAGAGATCAACCACTTCTTTAGGGACTTTAGTTTTTTCAATAGGTTCTTGGACTTCCTTGCTACCTTCCTTGAGTTTCTTAGCATGCCTAGTTAAAGGTTTCCTTGTTTGAAAGATAAAGGCTGCATTTGCACCCTCAAACTCAAGCTTCTTTGCGGACTTAACCTTTTTTTGTTTGTGTTCATCTACTCCAATGAAGTCAGCTTGCACAATGGGTGTCTCCTCTATGTCAATGTCATGCAGGATGTCATATAAATTTCCCTTAATTACTGGGCTATCCTCTAAAAATGAAACAACTGTCTTTCCTTTTGATGCCACTTCTTGGCTTCTTGTCACTATTTTGATTTCCTGCATGCTGACATCCTTTTTTTGCTTTGCCTCTTTGACACTATTTGACCTCTATTTTGTAGGTGATGGAGTTTGTGAAATAAGCACTTCTGTTTGCTCTGTCCTTTTCTCAACTTGTTTTCTTGGTTTCAGTTTTGCAAATTCCTTTCGTTTTGCAACCACAGGCTGACTAGACTCTGTTATTGGTGGTGGAGTTCCTTTATTTTAGGGTTTCTAGCTGGGGTTAGGGTTACCATCTCAAAACCATTCATAAAAAAAAAGATGACCAATCCCTTCCTATCTTCTGAAGCTCATTCAAAATAAACAACTTTATCAAACCATGATGAAACAAAGATGTTTCACAACCTTCAGATTTGGCTTGTACTTTATCAGCGATTTTAGCAATACTCCTATGCAGGTAAAAGGGAAAATAAAGTGAAATTTTACACCTTGGTAGTTGTTCCATTGAAGTGCAAGGAAAATTCTTTAGACACCTGTGTGTGGCAACCCTGCAGCTTTTCACAAAACTGAAGACAACCTACTCTGCTGAATGCCTCCATCATTGCTGGGTCTCCAACAATGGCCTTCATATTTTCAGGCTCATATCTTAAGCAATGTCCCCCTTTGTGAACTTTCTTTTCCTCTACCATGCTTCTCAGAAAAAAAAACCTGTCAGCTTCACTTGGATATATGAAACAACCTCAATCGAATATATGAAACAACCTCGCTTGATTAGGATATATCTGCCTCACTTGATTATATGAAACAACCTCACTTTATTAGGATGAATATAACCTTTGAATGGAACAACCACAGGTTTGGCTTGACTACTTCAGAGTTCAGACACTCATATGGAGGCAAATAAAACGAGAATGACTAAATTAGGCAAAATTTTGAATTTGAAATGTCATCTCATAACTGAATGATGCCTCATTCATACCCTATCATGACAATGATGACTGCAAGATGGGTAAGTACATTGAATCTCATCACTAACTGACTCATCATACCACTAACCTATGATTTTCCAACGGATTTTGACAAATTTCAGCTCGAATGACAAGACAGTTAAGAAACCGTGCTTTCATAGCGCCAATAGAGTATTTTTCCCAGTTTGCGCTATGAAAATATTAGCGCTTTCATAGCACAAATTAACCTTTTTGAACTAGCAGCACTACGAAAACATGGATTCTTGGCATCAAAATATAGACAAGATATTATTTTCTAAAAAAAGGAATAATCACAGAATCATTTTCTTACCTTGTTGGGATTGCTTCAATCCATTTGGTGAAGTAATAAGTTGTTGTAAGAATCCAGCGATGCTAACTTGATGATGATGGATGAATCTCTCCAGTAAAATCTATCCCCCACTGCTTAAATGGCGCTTCCACATAGATAGGCATTAAAGGTAAAGGTACAAGTTTCTTCTTACCCTCGAAAATCTGGCATTCACGGCAAGCAACAATCCTTTTGTAGACATCCTTAAACATTGTAGGCCAATACTACCCTGCACTAAGAATCTTGTTCACTATGGCCTTCCAATAATGATGACCTCTTCAATATCATTTGTGGAACTCCTCAATTACTTTATCAGCCTCCTCTTCCAGCAAACAATTCAGCGAAATTCCATCGGTGTCCTTCCAAAACATATTTCTGTCAAAAATAAAATATCTCAATGATTTTAGCTTAAAAAACTTTTCTTTAGACTTTTTTAGATCAGCAAGTGCTTTATGATGTTGTAGGACAAAAACAACCTCCTTGTACCAATTTGAAGTGATGTATTTTTCTTCAATGGGGACTAGTTCTTCTTCCTCATCTGAAATTTCTGATATTTCTGCAATTAAATTTATGTCAAGACAGTCAAAGTTTGACTATGCCATTAGCTTTGCTAGGCCTTGCCCCCTGGCCAATTTTGTTGGCTTAATCTCTATATCATACTCCAACAATTTAGCAATCCATTTTCCCCTCTTACCATCAGGATCATCTTGAGTGAGGATGTCTTTCACAACAGTATTAGGAACAAAAGCCACAATATGAGAATGCAGAATATAAATTCTAAAATCTTTGATAGCCTTCACCAAGGCACAAGCCTGCTTCTCTAAGATATTATATTTCAGCTGAGATTTGGCTAATGTCCACTAAACAAAGAAATAGGTTGCTCAATACCTTGCTATCCCTTTTGTAGTAGAACTCCAGCAATAGTATTCTCTGATGTGAAAGTAAAAACTAGAAATTCCTTTGAAAAATATGGACTGATAAATACCGGTGCTTGGGTAAGTGCCCTTTTGATCTCCTCAAATGAGTGTCTTACTTCTGCTATCCACTTAATGTCAACTGCCTTCTCCAACATCCTTGTTATGTCCTTCACAATCTCAGCAAAATTAAGAATAAATCGCCTTACAAAATTTACCTTTCCAAGGAAAGATTGAATCTCCTTCCTGCTTCTTGGAAAATCTACCTTCTGGATTGAATTGACCATTTTTGGATCAATCTTAATCCCATATTTATAACTGATGTGCAAAAGTGATTTACCTAAAGTTAAAGAAAAAATACTTTTGGTGGGATTTAGAGAGATGCCAAACCTTCTACACTTCAGCAGAATTATTTCTAGGTGTTTCAAGTGATCTTATTCCCTCATTGAGAAGACTATTATGTCATCAAGATAAACAACCACCATCTTGTCCTTCTCTTCAGAAAAAGCAATATCCATTGCTCTTCGAAAGGTAGCTCCTGCATTCATGAGACCAAATGGCATCTTGGTGTACATGAAAGTGCCCCATGGTGTAGTAAAGGTTGTTTTTTCCTAATCATCAGGATGTACAGGGATCTAATTATAACCTAAAAAACCATCAAGCATAGACATTCTCTGAGAACCAAAAATAGTTTGCAAAATTTGGTCCATCTTCGGGAGAGGATAATTGTCCTTCAGAGAGGCTTTATTCAGATTTATGAAGTCAATACATATTCTGATTTCTCCACTCTTTTTCCTAACTGGAACCAATTTGAAAATCTTATTGGGACAATGATTTTGGCATCAAATAGTTTCTTGACCTCCTTCTTAATCAATGGCATGAGGAGTGGATTGATCCTTCTTAACTTCTGCTTAAAACACTTTTCATTTTCTTTTATGGGAATAGTATGTTGAATAATAGTGGTGTCATGTTATTTCAAATTAGCATAATTCGAAGCAAACACATCTATAAATCTCTTCATCATTTCAATATACTTAAACTTCATATCAGCTGAAAGAAACTTTGAAAGTTTAATCATTTTGGGCATAGCTACTATACCAAGGTTACATCTGTCAACTTCTTCATCATCAGCTTGTATTTTAGGGGATTTAAAGACATCATTCTGATCAAAAAGTTTTTCAAGAGGTATGAGTCCCTTTGGTATAGAATTGTTCTTTATTTGCAAAACTTCAGATTTCCCTTTAGACTCAGCAAGCATATTTTGCTGATCTACTTGTATATTTTCAAACTCTTCTTTTAGCTCAATAATTTTCTTCACTTGTTGATCATCCTCAAAAACTTGCCAATGAGTAATATTATCAGGGATAGCTAGTCTATGGCGAATATCATCCTCATATTTTTATGTGGAATGCATAGGAATAATGAAAAGACTTGCAGAGATGGCAAGAGAATCAACAATGGAGTTTTTTTCTCTAGTTTTGACCTTGAATGAATAAGCTTGAAAGTTTTCCAACATGTCCAAAACTAAGTTCCTATATGCCTTCATCCTTATATATATTTTTTTATAAGAACCTTCAACCTGTTTAATGACTAACTCCGAATCTCCAAAAATAGAAATGTTTTGAGCATTCATTCTTTTCAAAACTTCTAGGCCCAAAATCAAGGATTCATACTCAACCATGTTATTCGTGCAATCAAAGTTCAATTTATAGGAAAATAACTTACTCTCATCACTTGGACTTGTAATCCAAATCCTTGCTCCTGCTCCTTCTCTGTTTGCTGATCCATCAAAATGAAAAGACCACCAACCTTCTTCCTCCTTATCACTGACTTGTTGATGTTCTGTTTGCTAATTTTCAGACTGTTGAATTTTAGAACTCTGATTTTCTACTCTCCTTTCCTCTTCTGATTCATTAGTCAACTCATTGAAAAGAATAGCAGAACCAAGTTCAGTATCAAGAGCATAAATTGGAAAAATTTTGGGTTTGCCTTTACTACTCACCATGTAAGCCATTCTTGTCTCTCAATACAGTCTTCTTTGCTCACCAAAAATAGGAATGGTATCATAAGTAAGTTCCATCTGCATTTTACCTTTGATTTTCACTACCCATGACCTTGACAACAGCATACCAAAATTTGGTGGAATGTATGCTATCACGATGTCCATGACCACAATTTTAGCAGGAATTTGTGTTAGACCAAAAACAACATCCTTGATTAAACCAATGCATTGAACTCTTTTCGAATTGAAATAAAACAAGTCTTTATATGGAATAGTTATTTCTAACCCCATTCTTTCCATGATTACTTTGGGCATAAGATTGTGAGAGGCCCATGAATCCAACATAGCATTATGCAATGTCATGTCGTGAATGCTAAGGCTCACATAAAAAGGAGGCACCTCCTCATTTTGTTCATCCTCTAGTCTCAGACCCAAGTATATGGTTGGATGATTTTCTAATACATTCAAAATATCAGCAGCTCTTAGTTGTGAATTCAAAATTTTGACAATCCTGCTTCTATATTCATTTACCTCGATAATCTCAGCAAAAGGGACTGATATTTTAATATTAGAAATTTCATTCTCAAGGCTGAAAACAGAAACAAATTTTTAAGTTTCTTTGATAGGAGGAATAGCTGGTGTATATTTCTTAAAATAAGAAACCTTAGGAGCATCTTTCTTAGGACGTGTTTTGTTTGAAATGATAGGCACATTTCTATTTCAGAGATTGTATTGTTTTTGCATCTCAAAAATAGAATGTTGATACCCCTTTATATAATCTGATGTTTCCTCTCCATGATTACTTTAGTCTGATTGATCATGTTCTTCTTTTGTCAAGAAAATTCTAGACATTTCCTCATAAAAAAAGTGAATAGACACTTTAGGAATTTTAGGATCATCTTCTTCATCAACCAATTTTTTTTCAAAAGGAGGTCTCACTAGAGGATCAGGCTACTGAATTTTGATTTCCCTTGGCCTTTATTGATTCTGAGGTCTCCTGAACTAAGGGTTTCTAAATTGAGTTTCATGTTGTGTAGGAGGAGCAGAGTTATTCCCAAGGGAAAACCTATCCATCAACTTTTCCATTGTTTTCATCATTGAATCCAGCTTATCCTAAGAGGTAGAGGAAGAAGGCTTCTCTTCTTCTTTCAACTTAGTCTTGCCCATTTTTGAATTTTTAGCTGCTAACAAATTTACCTCCACCTTCACTGCATCATTTTGCATTTCAGAAAGTGAAGGGGTTTCTCTTTCTCTCAGCAATATAGAAAACTCATAATAAAAAACTTTAGCATATCTCATCTGAGATAAGGCTTGTGGTGGTTTCAAATGGGCAGGAATAGATTCATACACCTTATTAAACCTTTTTGAAAATTTTTGGACAGATTCATCAAAAACTCTTTTTAGAGTGCTGTACTCGGTGAGGGCTTGTACTGGATTAGTTCTATTTCCCCATTTCCTCATAAAAGTATCTTCAAACTCATTCCAATTATGAATAATTCCAGGAGTAAGGGCTTTATACCATTTCCTAACTTCACCAGTAAATCTCTAAGTAAACAACTTCAACTTAACATCTTCAGCATCAACCTCTTCCCTGTCTATAAAATCATTAAATTGGTCCACATGTTCTTTTGCTGTAATGTCTTCATCACTTCCCCAAGTTTTGATTCTAGCAGCATATTTTCTAAGGAGGTCATGTAAGACAGCTGGAAGAACAAGAGGAGCATATCTAGCAGGTGCAGTAGCTGGATTTCTAGCCATGGTTAAAGGGAATGTAGTAGTTTTAGGGATAGCAGAAATAGAGGATGAAAAACTGCTATGAGGAGGGATGTTTGGTATTTGTGGTCCACTAACAATTGAACTCCAATTTTGAAGAGGTAAACCAGATTTACCTTTCCACAATACTTCAAAAGGTTCAAGCTCTTTGAATTTATCTAAAGACTCTTTTTCCAACAACAACTCAGAAGTAACAACTTCCCAAAACTCTTCTTTGTCTTCCTATGTTACTAGAGCTGAGGTATGAATACCTCCCTTATGCAAGTCTAAGATAATTTCAGTTAGCTCTCTTTCACTTTCTGATCTAAACAAAACCTCTTTAATTTTATCATCAACTCTTTTATCTTCAGGACTTCTTAAAATTTCGAAGGACAAGGATTTTGAATGTGATGGAGTACCTGATATTTCAGAAATGCCTTTACTCCCTCTAGAAATGGCGTTTGGATTTTCCATGATGGTAGGTGGATCTAGATTAGGATTAGTCCTCATGTATCTCCTTCTCAAAGCCACCTTTGATCATTTAAATTATGAATGGAGTCACCAAGGTAGATGTAGCCTCGAAAAAACTTTTGAGCTCCTGCTACCTTCAGAAGTTCAACATTAAAATCTCGAGAAAATATAATCTTCAGGCTCCCTCCAGATGCACCAAAATGTTATCACAAAATTAGACCTGATAGGCTTCTAATCAAATCAATCTCATGTAATTGTTTCAAAAAAATCTTTCGATTGAGGCTTAGCCTCCTCAACTTGAGAGGGCTCTCTCAAGGGTTAATGATTTTTGATAAAAATATAGATGGCTAACTCTATGTGGGGTAATAAGCATATGAATGATAGATATTGTTTGTAAATCAAATCAGCAAGTGTGCATTGGGATTATGGAGTCAAAATAGTTTCAGTAAAACCAATCAATCTACTTAGCATGGAAATTGAGGCATATCAGAGTTCTAGTTAAGAGATACACATGTGAAACTGTAAAACATACAGTCGGTTTGCTTATATAGGAAGTCAAAGCATCATAGATGAATTTTGAGTAACATAGAAAAACAACAATGCAATAGGATAGTAAAAATAATCAAAGTAGAACAAAAACAAACTATAAATCTTTATGAATCTCAAGTTGGCTAAGTAGAAAACTCTGGATTAAGCTGAAAACTAGTCACTTACAATAAACACAGCCTCTTGCTAAAAATGTCCAACCCATGAATATTCGACTTCTTGATCTTTTATAGATCATTTACAACATAAGGTAACCTTATCTACAACTAGATACATAGAAATCCTGACTCTTGACACATTACCTAACCATATGACATGGTATTTATTACAAAAAGACAACTGCTAATCTAATAAATAGTCCTATTACAAATAGGATTAAAACTCCTTATCTCTACTCATAACAACCTTATCTAAACTAAATTACATTATTTTCCAAGTGTATTCACATATGGTTGAATCCAAATGATAAGCTTCAAAACTTTATGACCATAATGCTGATCTCCATTAAACTAGGAAACTGTACCCTGTTTTCTAGGCATAGGATCCTTTGTATTCTTGATACACTCTGACCATCATGAACTCATCACTTCAAGGTTATTTTCTGTTAGAAACTGAAATAACACCTGCCCAAAATCCTCACTAAGTCCAAGCTATTCAAAACCATCATCAAAATGTTCAAAATGAGTTGATATAAAATGTGCTACGAAAACAACACAGTTTCGTAGTGCTTTTCGTAGCGCAGCTCCTTTAACCTTTTTTCTCCAAAATTTTGATGTCTTTACTCCAGGATTATCTTCAATAACATTTATTACATCCACCCCAGCAATTTCAGGTCATAATTCACACTTTTTCCCTTTAAATATTTATGAGAAAGAGTGAAAAAATATGCTATAGCAGTTTCATAGTGCTTTTCACTCTTTTTACATTGTTTACGCGATGAAACTGCCGAGTGAGCAATTTTGTCCAATTTTTTTCAAAATGAAAACCATAAATGTGCCAAAACTCAAAATAACACCAGTTTCATCAAATCAAAAAGTCATATGAACTGAAAAACACATTTTTCATGAGGTTCCTTCTTAATTTTCACTTGATTTAGTTTTTTGACTTTTTAATGATTGTCAATCTACACCTTTGTTCTTTAACTCATCTTGAGTCAATTTCAGCTACTTCTCCAAGTCCTCCACTTGATCTCTAAGTCTTCTATTAATGGCACTCAATTGAGTATTGATTACTCTGACCAATTTAGCTTCCTTGATGGCTGGAACTGTCCATGTGAAAAACTGTTTTGCACTGCTTGGGGTTTTAGACCTAGAACCAATTTGACCTTCCCACAGTGCCTTCATTATTTTGAATTCTGATTTTTCAATACTATGCTTCCTAGCCCTCTCTCTCATCATAACAATTTCTTGGTTTTCTAACCTCAATTTCTCCTCAAGATGTTGATACTCTGTCATTTCTTCTTTTCCCTTTGAATTGTTCTGTTGGCTCCATGTTCTACTATTGGTGATGAGAGATCAGCTACTTCTTCAGGGAATTTAGTTGTTTCAATAGGTTCTTTCACTTCCTTGCTTCCTTCCTTGAGTTTCTTAGCATGCCTAATTAAAGGTTTCCTTTCTTGAAAGATAAAGGCTACATTTTCACCCTCAAACTCAAGCTTCTTTGTAGACTTAACCTTTTTTCTATTTGTGTTCATCTACTCCAATGAAGTCAGCTTGCACAATGGGTGTCTCCTCTATGTCAATAGCATGCAGTATTTCATTTAAATTTCCCTTAATTACTGGCCTATCCTCTGAAAATGAAACAACTGTCTTTCCTTTTGATGCCACTGCTTGGCTTCTTGTCACTCTTTTGGTTTCCTGATTGCTGACATCCTTTTTCTATTTTGCCTCTTTGACAATATTTGACCTCTATTTTGTAGGTGATGGAGTTTGTGAAATAATCACTTGTGTCTTCTCTGTCCTTTTCTCAACTTGTTTCCTTGGTTTCAGTTTTTCAAATTCCTTTGGTTTTGCAACCACAGGCTGACTAGACTCTTCTAGTGGTGGTGAAGGAGTTCCTTTAGCTTTAGGATTTCTAGCTGGGGCTAGGGTTTCCAGCTCAAAACCATTCATAAAAAAAAGGATGACCAATCCCTTCCTATCTTCTGAAGCTCATTCAAAATCAACAACTTCATCAAACCATGATGAAACAAAGATGTTTCACAACCTTCAATTTTTTCTTGTACTTTATCAGCCATTTTAGCAAGACTCCTCTACAGGTAAAAGGGAAAATCAAGTGAAATTTTACACCTTGGTAGTTGTTCCATTGAAGTGCAAGGCAAATTCTTTAGACACCTGTGTGTGGCAACCCTGCAGCTTTTCAAAAAACCGAAGACAAACTAATCTGTTGAACGCCTCCATCATTGTTGGGTCTTCAACAATGGCCTTCATATTTTTAGGCTCATATCTTAAGAAATGTCCCCCTCTGTGAACTTTCTTTTTCTCTACCATGCTTCTCAGAAAAAGAAAAAAAACCTGTCAGCTTCACTTGGATATATGAAACAACCTCGCTTGAATATATGAAACAACCTCACTTGATTAGGATATATATCCCTTGCTTTATTATATGAAACAACCTCACTTTATTAGGATGAAGATAACCTTTGTATGGAATAGCCACAGGTTTGGCTTGACTACTTCAGAGTTTAGACACTCGTATGGAGGCAAATGAAATGAGAATGACTAAATTAGGAAAAATTTTGAATTTGAAATGTCATCTCATAACTGAATGATGCCTCATTCATACCCTATCATGACAATCATGACTGCAAGATAGGTAAGTACACATAATCTCATTACTAACTGACTCATCATACCACTAACCTATGATTTCCCAATGGATTCTGACAAATTTCAGCTCGAATGACAAGACAGTTAAGAAACCACGCTTTCGTAGCACCAACAGAGTATTTTTCCCAGTTTGTGCTACGAAAATATTAGCGTTTTCATAGTGCAAATCAAACTTTTTGAACTAACGGCTCTACGAAAACATGGATTCTTGGATAATTGCATAGTTTTGACCCCAAACCTTATGGAATGACTCCCAAATGGAAAATATGGATATTTGACAATGAATGAACCTTTAAAAGACTTTATTTGAACTTAATGCTAACCTTTGAACTTGTAAAAATATAACCTACCCTTAACCAAATCCTAAAACTTCTAAACCTATTTTGAAATCATGATAAAAAAACAGAGTTGACAAAATAATGTTTTGAAAATTTTTGGGTGATAAAAGAATGCATGTTGATTATTATTGTCTCTTAATAATAACTAGACAATAAATAATAATCTATTCTCTTGAAGCACTTGATTTCAATTAATTGATGTGGAAAACCATTTGACAGAAGGAATTACGATTTATAAGGTTGGTTGGTGGGACATGCAAGTGGACTTTGTTGTAACTGAGTGATACAAAGTTATAACAGAGTTGGGTGTGTAGTTATGTGTGTTGTAAAGTAGTTTAACTCAGTTAAGTGAGTTAAACTCAGTTGTGCCAGTTGGAACTAGTTGTAACTAAAGATACACTAGTGAGAGATCAGTGAATTAAATATTAAATTAATTCACATGGAGTGATCTCACATGCAACTAAATATTTACTACTGTTAACTGCATGGATATCAGATCCAGTGGAGACCCAGTTGAAAGATAGGTGAAAGGGACAGTATGACTATCTGTTATGACATTAGTGGGTGCGCTCATGTAACCACACACACATTGGTGATGCCAATGAGGATTGCGCAATCAAGGCAAGGCAAGATCTCATTCATTGAGGGATTGTGATCAACAGGGATTGCGCAGTGGAGGCAGGCTATCAGGAGGCAGTAAATTGGTGCATGTGTGAGCCAATTTTTGTACGATAGTGTGAGATGATTGTATATTGTACTGAGATTTCTTGGATTAGATTTTTTTTATGAGATTGTTTCTTGATACATGATATATACATTATATATTATAGTGGGGTTTTTAACTTTATTCTTTCCCATTAAAAACATCTGTGTTATGTGTGATTGATTTTTCTTCATGTGTTTGAAATTGGCGATTAAATTTCCGCAAAGATTCTAGTAGAAGGATTATATATTTAAGAGTGGCATATAATTGTTATATCAGGAGAATCCAGGAAATACATAATTTTATTAAAATTTCTACATGGTATCAGAGAAAAAAATATTGCAATATTGAAGAAGTAGCTATGTTTGTTGGTGCAAACAATTCAAATTTGATGCAAGAAATTCTTGGTGGGATAGTTGAGTAAACATCGAAATGGATTATAATGGTTTGCGGTTAGAGTATGCACTCGAGGGCAGCTCGAGCTACATTGCATGGAAGGATAGGAAGGAGGCAGTGCTTGAAGATAATGGCTTGAAGGAATTCATCGACAATGATGTTCCTAAGCCCACTTCGATGGATGCTGCATTACTTGACGCCTGACAAAAGAAAGTAGAGAAGACGAGAAGGATTCTGTTGGAAGGTGTGCGAGACCATATTGTCTCAAGCCTTCGTGGGAAAGACACTCCATTTGCGATGTGGAAGGATTTGACGGATATTTTCTAAAGCAACAGTGACCATAAGAAATTGGCACTAAACGATAAACTCAGAAATATCAAGATGGAGAAGGGCAACAATATTCCTAAGTATCTCACAAAGTTTGTCCAATGTCGGGATGAACTGGGGAGTGTGGGAACCACAGTTGTTGATGATGATTTGGTGAGATTATATTTATTGGGACTTCCTAAGAGTTGGCACAGTTATCAAGACTCTGTCAATGGACTGGAAAAACTGTCGTATTGGGAATGACTGAGGTCGGATCTAGTGCAAGAGGAGTTCAGGTAGAACACCAGAGATGACTCTTCATCAAAGCATGATGATAAAGAGGATTGTGCTTTGGCTGCCAAGGCAAGGAAAGGGAAGGGGAAGAAATTCCACTCAAAATCAGAGGCGAAAGGCAAGAAGCTGGATTTTTCCAAGGTGAAGTGTTTTCACTGTCACGAACATGGGCATCTTGCCACTAACTTCCCACAGAAAAAGAAGAACAAGAAGGTTGTTGGAGCTATAGCTAGTAAGGCCCTTGCCTTGAAATTTGAACTTGATTTATCTTTGATTGCATTCTTAGTTTCAATCGCAATGGGATCGGTGTGGTATCTTGATAGTGGTGCTTCCTTCCACATGACGGGAGATAAGAATATTTTTAGTGACTTGGAGGAGAAAGATCTCCAAATGCATATAGAGATGGGCGAAGATGGATGATACAATGTGACTGGAATTGGTACCATTACTTTAAGAGGGATTCAAGTAAACCATTTATATTGAAATATTTTATGCATGTTCCAGGTCTAAAGAAAAACTTGGTCTCAGCTGCGATGTTGGAGGATAGAGGTTATGACGTTGTTTTCAACAATGGAAAATATTTCCTGTGACATAAAACAATGGGTCAAACCAAGACGATAGGGATTTGAGTTAAGAATCTTTACAAGCTGGAGGTAGATGGATGTGCTGCAATGGTGGGCAAAGTAAAAGAAGTGGTGAGCCGGGATGAGGGTGAATTATGGCACATGCGATTGGGCCATCTTCACCATGGCGCCCTGGAAATTTTGCAGCATATTTCCACTAGACTTCCCAACGGTACACTTCTGCAGTTAGATCAGTGAAAGGGATATAATATGGGTAATTTTGTAAATAACACCTTTCATGAAAAGGAGAACCATTCTTTGGTGATCCTGGAGAGAGTTCACACAGACATGTGTGGGCCATTATCGGTTGCTTTGACAACAAAACATAGGTATTATGTTATTTTTGTTGATGAATTTTCTTGTAGACGTGGGATCTTATTCATGCAGAAGAAGGATCAAACATTATCAAAGTTCTGTGAGTTTAAAGAATTGGTGGAGAAAGTGTCGGGGGAACAAGTGAAGGCTCTGCGGAGCGATAATGGTTGTGAATATATCTCTAACGAATTCAAATAATTATGTAGCAAAGAAGGAATTCGAAGATAACTCATAGCACCTCATAACCCATAGAAAAATGGGGACACGAAGAGGAAGAAAATAATGATCGTGGGTGTTGCACGAGCTATGCTACATGATCAGGGCCTACCAATGCACTTGTGGGTGGAAGCATGCAACACTGTGGTTTATGTGCAAAACCATTGTCCTCGTAGAGTACATGGCATGAGTACACCTAAAGAAGCTTTTACTGGTAAGAAATTGGATGTTTCTCACTTTAATATTTTTGGCTCATCTGTTTATGTGCATGTGACCAAGAACACCAGGAAGAATCTGGAGCCGATTTTTGAAGTTGGGATATTTGTGGGGTACACAGAAACACCCCATAATTATCGTGTGTATTTTCCAAACATTCGAATGACTGTGGTGCGACGAGATATAAAATTCAATGAGGAGAAATCCATGAAGTTGTCTCTTGAGAGGGAGCTAGACTTGCATGCAGAGGATGAACTTTTGGTTCCCAAAGATGAGTCTCTAGATGTGGATCAGCCACAGGAGGAGGTTCATGGAGTGGAGGAGTCCACACACACAGAGCCAAATATTAGAACTGGTAGAAGGCATACCACAAAAGCTGAGAGGTTGAATCTTGATGCGGGACAGAATAAAGGAGTCCCTACTTCACAGTGCAGATAGAGAAAATATCCTCACCGATTAACTAGATACATGGCTCTCATGAGTAAATGTATTGTGATTGAGCCATCTTCCTTTCAGGATGCAGTGCAGAAGCCCACATGGGTAGATGCAATGCTGGAGGAGTATGACTCCATTGTCAAAAATAATGCTTGGGAAATTGTTCCAAGGCCAGTCGACAAATTAGTGGTAGGTTAAATATGGATCTACAAGGTAAAGCAAGCTGCTGATGGGAGTGTTGTTAAATACATGGCCATATTTGTGGCCCGGGGGTTCTCACAGATCAAGGGGATTGATTATGAAGAATCCTTTGCACATGTCACAAGGTATTCTTCCATAAGGACCATATTTTCTCTCTCAGCGCAGATGGGTTAGCACATTCATCATATGGATGTGAATACTGCATTCCTTAATGAGATCATTGAGGAAGAAATGTACATTGAGCATCCTGAAGGATTTGAGATCTTTAGTAGCGATTTGCATGTGTGTAGACTCAAAAAAGAGTTGTATGGGCTGAAGCAAGCACCCCGTGCTTGGTACACTCGGATTGATAGATATTTCACCAGACATGGCTTCCCCAAGAGTGAGGTAGATGCAAACTTATACCAAATTGTGGTGGAGGGTAAGATTTTAATCATTTTTCTTTATGTTGATGATTTAATACTGATTGGTGATGAGCAGCTGATACACTCATACAAGGAGGACCTTGCAAAGAATTAGGGGAATTTTGAGGTCTAAAATGGGCCTCCTAAGGAAATTATAAAATAATAGTGGAAATAATAAAATAATATTTAATTACATCATCAAATTTTAGAGGGAAAAAATGAAAAACTATTTTTTCAACTCATATTTTCAACTTATCTCTCTATGGGTTTACTCAAATTTCGAGCAGAAACACTCGTTGGATGCAAAATTTGATTTCTCATTCATGAACATTGTGAGTTCTAGAAATCTCACTAACTTCATTATCGTTCAGATAATTTTTTCACTATTTCATCATCCCATCATGTCAAGCTCAGCTCACCCATCTCAGAATACCCATCATGGGCTCATGTCACTAAGTTTGTCTTTGTTGTGTCACCTTTGCCTCAGCCCTCTATTTTGTTTTTCCTAACTCCTCCATTGTCCATCTAAGGTTTTTAAGGGCATTTTTCTTGGTTTCATGACCTCCATGGTTAAACATTAACAAGGCTTGTATCCTGATGCTCTTACACCTCCTCCTATCCTTAATATATCTTCATAAACACTTCCCACCACTCCTATCCCTCAAACTCATCATTTTTCTACAAAACCTAGCCTATTGCTACAATTTGACACTTTTCGAGACTAGGCCTATGTTTTTCCATTTTGGACCTTTTCCCCTCACTCAATTCTTGAAATTACACTTTCCCCTACTCTCTAACATCCATCCCTATCCCCCAAAATTTCCCCAAGAATTTAGACAACCCTTAACCCCTTCATTCCCCTCCCTCTACGAGGCAGTCCTAAATCCCCTACACCAAACCATAATTTCCTCTTCCAACTAAGCTAGGGTTTGATATGAAAATGAGGAACAAGAGAAAAGGATTCATTTGATAGATCATTTCAGCAAGCATAATTCCATACCAACTCACAAACATCATGCCTCCATCATTTTCCAAGAATTCATTCCAAGAGACAAGCCATGTGTCACGCCTAGGGTCAGTTTTGATTCAAATTGTGTTTATGACCAAACAGAGATGAATTTGAAAAAAGTGAGAGAGTTTTTTGTCCAATATAGGCCTAGAATAAACACCTCCTTCATTGTTTACATAGGTATCATGGTTTGGGAGCAATATCAAAACCACAGGTGTCCCAGCAGAATTTCTGCACTGCTGGAGTGACCTTGGTAAAATAAGGTGTTCTCATAGCTGGAGTGTCCAAATGACTTGCTTGATGATTCAAACGAAAACTAGACTTTAATATCCTTCCAACAAGCTATCATGAGCTCAATTTTGAGTTAACGAAGGCCTCCAAACGTTGTCTACACCAACACTCTTCATTTCTGCACCATCACTGAGTACTTTTTGACCAGTCTTGGGAAACTCAACTTTTGACAGGGAAAATCATCTCCAATCAGGGCAAAAATGGTATATTTAGAAATAATACAAGTTAATATTTCCAACGAGATATCATGGGCCCAAATATGACTTCAAGAAGGTCCTAAAAAATTGTCTACAATTTGACCCTTTTTTGGTGCTACGCACAGTAGAACTTTGGCTAGAATTGCCAAAAATTGGTCAAAATATCTTTTTCCTCCTCAAATTTGCCCCAGGATCTTGCATAGGTTTAAAAATTATGGTGGTCATCTTTATTTTCCCTCCTAATTTTCCTTTTTCACCATAGTCAAAGAGGATGACAGTGGTAATGAGGTACAAGAGGATGACAGTGGAGATGAAGAAATAAGTGGGGCAAAGAAAGAGATTAATAAAGGAGAGAAAGAGGGAAATGATGGTAAAGAAGAAGGAAGTGAGCATAGAAGTGATGAAGACAAAGATAGTGATATATCAGAGGGAGGTACTAATGATAAAGATACAAATGAGCCATTCCAAGATGAATAAAAAGACCCTAATGATGAGCAGAGCGATGACCAAGGTGAAACTGATGAGGGTCAGGATGAGACAGAGTACATGAACACAAATGATGAATATGAGGATGGGCCAGCAGCTAGTGAGAAAGAGGTAGAGGACATGGAAACTGATGGAGGAAATAATAATGAAAAACAAAGCATTGAGCATGGCCATGATGAACAGGAGGAAAATGAGCATGACAGTCAAGAGGAAAATGTGGATGAACATGAGAATGAGAAAAATAATAGTACAAATAGTGAAAATATGGATGAAGATAATGAACATGAAGAAAAAAAAAGTGATAATGAGGAAATAGAAGATCAAGAAGAGGAAACTAGTGAGGCAAAAACAAAATTTGATGAAGGAGACAATGATAAAGAGAATGTCACTGATAGGACAGTCAGTGAGGAAAAGGACAGCAAAAGAGATAGTCATAATAGTCATGACAGCTATCATGACTTTCATGAAACTAATAAGTCTCTTAATGACAATGCGAATGAAAGTGAAAGTGCAGGGAATGATGAAGAAAAGGACACTAATGATGAACAAAATGAAAGTGGGGAAAATGCATAAGCTGATAGCCCATTTGAAGACCAAAAGGAAAATATAGAAGGCAGTAAGGAAGTTAGTGATGATGATGGTGTTAAAGGCCAAAAGGAAAATTATCAAACTGAGCATGGTATGATTGATAAATATCATGGTAGAAATAAAGAAGCTGATGTTAAAACCAAGGGTCATATCCATGATGAAAACCCTACCAAAACTACCATCACACCTCTTTCAACACTTCCCAAAGAGGGCCAAGGCAAGAGTTTGCTGCCTCCAAAAGGTAAGGGAACTTGCCAGTTGCATCAAGTCCAAGGCTTGAGAGGGCAAGTATACACCTAGAGGCCAAGCTGATGAAGGCAAATGAAGGCTTGGGGCTGCAATGAAAGGTGGCAAAGTATTATGCCAAGAAACACAAGCTTGTTTGTGCCAAACTAAAGGAGTCCCTCATGGAGATAAAAAAACCTAAAAGAGGAAAAGGAGAATCATAGCCTTGGATTTTTGGCTGAGGCTTCTCAATAGGTATCCAAGACCTCTTGAGGGACCACTCCACTTATTTTGGGCAAATTTGAACAATTTTTTGTCTTTTTGAAATTTTGAGGCCTTTGTGCCCAACACCCTTGGCGTTGTGCACAAATATCATGCATCCTCAGGTTGAAAAATTGAAATTTTTAGATTCCTCTCATCATCATCATTTTGCTGACAAAATTTCAGACCATTTGGAGCAGTTTTGACCCCCCAAAAGGTCAAAAAACACCTAAATTTTGACTATTCTGCCTCATTTTTAGGCAAGGTGCTACGCATAGAGCATTGTTATGAAAATGCATTTTTGGATACGTAAATGGAAATAATTCAGAATAAAAAAAGCATATCTGGAAAACATACTCATCAAGCTTTCTAACGAGCTATCACAGAGCCAAATCCGACATCGGGAAGTGGTACAAACCTTGGTTGTAAAACACCTTAGTTTTTGCTGCAGGAGGTGCTGCGCACAGAGCAGTGTTTGGAGATTGGATTTTTGGATAGGAAAATGGAACTCATTCAGAAGAAAAAAGGTATATTTGGAAATAAAACTTGACAGGCTTTCCAACGAGCAATCACGGAGAAAAATCTGAGATTTCGAAGTGGTCCAAAAGTTGGCTACAACATAGCCTATTTTCTGCTGGAAGTGGCGATGCGCACATAACAGTCTTGGGATTTTTTACTTTTTGACTAGGATACAGGAGCCGGATCAGGAAAAAACAAGCATTTATTGAAAGTATACTCATCATGCTTTCCAACAAGCCATCCCAGAGCCAAATCCGACATCAGGAAGTGGTCCAAAAATTGGTTGCAAAACACCCTATTTTCTGTTGAAGTGGCACTGTGCACATGGATTCCCTAACTGTGTTTTGGCCAAAAGTCAACAGAACACACCCATTTATTGTAAAATATTATTTTAGTGTTTTTTGAGGAAAATCACTCTAGAATTAGGTGGTAGAATCTATTTTGGCATTTATTCCATGAGATATTTTTTTCCTTAGGCCTTGCATGGTTTCTTGGCCATAAATGACATTTATGAGTGATTTTGACATTTTCCAACCCTATTTAGGGTTTTTACCCTCTCTTTCTAAGATAAATAAAGCATGAGGGATTCATTGTAAAATGTTGGATTTTGATGAACTTGGAGAGCAATACATGGTTTCTATGAGCTTGGAGAAGAAATCGGTTTTGTGAAGTTGATGAATGGCTTGCTTGGATTGATGATGGAGAAGCTTGTTTGCAGGATTCCTTAGCTTGGTGAATGGTGATTTCTTCTTAACTTGTTTATGTTTCCTTGTTTTCGTTATGTTTCATCCTTCTCGGTTGCTATAATTCAGAAAATTATAGGTTGAGACATGCTCTTTGAGGCACCTTAGTCCTCCTATTTGTTATAGCTTTGATGTTTTCCTTTATTTGGTCATCTTAACTTGTTTTTGTTTCATGTATGGTTAGTATGCTAGTTTACAAGTATGATTCATGGTATGCCCTGCTTATTTGAAACTTTCAAAACTCTATCTTGAAACCTTTCTTTGGAATATTGTTTTCTAGGTTAAGTCAAAGAGGTCTCGTTCGATCTTGCCCTTTTTCCATGCCTACCAACTTGTTTCAGAGTTCTCTATAGCTTGATATATGATGTTTAGGAGTTCCCTCTTCATAGATTGAGTTATTTGTGTTATCTTATATGTTTTCCCAAATTCTGAAGGTGAATTTACTAAAGTTAGAAGCTCTTATGCTTTCTATGTTTCACTAGAATATTTATATTGGATATTTATCAGTTTAGGTATTTTTCATTGAGCTTAATGGTTTGCCCTACCTCATGAGTTGTAGCTTTTAACTATATGTATTTAAGACCTCCTAGTTTTTCCCAAAATTATTGTTCACTCCAACTCATACATTACCTTAAGGATCCATTTACCTTGCTAAATTGGCCCTGCAACACACTCTTATTCATTATTAAGGCACTCATGAATTTCATTGACTCCATAGCCCAATGGATTTGACAGAATCTCACTCCACCTGTTCCACTTGACCATCTTACCAAACCAAAACAATCAAAAAACCCTACACTTAACAAATAGCCTAAAATCAAAACCATAAAGCAAAAATAACACATCCTTTGCATCTAATAGAGAGATCTCTCTCTGAGTCTAGGAAGGCTAGTCCTAGGACTCCAAAGACTGGTTCCATGTTACCCTGTCATTTGGTATACCAATCTATTAAATCACGGGATCCTAACATGGGGTAATAAGCAGATGAATGATAGATATTGGTTGTAAATCAAATCAGAAAGTGTGCATTGGGCTTATGGAGTCAAAATAGTTTCAGTAAAACCAATCAATCTACTTAGCATGGAAATTGAGGCATAACAGAGTTCTAGTTAAGAGATACACATGTGAAACTGTAAAACACATAGTCAGTTTGCCTATATAGGAAGTCAAAGCATCATAGATGAATTTTGAGTAACATATACAAACACCATTGTAATAGGATAGTAAAAAGATGTAAAGTAGAACAAAAACACACTAGAAATCTTTATGAATCTCAAGTTGGCTAAGTAGAAAACTCTGGATTAAGCTAAAAACCAATCACTTATAATAAACACAGTCTCTTGCTTCAAATGTCCAACCCATGCATATTCGTCTTCTTGATCTTTTATAGATCATTTAAAACATAAGATAACCTTATCTACAGCTAGATACATTGAACTCCTGACTCTTGAAACCTTACCTAACCATATGACATGGTATTTATTACAAAAAGACAACAGCTAATCTAATAAACAGTCCTATTACAAATAGGATTCGGACACCTTATCTCTACTCATAACAACCTTATCTAAACTAAATTACATTATTTTCCAAGTGTATTCACATATGGTTGAATCCAAATGATAAGCTTCAAAACTTTATGACCATAATGCTGATCTCCATTAAACTAGGAAACTGTCCCCTGTTTTATAGGCATAGGATCCTTTGTATTATTGAGAAAATCTGACCATCATGAACTCATCACTTCGAGGTTATTTGCTATTAGAAACTGAAATAACACCTGCCCAAAATCCTCACTAAGTCCAATCTGTCCAAAACCATCATCAAATTGTTCAAAAGAGCTAAAATAAAATGTGCTACGAAAACAACACAGTTTCATAACACTTTTCGTAGCACAACTCCTTTAACCTTTTTTCTCCAAAATTTTGATTTCTTTCCTCTAGGATTATCTTCAATAACATTTATTACATCCTCCCCAACAATTTTATGTCATAATTCACAATTTTTCCCTTCAAAATTTTATGAGAAAGAATGAAAAAAGCTGCTATAGCAGTTTCATAGCGCTTTTCACTCTTTTTACATTGTTTTCACTACGAAACTATTGAGTGAGCAGTTTTGTCCAAATTGTTTCAAAATTAATACCATAAATGTGCCAAAACTCAAAATAACACTGGTTTCATCAAATCAAAAAGTCATATGAAATGAAAAACACAGTTTTCATGAGGTTCCTTCTTAATTTTCACTTGATTTATTTTTTTTACTTTTTAATGATTTTCATTATGCACCTTTATTCTTTAACTCATCTTGAGTCAATTTTAGCTGCTGCTCCAAGTCCTCCACTTGATCTCTAAGTCTTCTATTACTGGCTCTCAAGTGAGTATTGATTACTTTGACAAATTTAGCTTCCTTGATGGCTGAAACTGTCCATGTGAAAAATTGTTCTGCACTGCTTGGGGTTTCAGACCTAGAACCAATTTGACCTTCCCACAGTGTCTTCATTCTTTTGAATTTTTCTTTTTCAATACTATGCTTCCTAGCCCTCTTTCTCATCATATCAATTTCTTGGTTTTCTAACCTCAATTTCTCCTCAAGATGTTGACACTCTACCATTTCTTCTTTTCCCTTCATTGTTTTGCTGGCTGCATGTTCTACTGTTGGTGATGAGAGATCAATCACTTCTTTAGGGACTTTAGCTATTTCAATAGGTTCTTGGACTTCCTTGCTGCCTTCCTTGAGTTTCTTAGCATGCCTTGTTAAAGGTTACCTTGCTTGAAAGATAAAGGCTGCATTTTCACCCTCAAACTCAAGCTTCTTTGCAGACTTAAACTTTTTCTGTTTGTGTTCATCTACTCCAATGAAGTCAGCTTGCACAATGGGTGTCTCCTCTATGTCAATCGCATGAAGGATGTCATCTAAATTTCCATTAATTACTGGGCTATCCTTTGAAAATGAAACAACTGTCTTTCCTCTTGATGCCACTTCTTGGCTTCTTGTCACTCTTTTGATTTCCTGCTTGCTGACATCCTTTTTTTGTTTTTCCTCTTTGACACTCTTTGACCTCTGTTTTGCAGGTGATGGAGTTTGTGAAATAAGCACTTGTGTTTGCTCTATCCTTTTCTCAACTTGTTTCCTTGGTTTTAGTTTTGAAAATTCCTTTGGTTTTACAACGACAGGTTGTCTAGACTCTGCTACTGGTGGTGGAGTTCCTTTAGTTTTAGGGTTTCTAGCTAGGGTTAGGGTTTCCAGCTCAAAAACATTCATAAACAAAATGGATGACCAATACCTTCCTATCTTCTGAAGCTCATTCAAAATCAACAACTTCATCAAACCATGATGAAACAAAGATGTTTCACAACCTTCAGATTTGGCTTGTATTTTATCATCCATTTTATCAAGACTCCTATGTAGGTAAAAGGGAAAATCAAGTGAAATTTTACACCTTGGTAGTTTTTCCATTGAAGTGAAAGGAAAATTATTTAGACACCTATGTGTGGCAACCTTGTAGCTTTTCACAAAACCAAAGACAACCTACTCTGCTTAATGCCTCCATCATTATTGGGTCTTAAACAATGGCCTTCATATTTTCAGGCTCATATCTTAAGCAATGTCCCCCTCTATGAACTTTCTTTTCCTCTACAATGCTTCTCAGAAAAAAAAAACCTGTCAGCTTCACTTAGATATATGAAATAGCCTCGCTTGAATATATGAAACAACCTCGCTTGATTAGGATATATCTGCCTCGCTTGATTATATGAAACAACCTCACTTTATTAGGATGAAGGTAACCTTTGTATGGAACAACCACAGGTTTGGCTTGATTACTTCAGAGTTCAGACACTCGTATGGAGGCAAATGAAACGAGAATGAATAAATTAGGAAAATTTTTGAATTTGAAATGTCATCTCATAACTGAATGATGCCTCATTCATACCCCATCATGACAATGATGACTGCAAGATGGGTAAGTACATTGAATCTCATCACTAACTGACTCATCATACCACTAACCTATGATTTCCCAATGGATTCTGACAAATTTTAGCTTGAATGGCAAGACAGTTAAGAAACTGCGCTTTCGTAGTGCCAACAGAGTATTTTTCCCAGTTTGCGATATGAAACTATTAGTGCTTTCATAGCACAAATCAACCTTTTTGAACTAGCAGCGCTACGAAAATGTGGATTCTTGGCTAATTGCATAGTTTTGACCCGAAACCTTATGGAATGACTCCCAAGTGGAAAATATGGATATTTGACAATGAATGAACCTTTAAAAGACTTGAATTGAACTTAATGATGACCATTGAACTTGTAAAAATCTAACCTACCATTAACCAAATCCTAAAATGACTTCTAAACCTATTTTGAAATCATGATAAATAATAGAGTTGACAAAATAATATTTTGAAATTTTTTGGGTGATAACAGTGGCTCCACTTAGGATAGTGTGCCCCTATGGTACACTAAGAACCAGTAGTTCCAGTGCTTCTATCCATTTTCTTGACCAAAACAGAAAAAATTTGAAATTTCCAAGCTTCCTCTTCAAGCTCTAAGGGCCTTCACCTCGGGCTTAAGCTTGCCGATTTAGCTTGTCATTATTCACAGAAAAGAACTCATAACATGGAATATGTACAATGACATGAATGATCAATCAGATTTCAAGAAAATAAATGCTTTAAAAGCCTGCCATTGATATGTCCTCTAGCATATGATTTTCCATCCATCTCTTGCAATATGTAAGTATTGTTCCCATGGAAAGCAACTATCTTGAAAGGACCTTTCCACAAGTTCTCGAACTTACCCTATTTGCCTTTCTCTTCAATTTTGGCCTCCCATTTCAGCACTTCATCCTGAATTTGAAAACTTTCCTCCTTGATCTTCTTATCAAATGTCCTCTTGATTCTCTTTTGAGACTGTTGATTGCTATTATAAACTTAATTTCTCTTCTCTTGCAGAGCTATTTGCTGATTGCTTCTCCTCTAGGCTGCATTTGGTTCCTCTTCTAACCCTTGAATCAACTTCAAGATAGTTACCCTTAGAGATGTAGGAAAAATAGCCTCAGCCCCCTATACCAATTCATATGGTGATGTTCCAATTGACCTTTTTGTGCATAACCTATCAGCCCATAAGGCATACTTCAGCTTCAAATGCCAAGCCTTCTTATTCTCCTACAAAACCTTTTTAGTGATCCTCACAATACTCTTGTTAGAAGATTTAGCAAGACCATTCCCTTGCAGATAGTATGCAGTAGAATGCCCAAGAGTAATATGATATTGATGATAGAAATTGATCAACTTCTTAGACTTAAATGCTCGTGAATTATCAGTTATAATCTTCATGGGGCAACAAAATATAGACAAGATATTATTTTCTAAAAAAGGAATAATCATAGAATCATTTGCTTACCTTGTTGGGATTGCTTCAATTCATTTGGTGAATTAATCAGTTGTTGTAAGAATCCAATGATGCTGACTTGATGATGATGGATGAATCTCTCCAATAAAATCTAGCCCCCACTGCTTAAATGGCGCTTCCACATAGATAGGCATTAAAGGTAAAGGTACAAGTTTCTTCTTACCCTCGAAAATCTGGCATTTTGGCAAGTGGCCTTCCAATAATGATGACCTCTGCAATCTCCTTTGTGGAACTCCTCAATTACTTTATCATCCTTCTCTTCCAACAAACAATTCAGCAAAATTCCGTCGGTATCCTTCCAAAACATATTTCTGTCAAAAATAAAATATCTCAATGATTTTAGCTTAAAAAAATTTTCTTTAGACTTTGTTAGATCAGAAGGTGCTTTATGATGTTGTAGGAAAAAAACAACCTCATTGTACCAATCTGAAGTGATGTATTTTTCTTCAATGGGGACTAGTTCTTCTTCCTCATCTGAAATTTCTGATATTTCTGCAATTAATTTTTTGTCAAGACAATCAAAGTTTGACTACGCCATCAGCTTTGCTAGGCCTTGCCCCTTGAGCAATTTTGTTGGCTTAATCTCTATATCATACTCTATCAATTTAGAAATCCATTTTCCCCTCTTACTATCAGGATCAGCTTGAGTGACGATGTCTTTCACAACAGTATTAGGAACCAAAGCCACAATATAAGAATGTAGAATATAAATTCTAAAATCTTTGATAGCCTTCACCAAGGCACAAGCCTACTTCTCTAAGATATTATATTTCAGCTCAGATTTGGCTAATGTCCTAATAAAGAGATAAATAGGCTGCTCAATACCTTTTTTTCCCTTTTGTAGCAGAACTCCAGCGATAGTATTCTCTGATGTGAAAGTAAAAACCAAAAATTCCTTTGAAAAATATAGACTGATAAATATTGGTGCTTGGGTAAGTGCCCTTTTCATCTCCTAAAATGAGTGTCTTACTTCTACTGTCCACTTAATGTCAACTCCCTTCTTCAACATCCTTGTTATGTCCTTCACATTCTCAGCAAAATTAAGAATAAATCGCCTTACAAAATTTACCTTTCAAAGGAAAGATTGAATCTCCTTACTGCTTCTTGGAAAATCCACCTTCTAGATTGCATTAACCATGTTTGGATCAATCTTAATCCCATATTTAGAAATGATGTGTCCAAGTAATTTACCTGAAATTAAAGAAAAAATGCTTTTGGTTGGATTAAGAGAGATGCCAAACCTTCTACACTTCAACAGAATTCTTTCTAGGTTTCAAGTGATCTTCTTCCCTCCTTGAGGAGACTATTATGTCATCAAGATAAGCAACCACCATCTTGTCCTTCTCTTCAGAAAAAGCAATATCCATTGCTCTCCGAAAGGTAGCTACTGCATTCATGAGACCAAATGGCATCTTGGCGTACATGAAAGTGCCCCATGGTATAGTAAAGGTTGTTTTCTCCTAATCATCAAAATGTACAAGGATCTAGTTATAACCTGAAAAACCATCAAGCATAGACATTCTCTAAGAACCAACAATAGTTTGCAATTTTTTTTCCATCTCCGGGAGAGGATAATTTTCCTTCAGAGAGGCTTTATATAGATTTCTGAAGTCAATACATATTCTGATTTCTCCACTCTTTCCTAACTAGAACCAAGTTTGCAAGCCAATTTGAAAATCTAATTGGGACAATGATTTTGGCATCAAATAGTTTCTTGACCTCCTTCTCAACCAATGACATGAGAAGTGGATTGATCCTTCTTAACTTCTGCTTAAAACACTTTTCATTTTCTTTTATGGGAATAGTATGCTGAATAATAGTGGTCTCATATTCTTTCAAATCAACATAATTCCAAGAAAACACATCTATAAATCTCTTCATCATTTCAATATACTTAAACTTCATATCAACTGAAAGAAACTTTGAAAGTTTAATCATTTTGGGCATAGCTACTGTACCAAGGTTACAACTCTCAGCTTCTTCATCATCAGCTTGTATTTTAGGGGATTTAAAGACATCATTCTGATCAAATTTTTTTTCAAGAGGTATGAGTCCCTTTGGTATAGAATTGTTCTTTAGTTGCAAAACTTTAGATTTCCCTTTAGACTCAGCAAGTATATTTTGTTGATCTACTTGTATATTTTCAAACTCTTCTTTTAGCTCAATAAAGTTCTTCACTTGTTCATCATCCTCAAAAAATTTCCAATGAGTAATACTATCAAGGATAGCTGGTCTATGGAAAATCTCAACCTCATATTTTTCTGTAGAATACATAGGAATAATGAAAATACTTGCAGAGACAACAAGAGAATAAAAAATGGAGTTTTGTTCTCTAGTTTTGACCATGAATGAATAAGCTTGAAAGTTTTCTAGCATGTCCAAAATTAAGTTCCTATATGCCTTCATCCTTATATCTTTTGTTTGATAAGAACCTTCAACCTATTTAATGACTAACTCTGAATCTCAAAAAAAAAGAAATATTTTTAGCATTCATTCTTTTCAAAACTTCTAGGCCCAAAATCAAGGATTCATACTCAGCCATGTTATTCGTGCAATCAAAGTTCAATTTATAGGAAAAGAAATTACTCTCATCACTTGGAATTGTAATCCAAATCCCTACTCCTGCTCCTTCTTTGCTTGCTGATCCATCAAAATGCAAAGATCACCAACCTTCTTCCTCCTTATCACTGACTTGTTGATCTTCTGTTTGCTGATTTTCAGATTGCTGAATTTTAGAACTCTGATTTTCTACTCTCATTTCCTCTTTTTCTTCATTAGTAAATTCATTGAAAAGAATAGAAGAACCAAGTTCAGTATCAAGAGCATAAATTGGAAAATTTTGGGGTTTGCCTTTACTACTCACCACGTAAGCCATTCTTGTCTCTTGATACAGTCTTCTTTGCTCACCAAAAATAGGAATGGTAGCATAAGTAAGTTCCATCTGCATTGTACCTTTGATTTTCACTACCCATGACCTTGACAACAACATACCAAACTTCGGTGGAATGTCTGCTACCACTATGTCAATGACCACAGTTTTAGTAGGAATTTGTGTTAGACCAAAAAAAACATCCTTGATTAAATCAATGAATTGAAATATTTTCGAATCGAAATAAAACAAGTCTTTATATGGCCTAGTTATTTCTAACCCCATTCTTTCCATGATTACTTTGGGCATAATATTGTGAGAGGCCCCTGAATAAAAAATAGCATTATGCAATGTCATGTCGTGAATGCTAAGGCTCACATAAAAAGGAGGCACCTCCTCATTTTGTTCATCCTCTAGTCTCGGACCCAAGTATATGGTTGGATGATATTCTAATACATTCAAAATATCAACAACTCCTAGTTGTGAATTCAACATTTTGACAATCCTGCTTCTCTATTCATTTACCTTGAGAATCTCATAAAAAGGGACTGATATTTTAATCTTAGAAATTTCATTCTCAAGGCTGAAAACAGAAACAGATTTTTAAGTTTCTTTGATAGGAGGAATAGATGGTGTATCTTTCTTACCATAAGAAACCTTAGGAGCATCTTTCTTAGGCTATGTTTTGTTTGCAATGATAGGCACATTTCTATTTCTGAGATTGTATTGTTTTTGCATCTCAAAAATAGCATGTTGATACCCCTTTAGATAATCTAATGTTTCCTCTCCATGATTACTTTAGTCTAATTGATCATGTTCTTCTTTTGTCAAGAAAATTCCAGACATTTCCTCATCAAAAAAGTGAATAGACTCTTCGGGAATTTCAGGATCATCTTCTTCATCAACCAATTTTTGTTGGAAAGGAGGTCTCACTAGAGGATCAGGATGCTGATTTTTGTTTTCCCTTGGCCTTTGCTGATTCTGAGGTCTCCTGAACTGAGGGTTTCTAAATTGAGGTTCATGTTGTGCAAGAGGAGCAGAGGTATTCCCAAGGGCCAACCTATCCATCAACTTTTCCATTGTTTTCATCATTGAATCCAGCTTATCCTGAGAGGTAGAGGACGAAGTCTTCTCTTATTCTTTCAACTTAGTCTTGTCCATTTTTGACTTTTTAGCTGCTATCAAATTTAGCTCCACCTTCACTGCATCATTTTGCATTTCAGCAAGTGAAGGGGGTTCTCTTTCTCTCAGCAATATAGAAAACTCATAATCAAAAGCTTCAGCATATCTCATCTGAGCTAAGGCTTGTGGTGGTTTCAAATGGATAGGAATAGAGTCATAAACCTTATTAAACCTTTTTGAAAAGTTTTGGACAGATTCATCAACAGCTCTTTTTAGAGTGCTATACTCGGTGAGGGCTTGTATTGGATTAGTTCTATTTCCCCATTTCCTTAGAAAAAGTATCTTCAAACTCATTCCAATTATGAATACTTCCAGGAGTAAGGGCTTTATACCATTTCCTAACTTCACCAGTAAAGCTCTAAGCAAACAACCTCAACTTAACATCTTCATCATCAACCTCTTCCCTATCTATAAAATCATTAAATTGGTCCACATGTTCTTCTGTTGTAATGTCTTCATCACTTCCCCAAGTTTTGATTCTAGCAGCATATTTTTTAGGGAGGTCATGTAAGACAGCTGGAAGAACAATAGGAGCATATCTAGTAGGTGTAGCAGGTGGATTTCTAGCCATGGTTAAAGGGAATGTAGTATTTTTAGGGATGGTAGAAATAAAGGATGAAAAATTGCTATGAGGAGGGTTGTTTGGTCTTTGTGGTCCACTAACAATAGAACTCCAATTTGGAAGAGGTAAACCAACTTTACTTTTCCACAATACTTCAAAAGGTTCAAGCTCTTTGAATTTATCTAAAGAATCTTTTTCCAACAAAAACTCAGAAGTAACAGCTTCCCAAAAATCTTCTTTGTCTTCCTGTGTTACTAGAGCTGAGGTATCAATACCTCCCTTATGCAAGTCTAAGATAATTTCAATTAACTCTCTTTCACTTTCTGATCTAAACAAAACCTCCTAAATTTTATCATCAACTCTTTTATCTTTAGGACTTCTTAAAATTTCAAAGGACAAGGATTTCGAATGTGATGCAGTACCTGATATTTCAGAAATGCCTTTACTCCCTCTAGAAATGGCATTTGGATTGTCCACGATGGCAGGTGGATCTGGGTCAGGATTACTCCTCGTGTATCTCCTTCTCGAAGCCACCTTTGATCATTTAAATTCTGAATGGAGTCACCAAGGTACATGCAGCCTAGAAAAACCTTCTGAGCTCCTACTACCTTCAGAAGTTCAACTTTAAAATCTCAGGAAAATATAATCTTTAGGCTCCCACCAGACGCACAAAAATGTTATCGCAAAATTATACCTGATAGGCTACTAATAAAATCAATCTCATGTAACTGTTTCAAACCAATCTTTTGATTGAGGCATAGCCACCTCAACCTGAGAGGGCTCTCTCAAGGGTTAATGATTTTTGATAAAAATATAGATGGCTAACTCTATGTGGGGTGATAAGCAGATGAATGATATATATTGGTTGTAAATCAAATCAGCAAGTGGGCATTGGGCTTATGGAGTAAAAATAGTTTCAGTAAAACCAATCAATCTACTTAGCATGGAAATTGAGGCATATCAGAGTTCTAGTTAAGAGATACACATGTGAAACTGTAAAACACACAGTCATATTGCCTATATAGGAAGTCAAAGCATCATAAATGAATTTTGAGTAACATAGAAAAACACCACTATAATAGGATAGTAAAAAGATGCAAAGTAGAACAAAAAAAAACTAGAAATATTTATGAATCTCAAGTTGGCTAAGTAGAAAACTCTGGATTAAGCTGAAAACTAGTCACTTACAATAAACACAGTCTCTTGCTAAAAATGTCCAACCCACGCATATTCGACTTCTTGATCTTTTATAGATCATTTAAAACATAAGGTAACCTTATCTACAACTAGATACATAGAACTCTTGACTCTTGACACCTTACCTACCCATATGACATGGTATTTATTACAAAAAGACATCTGCTAAGCTAATAAACAGCCCTATTACAAATAGGATTAAAACTCTTATCTCTACTCATAACAACCTTATTTAAACTAAATTACATTAGTTTCAAAGTGTATGCACATATGGTCAAATCCAGATGATAAGCTTCAAAACTTTAAGACCATAATGTTGATCTCCATTAAACTAGGAAATTGTCCCCTGTTTTCTAGGCATAGGAACCTTTGTATTCTTGAGACACTCTGACCATCATGAAATCATCACTTCGATGTTATTTTCTATTAGAAACTGAAATAAAACCTTCCCAAAATCCTCACTAAGTCCAATATGTCCAAAATCATCATCAAACTGTTCAAAATGAGTTGAAATAAAATGTGCTACGAAAATAACATAGTTTCGTAGCACTTTTCGTAGCGCGGCTCCTTTAACCTTTTTTCTCCAAAATTTTGATTTCTTTCCTCTAGGATTATCTTCAATAAAATTTATTACATCTACCCCAACAATTTCAGGTCATAATTCACACTTTTTCCTTTCAAAACTTTATGAGAAAGAGTGAAAAAAGCTGCTATAGCAGTTTTGTAGTGCTTTTCACTCTTTTTACACTGTTTGCGCTATGAAACTGTTGAGTGAGTAGTTCTGTCCAAATTTTTTCAAAATTAAAACCATAAATGTGCCAAAACTCAAAATAACACTGGTTTCATCAAATAAAAAATTCATATGAACTGAAAAAAACAGTTTTCATGACGTTCCTTCTTAATTTTCACTTGATTTAGGTTTTTGACTTTTTAATGATTGTCATTCCGCACCTTTGTTCTTTAACTTATCTTGATTCTATTTCAGCTGCTCCTCCAAGTCCTCCACTTGATATCTAAGTATTCTACTACTGGCTCTCAAGTGAGTATTTATTACTCTAACAAATTTAGCTTCCTTGATGGCTAGAACTGTCCATGTGAAAAATTGTTCTGCACTGCTAGGGGTTTCAGACCTAGAACCAGTTTGACCTTCCCACAGTGCCTTCATTCTTTTGAATTCTACTTTTTCAATACTATGCTTTCTGGTCCTCTTTCTCATCATAGCAATTTCTTGGTTTTCTAACCTCAATATCTTATTAAGATTTTGATACTCTGTCATTTCTTCTTTTCCCTTTGAATTGTTCTGCTCGCTGCATGTTCTACTGTTGGAGATGAGAGATCATCCACTTCTTCAAGGACTTTAGTTGTTTCAATAGGTTCTTGGACTTACTTGTTGCCTTCCTTGAGTTTCTTAGCATGCCTAATTAAAGGTTTCCTTGCTTGAAAGATAAAGACTGCTTTTTCACCCTCAAACTCAAGCTTCTTTGTAGACTTAACCTTTTTCTATTTGTGTTCATCTACTCCAATGAAGTCAGCTTGCACAATGGGTGTCTCATCTATGTCAATAGCATGCAAGATTTAATCTAAATTTCCCTTAATTACTGGGCTATCCTCTGAAAATGAAACAATTGTCTTTCCTTTTGATGCCACTGCTTGGCTTCTTGTCACTTTTTTGATTTCCTGATTGCTGACATCCTTTTTCTGTTTTTCCTCTTTGAAACTCTTTGACCTCTATTTTGTAGGTGATGGATTTTGTGAAATAAGCACTTGTGTCTTCTCTGTCCTTTTCTCAACTTGTTTCCTTGGTTTCAGTTTTTCAAATTCCTTTGGTTTTGCAACCACGAGCTGACTAGACTCTGCTACTGGTGGTGAAGGAGTTCCTTTAGCTTTAGGATTTCTAGCTATGGTTAGGGTTTCTAGCTCAAAACCATTCATAAACAAAAAGGATGACCAATCCCTTCCTATCTTCTGAAGCTCATTCAAAATCAACAACTTCATCAAGCCATGATGAAACAAAGATGTTTCACAACCTTCAAATTTGGCTTGTACTTTATCAGTTATTTTAGCAAGACTCCTTTGTAGGTAAAAGGGCAAATCAAGTGAAATTTTACACCTTGGTAGTTGTTCCATTGAAGTGCAAGGCAAATTATTTAGACACCTGTGTGTGGCAACCCTGCAGCTTTTCACAAAACCAAAGACAAACTACTCTGCTGAATGCCTCCATCACTGTTGGGTCTTCAACAATGGCCTTCATATTTTCAGGCTCATATCTTAAGCAATGTCCCCCTCTGTGAAATTTCTTTTCCTCTACCATGCTTCTCAGGAAAAAAAAAAAAAAAACCCTGTCAGCTTCACTCGGATATATGAAATGGCCTCGCTTGAATATATGAGACAACCTCGCTTGATTATGATATATCTCCCTCGCTTGATTATATGAAACAAACTCACTTGATTAGTTTGAAGATAACCTTTGTATGGAACAACCACAGGTTTGGGTTGACTACTTCAGAGTTCAGACACTCATATGGAGGAAAATGAAATGAGAATGACTAAATTAGGAAAAATTTTGAATTTGAAATGGCATATCATAACTAAATGATGCCTCATTCATACCCTATCATCACAATCATGAATGCAAGATGGGTAAGTACATTGAATCTCATCACTAACTGACGCATCATACCACTAACCTATGATTTCCCAACGGATTCTGACAAATTTCAGCTTGAATGACAAGACAGTTAAGAAACCGCGCTTTCGTAGTGCCAATAGAGTATTTTTCCAAGTTTGCGCTATGAAACTATTAGCGCTTTCGTAGCGCAAATCAACCTTTTTGAACTAGTGGCTCTACAAAATTGTGGATTCTTGGCTAATTGCATAGTTTTGACCCGAAACCTTATGGAATGACTCCCAAATGGAAAATATGGATATTTGATCATGAATGAACCTTTAAAAGGCTTTATTTGAACTTAATGATGACCTTTGAACTTGTAAAAATCTAACCTACCCTTAACCAAATCCTAAAATGACTTCTAAACCTATTTTGAAATCATGATAAAAAACAGAGTTGACAAAATAATGTTTTGAAATTTTTTGGGTGATAACAGAATGCATGTCAATTATTATTGTCTCTTAATAATAATTAGACAATAAATAATAATCTATTCTCTTGAAGCACTTTATTTCAATTAATTGATTTGGAAAACCATCTGACTTAAGGAATTATGAGTTATAAGTTTGGTTGGTGGGACATGCAAGTGGAATTTTTTGTAACTGAGTGATACAAAGTTGTAACAGAGTTGGATGTGTAGTTATGTGAGTTGTAAAGTAGTTTAACTCAGTTAAGTGAGTTAAACTCAGTTGTGCTAGTTGTAACTAAGGATACACTAGTGAGAGATCAATGAATTAAATATTAAATTAATTCACATGGAGTGATCTCACATGCAACTGAAGATTTACTACTGTTAACTACATGCATGTCAGATCCAGTGGAGACCCAGTTGAGAGATAGGTGAAAGGGACAGTATGACTATCCGTTGTGACATTAGTGGGTGCACTCATGTAACCACACACACATTGGTGATGCCAATGAGTATTGCACAGTGAAGGCAAGGCAAGATCTCATTCATTTAGGGATTGCGATCTGCAGGGATTGCGCAGTGGAGGCAGGCTGTCAGGAGGTAGTAAATTGGTGCATGTGTGAGCCAATTTTTGTATGACAGTGTGAGACGATTGTATATTGTACTGAGAGTTCTTGGATTAGATTTTTTTTATGAGATTGTTTCATGATACATGATATATACATAATATATTATAGTGGGGTTTTTAGCTTTATGCTTTCCCAGTAAAAACATCTGTGTTATGTGTGATTGATCTTTCTTCATGTGTTTGCAATTGGCGATTAAATTTCCGCAAAGATTCTAGCAGAAGGATTCTGTATTTAACAGTGGTATATAATTTTTATATTAGGAGAATCCAGGCAATACATAATTGTATTAAAATTTCTACATGGTATCAGAGAAAAGAAGATTTCAATATTTAAGTAGTAGCAAAGTTTGTTGGTGCAAACAATACGAATTTGATGCAAGAAATTCTTGGTGCGACAGTTGAGTAAACATCGAAATGGATTTCAATGGTTTGTAGTTAGATTATGCACTCGAGGGAAGCTCGAGCTACATTGCATGGAAGGATAGGATGGAGGTAGTGCTTGAAGATAATGGCTTCAAGTAATTCATCGACAGTGATGTTCCTAATCCCACTTTGATGGATGTTGCATTATTTTATGCCTGACAAAAGAAAGTAGAGAAGACGAGAAGGATTTTGTTGGAAGGTGTGTGAGACCATATTGTCTCAAGCATTCATGGGAAAGCCACTCCATTTGTGATGTGGAAGGCTTTGATGGATATTTTCCAAAGCAACAGTGACCATAGGAAGTTGGCACTGAAAGATAAACTCAGAAATATCAAGATGGAGAAGGGAAACAATATTCCTAAGTATCTCACAAAGTTTGTCCAATGTCGAGATGAACTAGGGAGTGTGGGAACCACGGTTGCTGATGATGATTTTGTGAGCTTAGCTTTCTTGGGACTTCCTAAGAGTTGGCATAGTTATCAAGACTCTATCAATAGATGGGAAAAACTGTTGGATTGGGAATGACTAAGGTTGGATCTAGTGCAAGAGGAGTTCAGGAAAAACATCAGAGATGGCTCTTCATCAAAGCATGATGATAAAGAGGATCGTGCTTTGGCTGTCAAGGCAAGGAAAGGGAAGGGGAATAAATTCCACTAAAAATAAGAGGCTAAAGGCAAGAAGCTGGATTTGTCCAAGGTGAACTGTTTTCACTGTCACGAACATGGGCATCTCGCCACTAACTTCCCACAGAAAAAGAAGAACAAGAAGGTTGCTAGAGCTGCAGCTAGTAAGGCCCTTACCTTGCAATTTGAACTTGATTTATCTTTGATCGCATTCTTGGTTTCAAGCGTAATGGGATTGGTGTGGTATCTTGATAGTGGTGCTTCCTTCCACATGACAGGAGATAAGAAGATTTTCAGTGAATTGGATGAGAAATATCTCCAAATGCATATAGAGATGGGCGACGATGGATGATACAGTGTGACCGGCATTGGTACCATTACCTTTGAGAGGGAGTCAGGTAAACCATTTCTATTGAAAGTTGTTATGCATGTTCCAGGTCTAAAGAAAAACTTGGTCTCAGTTGTGATGTTGGAGGATAGAGGTTATGACGTTGTTTTCAACGATGGAAAATATTTCCTACGACACAAAACAATGGGTCAAACCAAGAGGATAGGGATTTAAGTTAAGAATCTCTACAAGCTGGAGGTAGATGGATGCGCTGCAATGGTGGGAAAAGTAAAATAAGTGGTGAGCTGGGATGAGGGTGAATTATGGCACATGCGATTGGGCCATCTTCACCATGGCGCCCTGAAAATTTTGCAGTAGATTTCTACTAGACTTCCCAAGGGTACACTTCTGCAGTTAGATCAGTGCAAGGGATGTACTATGGGTCATTTTGTAAAGAACGCCTTTCATGAAAAGGAGAACCATGCTTCGGTGAACCTGGAGAGAGTTCACAAAGACGTGTGTGGGCCATTATCGGTTTCTTTAACAACAAAACATAGGTATTATGTTATTTTTGCTGACGAATTTTCTCGTAGATGCAGGATCTTATTCATGTAGAAGAAGGAACAAACATTATCAAAGTTCTGTGAGTTTAAAGCATTGGTGGAGAAAGAGTCGGGGAAGAAAGTGAAGGCTCTACAGAGTGATAATGGTTGTGAATATATCTCGAATGAATTCAAAGACTTATATAGAAAAGAAGGAATTCGAAGATAACTCATAGCACCTCATAACCCACAGAAAAATGGGGTCACGAAGAGGAAGAACAAAATGATCGTGGGTGCTGCACGAGCTATGCTACATCATCAGGGCCTACCAATGCACTTGTGGGCGGAAGCATGCAACACTGTGGTTTATGTGCAAAACCATTTTCCTCGTAGAGTACATGGCATGAGTACACCTGAAGAAGCTTTTACTGGTAAGAAATCAGATGTTTCTCACTTTAAGATTTTTGGCTCATCTGTTTATGTGCATGTGACCAAGAATGCCAGGAAGAATCTGGAGCCAATTGTTGAAGTTGGGATATTTGTGGGGTACATAGAAACACCCCATAATTATCATGTGTATTTTCCAAACAGTCGAATGACTGTGGTGCGACGGGATATAAAATTCAATGAGGAGAAATCCATGAAGTTGTCTCTTGAGAGGGAGCTAGACTTGCATGCAGAGGATGAAATTTTGGTTCCCAAAGATAAGTCTCTCGATGTGGATCAGCCACAGGAGGAGGTTCATGGAGTGGAGGAGTCCACTCACACAAAGCCAAATATTAGAACTGGCAGAAGGCGTACCATAGAAGCTGAGAGGCTGAATCTTGATGTGGGACAGAATGTAGGAGTCCCTACTTCATAGTGCAGATAGAGACAATATCCTGACCGATTAACTAGATACATGGCTCTCATGAGAAAATGTATTGTGACTGAGCCATCTTCCTTTCAGGAACCAGTGCAGGAGCCCACATGGGTAGATGCAATGGTGGAGGAGTATGACTCCATTGTCAAAAATAATGCTTGGGAAATTGTTCCAAGGCTGGTTGATAAATTAGTGGTAGGTTCAAGATGGATCTACAAGGTAAAGAAAGCTACTAATGGGAATGTTTATAAATAAATGGCCATATTTGTGGCCCGAGGGTTCTCACAGATCGAGGGGATTGATTATGAAGAAAAATTTGCACATGTCACATGGTATTCTTCCATAAGAACCATATTTTATCTCTTAGCGCAGATGGGTTAGCACATTCATCATATGGATGTGAAGATTTTGTTCCTTAATGAGATCATTGAGGAATAAGTGTACATTGAGCAGCCTGAAGGATTTGAGATCTTTAGTAGCGAGTTGCATGTGTGTAGACTCAAAAAAGCGTTGTATGGGCTGAAGCAAGCACCCCGTGCTTGGTACACTTGGATTGAAAGATATTTCACCAGACTTGGCTTCCCCAAGAGTGAGGCAGATGCAAACTTATACCAAATTATGGTGGAGGGTAAGATTTTAATCATTGTTCTTTATGATGATGATTTAATACTGACTGGTGATGAGCAGCTAATACACTCATACAAGGAGGACCTTGCAAAGAATTAGGGGAATTTTGAGGTCTAAAATGGGCCTCCTAAGGAAATTATAAAATAATAGTGGAAATAATAAAATAATATTTAATTACATCATCAAATTTTAGAGGGAAAAAAGGAAAAACTATTTTTTCAGCTCGTATTTTCAACTTATCTCCCTATGGATTTACTAAAATTTCGAGCAGAAACACTCTTTGGATGCAAAATTTGATTTCTCATCGAAGGATTACTCATGTTTCATACTTCCAATGGACCCTGCTACACGTAAAATGAGAAATACATGAAAAACATGATTGCAAACACATTTTTTCATGTATTTCTCATTTTTTGTGTAGCAGAGTCCATCAAAAGTATGCAACATGGGTACTCGTTGGATGAGGAATTAAATTTTGCATCCAAAGAGTACTTCCGCTGAAAATTTGAGCAAAATTATAAGGATATAAGTTGAAAATACACATTGAGAAAGTAGTTTTATCATTTTATTATTTTTTATTATTTTTACTTTTTTTACTGCAAAAATGGTGAATCATCCCCCATGGTTGACATTATCATCTTGAATCCTATTGGTTCTTATAAAGTTTATTTTTATTGTACATTTTTCTTAGGAGGCCCATTTTAGATGTCAAAATCCCCCCAATGGAGTTCGAGATGAAGGATATGGGCCTCCATTATTTCCTTGGATTGGAAATATGGCAGCAATATGGTGAAATTTTTGTGTCTCAAGGAAAGTATGCAAGGGAGATACTTGGTAAGTTTCACATGGAGGGCTGCAAACCCATGGATACTCCTCTTCCAGAAAACTGGAGGAAAGAGGATGCTACATCTGGTGAGGTAGTGGATGCTACTGTCTATCGACAGTTAGTGGGTTCGCTAATGTATTTAGTTAATACAAGACCAGACATATGCTATACGGTAAACTAGCTTAGTCAAGCGATGGTTAAACCTACCAAGCTCTTTTGTAAGGCAGGCAAGCATGTCCCGAGATATCTCAGGGGCACATCTAAGTATGGCTTATGGTACAGACAGATGGATGAGGTGAAGTTGCATAGCTTCACAGATGCATATTGGGAAGGCGGCCCAACGGACAGAAAGAGAACATCAAGAGGGGTCTTCAGTATCAGATCTACAAATTTTTCTTGGTACACTAGGAAACAGAGATCCATGGAACTCAGTTCAGCAGAAGAAAAATACATGGCAGCAAGTCAAGCTACATGTGAGACTATCTGGATGAGAAAGATCTTGGTCAGTTTGTTTGGTTCTCATTTAGATCCTACAGTGATTCATTGTGATAATCAGAATTGCATTAAACTATGGATTAATCTTGTGTTTCATGATATATCTAAGCATATAGATATTTGGTATCATCATATCAGAGATTGTGTGCAGCGGAAGATCATGTTGCTTCAGTACATTCCTATAGAAGATCAGGATGCAGATATTCTGACGAAGGCGCTCACTAGGAGAAAATTCGAATACCATAGAGATAGGATCAGGGTGAAGGATAATCCCTTTCTTGTTGAGAGGGAGTGTTGAGATTCAACAAGATGGTGATTCTAATGAAAATTAAGCACCTACACTAGGTGGGGCCTGCAGGCTATTTTTAGGTGTGTGTCTATTTTTAGAATGGTGAGAAAATTCTATTTATAGCGGGAGTCTATTTATATATGGTTGAGAAAATTCTATTTATGGATGGAGTTATATTTTTTGAATGCATGTGCGAAGTCTGTTCATAGTTCACATGTCTAAAAATAGAATGCATGTCGATTATTATTATCTATTAATAATAATTAGACAATAAATAATAATCTATTCTCTTGAAGCACTTGATTTCAGTTAACTGATGTGGTAAACTAGTTGACTGAAGGAATTACGAGTTCTAATGTTGGTTGGTGGGACATGCAAGTGGACTTCATTGTAACTGAGTGATACAAAGTTGTAACAGAGTTGGATGTGTGGTTATGTGAGTTGTAAAGTAGTTTAACTCGGTTAAGTGAGTTAAACTCAGTTGTGCTAGTTGTAACTAAATATACGCTAATGAGAGATCAGTGAATTAAATATTAAATTAATTCACTTGGAGTGATCTCACATGAAACTGAATATTTACTACTGTTAACTACATGCATGTCAGATCTAGTGGAGACCCAGTTGAGAGATAGGTGAAAGGGACAATTTGACTATCTGTTGTGACATTAGTGGGTGCACTCATGCAACCACACACACATTAGAGATGCCAATGAGGATTTCGTAGTCAAATCAAGGCAGGATCTCATTCATTAAGGGATTATGATTAGCAGGGATTGTGTAGTGGAGGCAGGTTGTTAGGAGGCAGTAAATTGGTGCATGTGTGAGCCAATTTTTGTATGATAGTGTGAGATGATTGTATATTGTACTGAGAGCTCTTGGATTACATTTTTTTACGATATTTTTTCATGATCGATGATATATACATAACATATGATAGTGGGGTTTTTAGCTTTATGATTTCCCGGTAAAAAAATTTGTGTTATGTGTGATTGATCTTTCTTCATGTGTTTGCAATTGGCGATTAAATTTCCACAAAGATTTTAGTACAAGGATTCTGTATTTGACAGTGGCATATAATTGTTAGATCAGGAGAATCTAGGCAATACATAATTGTATTAAAATTTCTACATAGATGTTTTGTTTCATTTTTTATTATCAAATCAAAATCTAAAGCTTCTAGAAAATCTCCCCCTGTCATGTGGCCTTTAATTCCTAAAAACTTAGCTTTTTCAATGGAAATGGTGTAGATATTTTTGTAGTACTCCTCCAAGTTGACAAGTTTTTCATTGGGAGCTAATAATCCAGTCAATCCCCTCTGGTTTAGCAGATTAAACTTAGTGTGAAATCTTTGGACAATAATGTCCAAATTTTGACACTTAGTTTCTAATTGGTTCAGAAAGTTATTTTATGCAATGATTTCTTGATTTCCATGATAATAGTTGTTTTGTCTGAAACATTGATCTGCTCCAGCTCTACCTTGATTTTTGAGTTCAGTATTTTAATCATGTCTCATGCCTCTGCTAGTTTCTTCTTGAGTGATTATTTCTCTTGTTCAATGACTATTTTGCACCTGTTTATTAATTCCCCCTATTCAAAAATAATTTGTATTGATGGCCATAATTTTTTCATTTCTTAGCTTATTTATGTCCAGATACTCTCCTTGGCTTGGGCCAAGGTGTCTACCATTATAAGCTCACTTTCTAACTTCTGAACATTTAGTCCCAATCTGTGAGACTTTTGCATTTCTTCCATGTACATGGTGTCATTTTTTATCTTCTAAGATTCCAAGGCTTTGAATTTCTCCAACAGTTTCTCATTCTCTTGTTTCTGTGTGATCAAATCCTGCATAAGTCTAGCTTAATCACCTTTTTTTGATGTATATTCAATTGCTGTTGATGAAGAGATGGGCTTTGTACCTGCAACTGCAATTGGTACTATTGTAACTGGGATCATAACAAGTTGAGATGATTGTTCTTTTTCCTTGAGAAATCCTTCAATATTCTCCTCCATTTTCTTTATCTGAATGTTCTGCTCAATGATGAGTTTGACCATGTCCTCTCTGTTATGTTCACTCTCCTCTATTTCCTTTTTTTGGGGGTCTTATGTGGAAGGCAGCTTTAGCTATTTTCACAGAGCTACAATGTCTTCATTTTTCTTCTTTAAAATTTCTTCTACAGCGTTACAATCCTTTGGGTCATACCCAATATTTACCATAGTGTCTTCTAAAGTATTTAACTTATTTTATTTAGCTAAAGAGGAGATTTTTTCTATTTTAAGTTGTGACTATACATTTGATAATGCTGTTTTTAACTTCGACAAAGTCATAGTTGTATTAGTCATGGTAGAGAAGATCATCTCTCCATACTGTCTATGCATGTCCATATGATCTATAGGATGAATCTAGTTTGCATCAAATGATAAAATGGTCTTCTTATAATGAGATCTGGACTTAGGAAGAGGGACTTGGGCTTGTAGAAAAGCCATCTATATCCTTCCCTTTTCACTATCAAAATCAGTGAGTAGCCTGTGCCATGATGTGGAAGTCTATTTCCAAAACTGACTATATACATTGGCCTTCAAGGCTTCATTCTTCTGTTTAATCTCCAAGAATTTGGAGAAGATGTTTTGATAATATCATGAACTGGTTACCACTAATTTGATGATCTCCATAGTTTCTTGAGAGGATGAAGAAGATGATGGAGTATTGGGAACAATCTCTCTTGCTGATGTAGACACTTATGGATCTCCCAAATCTATAATTTTTTGTTCTTTTTGGTTGTGCTATTTAGAAATTGTAAAGCCAGTCTTATGTTTCTTTTGATGGATTATGAATTCTTTTGCTGATTTTTTTGGGAAATTGGGGTCTGCAGAGTAGAAGTGGAAAGGATATGTTCCTCTGCCTCCTGCAATGTATTTTCTGTCCACTGATCCTAATTCATGAACTTTTCAATTTCAGGCCTTGTTGTATGATTATATGGAGTTGTTTTCAATTCAACTCTTATGTTTGAGGTTATACTAAAAGGGTCATAAGACCAGGTGGAGCTTGGTTGGAAATTCATATTTTTAAGGATAACATCTGGCTCAATCCCTATAGATATGGTATTGCAAATAAAAGAGCCAATATTTGATTTGATTTAAACTATGATTTCCTCTTCCCTGAAAAAAAATTTAAATCATCCATATTAATAATTTGCCTAATATATTCCAAAGAGAAGATTCTCATTGGAACATATTTGGGAAATTTATATGGTGCCAACTCACAACCATATACTTGAATATCTGTGTAATTTTAGTATAAATACCAGTCTCCGGTTTTAACTTGGTCACTCAAATGAAGGATTCTTTATATGTCCTGGCCAATTTTGGGCTCATTCTGGCTGCTAAGAATTTTTGCAACTGGATGGATGAATGAATCAATGAAGTTTGAAAAAGAGAATTTATGTAACCAATTTTTTCCAATGAATTACTGACTGGTTAATTCTCTATTCATCTTGCTTATACAATGTAATGGGCAGTGAATCTCCTTGTTGAAACATAAACATATGAATAAGTACATAGATGTACTTAAAAATTCCTTGGGTTGCTAAATTCATCGATTTTTCATGCATATTATTAGCCAAAAATTGACTGTAATTATACATGAATATAGGTTGACGATCTTTGGAAAAGATAGAAAAATAGCCAAGGATGGGTTCATCTACCGTTTTTTCATCTAGGTATCCTAGTAAACAAGAAATTAATGAGATGATGTGTCTAGTAGCTTCAGGAAACATGGAGGATGGATAAGGTGGGTTTTTCTTTGGAAATTCAGAATCATTAGCAAGGAAGGTCTCAAAAATTTGGGCTCTCTGAGGGAAAATGAGTTTATGATACAACTCCATAAGAGCTTCTTGAAACAAAAGGCTTAAAGAGTCATTTTGAGGGATCAATAACATGTTTTTTATGGTCTCTGGAGTGATGGATATTATAATGTTTCCATTCTGAGCCACCACTGCTCTTTTGATGGAATCATACCTAGTTTGACACTAGGTCACCAGGTCTAGGAAATCATGGGTTTGAGGGAATGAAAACAGAGGAAAAAGGGATTCCCATAGTTTGATGTCATCCTGCTGATCCAGGTACTCTTGTTTCAGCCATACATGCAATTCATGGAATTTGAATTCATACTCTGTGTCAATGATCTTGAAGTATGAATCAGCCAGGGGGACATGATTGAGATCAACCAAGATAGAAGTAGTAGGGTTTTCTTTAGAGGTTGGCTTTCAACATTTTCCCTTGGGGGTCATGTTTTCTGCAAAGGAAAAATAAGAAGAAGAAGAAATGGTTTTTTTTGCAATTAAAATGTGTGGCACGATGACATATGGTTGAAACAATGGCGCGATAATGTCTCTATAAACCTGCAATTCCAAAACAAACAGTAAATGGAACAAAGTGGTAGAATGTAGGTGAGGTTTTATTTATAACGGTGCTTGGATTACCGTTATGGAATGAATGTTGGGAAATGTGACCTTAGCAGTTTAATGCCAACAATACAATTGATATGGGCGGGTAAGAGATTTTCCTTTGAAAATTTCTGAGGAGATACTCGCAATGCGAAAAAAATCCTTTGTCGTTTGCAAACATAGGATAAAAACATGCACTCTTTTTTTACAATTAAAATTTAATTGCTTAATGAAGAAATTAACATAATTAAAACACTTTTTTAACTCCTAAATCAAATCTTTGGTGCATTGCAACAAGTAGGCATTATTTTATTTTCCTTTATTCAAACTAAGCAAATCATTTCTTTTATTTCTATACCTAACATTCTTTCAATATTTTGCTTTCATTTTTTAGGGAAACTATTCCTATCATTTTCTTGATATGAATAATTTATTTGTCATAAGTCCTAAATTTTTTTGTTTTTTTTCTATTCATATCCAAACTTACCATTTTTAATTTTTTTCTAAAAATAATACCTTATCAAAACCAAATAATGTTACATCATGTTAGTAAAGAAGAACTTAGGCATAAATGAGAGGGACAATTCTTCTTCTTCAGATCCAGAGTAAAAGAAGATAGTTCCCATTGCAGTCTATTTTTTTTAAAGCATACTTCTAACAGTGACTGCATAAGTGATATGAGAGTAGGTGATGATTATCAGGTCCAAATGGGATCACTGATGTATGATATCAAGGGGAGATATTCTTGAGTATCTTGGTGATAGTTCTATAGTTTGGTATGTTATTCATTTGGTGATGCTTATACTACTAAAATTGCATTGAATAAATAACAATGAACAAGAATAGGTATGGTATGTTCAAGGGGAGTTGTTGTTATGAAAATTTCAACATTTTACTTTATGTACACATATTACATGAAGGACAGTCACGTATATACATGAGTTTTTATCTAGATAGTCATGCATGTTTCTCTGAGATAAAGAAATATGGGATAAAATCAGGGGGAGTTTCTGATATGCTTCAATCAATTATTATTTGGATTTCTGGTTCTGGCATTGATTGATTATATTTTGTTGATGATGCTCAAATGTGACTTAGAAATGATGATGGTTCATGAGTTGTTGCAACGTGTCATTGTTTCTTTAGTTATTTTGATGGATTTGTTGACTGGTGAGTTGGGTATAAGTGGAATTGATAATGATAAGTTGGCATAGGTTCAGGGGGAGCATATGCTATAGTTCATTGTCGTAATTATAGTTTCTCAAGCCTCCCTTGTTGCATAATGATGTTTATGATGAATATATATCATTGTTGATAAATAGTTATAGCTCTTGTTGTTGCTACAGATACATATATTTTTGTCATTTTGTCAATGATACATGGATTACATATGATGAAGTTATGAATGATGCCTATATGTTGCTTGAAATAAATTTGATTTTGTTTTTACATATGTTAGGATCATCAAAGATGTTGGTTGATAATGTTGTTGATTAGATCTATGATGACTGAACGATATGTTTGTTTACACGCACGTTGTTGATGCATGTATATGTTACCTATATGTTACATATAATGATGTATATGCTGCTTATGGTCTGTTTCTCTTCTTATGTGTGAATATAACATGTTGATATTGATGATATGAGATTAAGGAGATGAATTACTAATAGAGCTTGATTGAATAATTTTATACTACGATTGGTTGATGATGATGAGTTCATGATTTAATCACTATTGTAGGAATCTCTCATTTTATGAGAAGATATATACTTATTTCTATCTCTATGTCAAAGGTTATCAATGATGGATGAATTGTAGATAGGAATATTATGGATGACTACCTGAGTTGCATTTTGGTGAATTTTTTTATGGTGAGATAATTCTCCTTGATACACTTGGTGAAGTATAGTTATTGTTGTTGAAGACACATATGTTGTTGTCTATGTTGCTGCAATCATATGTTCATACTGTGGGTGCCTATATGATGTATGATGGTTTCCTCACTATTGAAGTCTTTGGTTTTGGTTATAAATTTCATATATGTCTCTTGAAGTAAAGTTCATGTAAAGATCCATGTTGTAAATCATTGTAAAATTCATTCGTGTATGGACTAGTGGGATAAATTCATTTATGTATGTAATCCAATTTTGGGAAATTAATTTAATGGTGAGTAAAATATGTAACCCCACTGTATTGGTTGATTTCTATAAGCATGAGTTATTTATGATAGGTCATATTTTTTTGAGTCATAAAGTCTTGTTTTTTTATTGTATATCTTTAGAAGTTCCAGTATATGCTCAGGGGGGCATGGTCAATATGAATTTTTCAACAGATCAACCCTACAATGATATTCTCTACAATGGGACAGAGAAGCCTTCATTCAAAAATTTTCAACCATTTTCCCTTGATGTCAAAGGGGGAGAGAATATTGGTGTTTGGAGAAGAATTTTTTGAGAGGCTTGGTGAGAAGACTTGGTATTTGTAGGTGTGTTTGAAAGTGGTGACCAAACACCAAAATGCTTGCCATCAAGTCCAAAGGGGGAGATTGTTGGAATTATGGCTAATTCTTTATCCTTGATTGAAACCTACTTGATAAAGATGTAAACATTATGGTAACAGGATGATTGTATGTGATAGGTCATATGGACAAAGGAATATTAGTTCAGAGATAAACGAATAATAAAGGTGATGTTTGGGAAAATATATGTGGATCCTATTAGGAAGGGTCATGTACATATGCGGGTATTATGAAGAAAATTCACATACAGAATCCTCACCATGGTAATTTGAATACCATGGGACTTTACCATGGTATTGGCCCATATTAATGGGTGAAAAAAGGTTATTTGATCTCACCAAAGAATACCACTGACTTTACTAAGGGATAGGAATAAGGTATTGGCTAAGGCTAATGTTATATAGGAGATGGAGATCAAAGTGTTATGTGTGCAAGTGAAGGATTATTTATGAATTATTTTTATATGAAATAGGTGTGCACCAAGGAGCAAGGAGAAGACTTAGATCTGAAATATCTAAAGTATGGTGACATGTGTGTTTGTTTGATGTGCTTATTGAAAATGTATAACAATGATAGATCTGTTGTTCTAATAATGCTATGATATGAATGAAGTTTTCTAAAGTATGTAATTCTGATAGTAAGGGTTCCAGAGTGTGAAGATTATGTTTGCAACAAATTTTTCAAATATATACGCATGTTTGTCTCAAGTTAGTCACGTACATATGTGGATAGGATTTTGGGTAGTTACGTATATATTCTAAGAAGTGTTTTCAATTTGTGAAGATCTGTATGTAGGTTTTGATAATGGTAAGCATGTACATACACGAATGTGTTTTATGGAAGTTACGTACATATGCTAGGGTTTTGCAGTATGGCTTGTTGATGACATTTGATGAGTTTTGTTCTATTTGTTGTTGTCTGTTGATGATGTCTCTATCATGATAATCTGAGTTTGAAAGTTTTTATTGGTTTGAATAAGAATTGGTATATTGATTAGTGATGGTGTTGCATTATGATTAGGTTTTTAGTAAGTTAATATTGATGTATGTGTTGTGGTTCCGTATTGATTGATTGATCCAGTGAATTAGTTTGAAAAATATTTCAAAATTCAATGATTTGATATTTGTACGCAGATCTTTTATAAAGGAATTGTGTACATATGTGGGTGTGCTATAGAGAATTAGTATATAGTTTTTGAAATATATTTGATCAGGGTTTGTAGGGACAACAATGTGTATCTCTAATGATGGAAAATGCATGGTTTGTTTCTTGTGAATTGGTATGATTTGATGGTTTATATTTGTTATGGATTGGTTTGATCTTGTTGCAATAGTTTGTTGATATTCATTGATTGGTTTACTGATGTTATATTCCTTCAGTTATTAGATGATTTGGATCAGTATTTGGTTTTAGAATTGTTACTTGGTATTGGGATTAATGATGAAAGTGGGTCCATTCTGAAAATAAGATGAAAGGGGGCCTACAAGTTTTATTTTTTGAGTCATGTGGATCCAATATGAACCATTATTAAACATGGTCCATACAAGGTGTTGAGGGTTGGAGCCTTCAGTGAGGGAGTCGAAGATTCCTTCTAGTAGTAGTTGGTGAATTTGAGTAGGGTTTAAGTGCTCTCTTCTAGTCGGAGCCGATAAACAAGATCAGAGGGTTGGAGCTCCCTTCCAGTGGGTGCTAGAGAATGAGAGAAGGTTGTAGCCCTCTGCAGGTGGGTTCCTACATACTTCTATGAGTCTACACAAGAAAAATATTTTAATATGTTTTCCTCTATAATAAAATAAGAAGACAAAGTTGATGGCAACGTTGGTTTTCTCCCACATTGGGTTTCCACCTAAAATCCTAGTGTTCGTGCGTGTTGATATGTTTTGTTTGTTGATGATCTATTTTCTCTTTACTATTACATAATGAATGGATAATGAAGTAATGATGCATTGGTTAAAGATGAATAATTAATGAAATAAATGAAAATTTAGTTATCTAGATATACACGTTTTTCTTTACTTGCAGTCGTGCACATACGTTGGTTTCCTAAATGACATTAGAGTACATAAATGAGAATAAGAAATTGAAATTTTATAGTGATTTTAAAACACTGATTCACCCCCCTAGTATTTTTCCCACCAAAAAGGATAATAATTATTTGAAATCATTGTTATTAATGTACTGAAGTTGTCATTTGAGGGTTTTAATTGGAACTCATTTAAGAAGAAAAAGAATCATACCTTAACTCAATCACTACAAGGAAAATACCCTCTAGAAGAGGTTATAAAGGAGGTTTTTAGTGTTATAAAATTGGCCAAAAATGTCAAAAAACCATTTGCTACAACATCTGTGTTCGGTAATGGAGGTTTTGGCAGAGCTTCTAACGAAACTTCAACACAACTAAAAAAAACTGGGTGGCTGGAGATTTTTACGGATGTTTTTCTCATCAATGCGTGCATCAGGTGTGAATGCACCAGTGTGTTTTACCATGTACGCACTGGTACTCTAAACATACCAAGCATCGATATGGAAAATAAATTTTGGATGCCCTAGGGCGTTTAGCAACGTCCTAGTGTTTGTCACCTGATAAGGCACATCAGGCCGATGGAAGGTGCATGCACCGAGCCATTAAGGTGTAAAACCACACAGATTCATATAGGTGCTAAAATGCATTGAGTCGTTAAGTTATAAAAATGCATCGGCATGTTAAAGTAAAATCATACTGGTGCATGCAACGCCTATCAGACCGTCCGAGTGGTAGTTGTCAATAAAGCGCACCGTGCATTCTAATTGGTATTGGTATTTGTGCGGTGCCCATAGGTCGTAGAAATGCATTAGTACGAAGTATCATACAAATGCCCCAGTGCGCAGTAACTAACATGCACTCGTGCTCATTTTTTATTTTTTAGAAACATTGACCTATGAAAGTGAAATTATTGTGATTTTTTAAAATTCATTATTCATCAAAAGTCGACACATATCTTATAACAGTATTCATATCAATTAAATTTTTGTTAGTGCATTTGAATGTGATGCTTGGATTAATTTGTTATATCATATCATCAGATTTCACATCTCTTCATTATAATAGCAATAATCCATATATTTAATCAGTAATGTAACATTTCACAGCGACAATGTAGAACGGAATAGAATAAATTAAAACATATTTTATTATATATATATGAATAAGACACTCTTTGTCATACAAAATGGGATATTTATTGGTATCCCTTTGTCTTTCAATTGGGACACTATGTTCATTACATTAAAAAAAATGTCCGATTTCATAGACAAATATTTCAAAAAATACAACACCTTGCTTTGATATCCAAACATATCGATCATCATTCTTCGTTGAAACTACTATCACTGCTCAAGATACTTACATGACTTGGGTTATTTGGAGGAATGTTTTGTTCATTGTGTTGATTTTTTTCTTCTTCGTCAAATTCCATCTACAAACATAAAAGTAAATGTAATGAGTGTATATACATTGATGAGAATAATGAAAATTGCAATATTAAATAATATGCATCAATGTAAATCGAAAGGAAATGTACCATAGCAATAATTGACTTATAAACTATACACATTCTTTCGAAACCAAATTTCATGCCATCTCTCAAAAATTCATTTTTTGGCACAGTTCCACACTTTGTTTCTTGCAAGTTTTATACCCCATAACAAATCATAGATTTAATATAAAAAAAATCTATTAATTATAGACGAATATAAGTAAAACAAAATAGATGCTTACAAATTTCACAATTAATTTATGATATGCCAACATATATTGACAACCCATATTTAACCCAATGTCAATTAATTCTTCTGATATTTTTTCTTTGTATTTTAGCACATGTTTGAATACATTCAATGATGATTGTTTTAAAACAACTTAAAATATAAAAAAATGAAATCTAGTTAAGTTGTTATAAGGGAGTAACAATCACTCACAAACATAGATATCAACCCTTTTCTTCCTTGTCATCTTCTTTTATGTGTTGAATGGGTTCCATTTTCTTTTCTTTTTTGCAAGAAAATACTTGAAAAATAATATTTAACGCTAAATTGTTTATTTATTGTAAATAATCAAAAAATTAAATGATTACATATTACATTTGAAGTATGTTGTTGTTGAGATGGCTCCTCGTGTCATGAAATTATTTCCATTTCTTTGACCATCTCCTTGTACACATTTTTGGACATTCCTACTAGCATATTTATGATATCAACTCGTTCATCCTTTGAGATTTTCATAATCTTCCTGAAAATGTAACCTGACAATAAACTATTTAATTTTTATATTGATATATGAAAAGTAAATATAACAAAAGTGATATTTATCAATGATTGTTTTGTATTAATATATACATATAATTCTAGAAAAACATTTAAAGGAATATTACTTTTTCATTCCTTCTTTTTTTTTTGTTGTACCCTTTTGCTATTAAAAATCTAACATGTCTCATTGACCAATTCTCTTGAAACTCATCCTATAGTTTAAATACAATTTGGTTCTTGGAATCATTGGATTGATTTTTGTATTTTAAGTGGAAAGAACATCTATACATTCGTTCCACTAGATCCCTCAAAGTTTTGTAAAAAATTTTCCCCCTTTTGTTAACCTCTAGCACCACTCCATATGAGCTAAGGAGCAATTCATTTTCATTTGCATGTTCTTTTTGTTTTATTTTCTTAGAAAAACATTCCTTTTCTTCATTGTTGGTCTTTCTAGAACATTAAACATATGTGAATTAATATATTGTTTGAAACATGTTATCTAATATTTTTAAGTATATTATTAATGAAAATTCAAAAAAGAAACTCATATTGGATCGTTAGTATTTTTTTCATTCCCTTGATTCATCCTTTTGCAATTTTTCCATCAAGCTTTTACGTTCTTCTGGTCTTAGATCATAAATAATTTTATCAAGCTTCCTCATTTTGTGCCTCACCATGATACACACTAAACAAAACATATTAGTTAAACTTACATATAGTTCAAAAATAATATTTTTTGTAAATAATTTACAAAGAACTTGCATTTTTTTCTTTTCTTGATGTGCTATCAGTATTTTTGTTACTTGAACTCTTGTCAGTCATTTATTTATCAATATGAAATATGTATCATACCATTCATTAATATAGTTTATAAAGAAATCACATACTTTTTAGGTAAGAAAACAAAAAAAAAATCAAGAAAATGGTGTGCTTTTCCCAAAGTATGCACCGAACATGGTGCGGTGGGTTCTTATAAATGTACTGCTAATACAATAGAAACACCATACAATGCTCTTTGTCAAAAAGGAGACCCGGTGCGTTATATGTTAACTGGTGCACCGATTAACACAAACATAAATTAATAATTTTTTTTTTAATCAAATAGTGTTTTTTTGTCAGTATGTGTCTGGTGCACTATACTACAATAGCACACCAGTGCGCTATTTTAAACATGGTGCACCGATTATAAAAATATGTTTTTTAAAAAATCGTGCAAGGGTCGACATGGATTGGGATCCAAATTTGCAAGTGGTCTCGCAGGTTAGATGTCATATATATATATATATACAAACCCTATAAATCTAAAATGAAAAGCCCTAATTGTCAAGTCACATAAACAAGAAGAAGTAAGGGTTTAATGTAAGAATGGATTTTTTTTGTTTTTTGTTTTTTTTTGAAAATGCATAGTAAAATTTTAAATTTTTACTATGCATGTATTAAATCCAATAGAAGATATAAAAGGAAACAATTATTACAGTAAAATTTAACAATTTTACTATACTACAAGGTTTTTGTGCAAATCACTAGATGTTTCAAATTCTGATTTTCTATATAATGTTGTTGGTCGAAAGTATTTTTTGCTCCACAGTGTTGTTGTGCTCTCTTGCTCCAAGTATGTCTCTCGTGCAAATACCTCCCTGATTTTTTTTTAAAAGGTAATGAAATAATGAATAGATTTTACTATTTAAAGAATTTTTTTATGAAATTAGATTTCCAAAAATAATTTTCCGCCCATTTTTAAATTTACCACTTTTTTTCACTTCAAAAAAATAAAGTTGCGTTTTTTAATTTATTTCTAGATATTTGGTGCATTTGTTAACTAACAACATCAGTGTGTTTGTTAACTAACAACAATAGTGCATCAGTTAATCTGCACTGGTGTGCAGTAAATAAAACGCACCAATGTGGTTAACAATACATCAACACCGATAACAATAAGTCCATTTTTAAGGCACAAAAATTACTTTAGGTATGTACACCAAAATTTATTGTTGATTTTCCGCAAATGTAGGGAGAAAATCTCATAATTATATCAAATGAACAATTCTTCAAAATCCATTTCGTTTCATAATATTTCTCAAAGTCCGTCGTGGAGTTCTCCCTATCCATCTCTAGACGTTATTACTTCAAATTTTATTTATATTTTCATTATCTAATTCAATTTATTTTTTTATCCATGTCAATCAGCTGAATAAAATTGATGTATACAAATTTTCAAGTTCATGCAGATTCATAATTGAGTTCATATGCATAAAATATTCAAATAACTCCAAAATTTCAGAAGCTCTTATCAGGAGGAGCATACTGCAAGGCACATTTGGTAGATGAAAATGGACAGTCACTTCACCCTGCCAATTGTAACATTGCATCTTCTAGCCACAATCCTGGGACACTGATGGTAATAATAATTATTTGGTATATTAATGTAATTATTTCAACGTCAAACCAATTAATCATGCATTTTTGACATGCTTACTAATTGATATAATAAATTTTGTACTAATCATGTTCAAATATATTTTTTGAAATTTTTAGGATTCTAGTGATGATGAGCGACCTACCTACCATCTTCCATTGCACCCCATAGAATGTCAAATCGAGAGAAGGTTGAATTAAGAGAAAAACACAGAGAGAAAGGATACCAAGAATGGTTGAATCAACCACCTATTCAATTCCCACTGCGTCTAAATTCACCAATTAGGAATGACTACAACAATAGTAGTTCTTCACAAGATGGAAATGGAGGCAATCAAATAGAGGTTGGTATGGTGATTACTTAAGGGATACGGATGGCATGGAGACAATGTTGTTAGATGCATTCTAGAACGATGATCAACTAGGGGATGATGCTCATATCGCTGATACCTTTTTCAAAAGCCTTAAATTTGCTTCCAACACCCCTCTCTTTGGACCTGGTGGTCAGTCAAAGTCTACCTAGTTGGGGACAACGATGTTACTGTACAACTTGAAAGAAAAGTTTGGCTTGTCGAATGCATGTTTCTCAGAAATTTTGAGTTAGTTGACCATCAAGTCGCTTATTTTTTGAGAAATATAATCACACAATGAACATTACAAATGGTCAATTTTATGAACGTTAATAATTTTTGACATTAATGTACATTTAATATTTTCCATGACCAACTACAGGTTATTCAAAGATAAGGTTCTTTCGAGTGACAATGTCTTTCCTGGTAGCTATGAAGAGGCAAATAAATTGTTGAAAATGTTGGGTGTTGAGTACATATCATGTCATGCATGTCTAAATGATTGTATTCTATATAGAGGAGAATATGCAAACAAAGAGATATGTCCGAAATGTGGGCATGAAAGATTTGATAAATAAAAAAAGAGGGGTAAATTATGTGGTACTCCTTTTAAGATATTGAGGCACATGATTATAATCCCAAGTATTCAAAGGCTCTTTCATTGTAAAGAATTAGATATGTTGCAGGTATGGCATGCCTCACACAGAAGTGAGTTGGGAGTTATGCGAATCCCAACAGATTCAATAGCCATGAAGAATATAGAGGATACATGGCCCGAAAAATTCAAAGATGAAGTACGAAGTCTACGACTCAGCATAGCCATGGATGGCATCAACCCATATTCCCTCTAGAAAACCAAGTATTATGTTTGGCTTGTAGTAGTGATCAATAACAATATTCGCCCATGGTTGTCCATGAAGAATGGACATCTTATGTTAGCTCTCATAGTTCCTGGTAGAAAACAAGTGAAGAATATGGACGTCTACTTACAACCAATGGTAGATGAATTGAAGGAATTATGGGATAGGGTAAATTTATATGATGTATCAAGAACCATTGTAGTAGAGAGGAGTTTTATGTTGTATGGAATATGTGCTTACACGACACATGGTTATCCAGGCTTTGGAGTTTGCTCTGGAAAATTACATGTTTATTGATTTGTTTATATACGTAGTAATATTATTTCTCATATTAGTTATTTAATTCATTGTAATTGTTCTAATATTCATGATATTATTTAACATGCCATGTATATTGTATACAATAATTTCATAGGTCTTGTAACAAAAGGGTATTATGGATGTAAACGTTGTGGACCTTCTCTGAAGGTTAGATTGTCCAACGACCTATGAAATCCAGTGTATGACTGCTCCAGGGTATTCCTCCCAAAAGAACACCCTTACAGAAGAGAAACATCCTCTTTCAATGGTAAACGAGAGAGAACCCAAAGGCTTGCAATAACAACACCAACTGAATGGCTTAGAGAATATGAGAGAGAGAAGGAGGAGGAGTTCATAGAAATGTTTGATTCAAATGGGGAGCCTATGTTCTATGATCTAGAATTCTTTGACACCTATGTTGAGAAATTTCCCATTGGGATGAAAAGAAAATTTATCTTTTATAACCTCCCATATTGGGAGCATCTTAAGATTACCCACTTATTAGATCCCATGCATATATTTAAAAATGTTGCATCTTATTTATGGGCACACATATCATTGAAAAAAAGTGACACATTGGCTGCTAGGAAAGATATTATTACTTCAAAAACTAAAAAGAAATATTGGTCAAGATGATTAGCAAGTACAGGATTAGAGGCAGCTGTTCCCTCTAATTGGTATTTCAAATAAGGTGATGTCCCATGGATTTTTAAAAAATATGATCTTTATTTGGAAAAGGAAGTTATAATTGGTGTGGGGGTGACATATTTATATGGGTCTTCACTACGACGCTGCTTCACCATGGATAACCATTTGTCGGGTTTGAAGTCACATGACCATTTGAATCTTCTAAGAGTACATATAATGTCAAAATTGTGATTTTATTATTTTTTATATTAATAAATTTTATCACATGCAAGGATCATAAAAAATAACTAATTTTATATATTATTGAATGTGTTTATAACTTTGCAATGTCATTATCCTTTTTTCATGCATGGGTGTGTGAAACATGACTTCCCCCAAGTCTTAGGGCATGCCATATATAAATTATATTCATTTGTACATTGTATCACATCAAAGGAGATTCATGTGGCTATCATTCCACAGTGGCGTCAAGAGATGGTTGATATTGTTTGTATGTTTGAGAAGGAACTTTTAATGAATTTCATGGACTTGCAGATTTATATTCTAATCCACCTAGTAGATGAGGTTGAATTAGTTGGGGTGGTTTCCTGTCGTTGGATGTTCTTCTTAGAGAGGTACATGAAGAAATTGAAAGGTTTTGTTCGACAAAGGGAAAAACCCGAGGGGTCTATTGCAGAGGGGTACATATCGTATGAGTCTTTCTATTATGCGAATGATTACATCAAACAGATTAAAAATAGATCAAGCACGGTAATTTGGGATGAAAAAAGGGATGAAGACAAAAGAGAAGGGGAGCTTCTCCAAACGAATAGAAAAAGGCACTTGACAAAGAGTAAGTAACTTATAATTTTTCAAATTTACACAAAGTAAATATTCTTGTTGAACTTCCATATAATGTATATTTTGATGTCATATTTCCTATATGCCAGTTTGATTTCATCAATGAATGCAGAGATTGAAGCAATAAATAAATTCGTTCTTTACAATTCCAAAGTGACACAACTGTGGGTCGCATTGTATGAAAAAAAGAGGATGAAATGGGATAGTGACAAAAAATAAATCCAGACAGTTGAATGGTAGAAGTGTGCCTTATCCCGATCATCTAAAAGAAAAAATGCCAATTATATGTCGCAATAATTGGGTTGTTTACCAAGTCAAAGAGAAATATGGTGCAACCGTTCGTTACCCGCGTGCTGAAGAGGATGTGCTAAATGTAGGGATTTGGTACACCCACTCGGTAAAAATATTTTTATGTACATTTTAAGATTAAATTTGCACCTTTGAAATGTAACATCTGTATTTCATATTTTAACAGTTGGTTTATTATAAGACACATGACACTATGATTTTTTAAATTTTTTATAGGTGAATTTGTTCCCATCAATGTGGGCATATGAACACCATTTTCACACAGAAAATGTCGATGATGAACACATGAAACAAGAATGTGGATTGGAAGTTGAGTTCGATCAATCTAGTCGAGCTAGCCACTGTGATCAAAACCTAGTACGAGGGACCTTAGGTTACATCGTAAATATACAAGAGATCATTGAAGTGGACTTCTCTTCTTTCCAATGTTTTTTTTTTAGGTGCAAGTGGTGGGACACCTTTGATCAGAATAATGTAAAGGAATATCGTGATAGTAGGCTGATATGTATCAACTCTAGAAAGATGTGGGATGAAGCTAAGGAGCCCTATGTTTTCCCAAAACACTGCAACTAGGTGTTTTTTCACCCAAATGTGTTGGATAGGGATTATTGGTTCATATTGAGACATGAACCTAGATCAAAACATATTTTTGGGAACAATAGTGTAATCATGCCAAGCGAGCTGGAAGATAATGAGGGTTATCGTGAGAACATAGAGTGATATGGTACACGTGTTATTTCATCATTTATAATTTTTAAGATGGATTTTTATAAAGAATAGGACTTAACCTTATAACTAAGGCTCTTTTTTTCGAAACATTATAATATGTATTTTGAATTAATTTGTTTTCATTTTTTTAATATTAAAATCATTTCACTTGATAATTTTCAATTATGTTGATCTCGAAAACAATGCACTGTATCAAGTTCTTTTTTTATGTCAATTCCTAAAATAACACAACTACTTGATTGTTTTAAATGTGTGTGAATGATATATTCAAAATGTATACTGTTATTTTTGGTATGTAAGATCATAATAAAATAATGATAATTCTAAACATGAATTTATTTGAATTATTCTATAAACTTTATTATGTTAGAAAAATTCATATTATTCTAGATTTATTATTTTACAATTATTTATATTCATATAAATTTACAAATTTACAATTTTACAATTATGGTAATTTAACAATATTTATGGTATACATTTTACTTACGACAGTTATGGTTCAAAATTGACAATTAATTTACAATTTTAACAATTTTAAAAATTTACAAATTTTAATAAAATTGAATGATGACAATACACGCAATTACAATTAGAATGTTACAATTACAATTACAATTACAATTTTACAAATATTTTACATACAATTAAAATTAAAATTTCAATTACAATCACGACATAATATTTAATAAATATCATGATTTAATATTAAAAATAAACTTTATGATCATGATAACCATCGTACAAACATCATATTCTAAAATACACATTCAAATTCGCTAACATCATCTAATCATCGTGATCATGATCATCTAACAAAACACAAGCATTGTAAAACATCATCACAACACAAACATCAAATATACATCTCATGTCAAATAACTGCTATGACATACACATCTATCTGCAAGCACATTAAATGAACATATCTAACATGACCTAACAATATACACATCATGATGAACATCAACATGTAAATTAAGTACATCAACATGAACATAACATATATGGACCATATATATATATATATATATGTGTGTGTGTGTGTGTGTGTGTGTGTGTATGTATGTATGTATGTATATATGTATATATGTATAGATGTATACATATCTACATACATACATACATACATACACACACACACACACAGATATATATATAATGTCAAAAATATACAACTGTAATATAATTGCATATAAATGTCAAATATCTAGTGGTACTGCATCAATACTAGTACTAGTCGAGGCCTGCTCAGTCAATGGTGCAACCTCATGCTCAGATAGATGATGTGACTTCTCCAAAGGTTCCTACCGATTAGTCAATGGCGCAGTCTTCTAAGGAACTACCTGATGATGAATCGACGATTGTGCAACCTTCTCAATGGATGGTGTGACATGCTCAGATGGATTTGCTTGCTCAGATGGACGTGCTTGCTCAGGATCAGGTGTCTGCTCAGTCAATGGTCGTGCCTGCTCAGGACTAGGTGCCTGCTGAGATGGTGCAAACTTCTCAGAAGATGCCTACTAATCAGGACTGGATGTTGGCTTCTCATGATCTCTGATGCGAGGTGAAGGAGGAGGAGAAGGAGTACTAGAATTATCATCACTCCCCTTAAGATCATGATCATCAGATGAGTTACTCTATCGTGCATCTCCACGAGGCCTATCCCTCCTAGCCGACAGTACTCTAGAATCTCCAACGATAGGATGCATGAGGGTCATGATATCGCGAGGAATGCCTCTCCAGATCTATTTGAGCCTACGATTAGCTTGGATCCCTCTGATCGTGTAATATTCCAAAATTAGCATGCATCTAATTGGAATATTAATTTTTGCTCATGTCACTTAGGAGATAAATAAATGGGTAAGGAGGCCCATACATTGTAGAAAAAGGAATAAACTCACTCATAGTGTTAAAAGGGATATTCATAAGAGATTTATTTCACACCCTCAAGTGTGAAAGAGGACATTTGCATGTGGACAAGGTCTAGTTTGACCAAGTCAACAGCACTGGGATAGGAGGTGGAGAAGACTTTGAGAGACAGCGCAGTATGAATGGGAGGAAGATTCCTTGGTGGAGGAAACCCTAATGAGTGGGACCCATGATGAGAGGGATATAATTTTTTTAAAAGTAGGGAAAGGCAACCAATGTTATTCATGTAATGTATTATTGATTATATGGTCTGGAAGACTATTTGGCATTCTCTTATTGTTTAGCAAAGTTGCAGTGCTGCTTAGCACAAGGATTTCATGTTTAGGAATTCCTTCTCCTTTCAAGATAGGCCTATTGAGGGAGTTTTTTCTTCATTTCTCCAAATTCAGGCTTTAGGCCAAGCATCCTCCTTCAGCTACAATGCAGTTTCTATTTAGAGTTGAGTTGTGTTGCAGGGTGTTGCAGTGGAGGTTCCTCAACACCACTTCCTGAGCTCATTTTTCAGAGGAGGAAGCTTTCCTTCCTTTTGGAAATTAGTTGGGAAGCCCTTGGAGCATATTGCAGATCTTGGCACTTGGCCAACCCATTTTCTTGCACCTACAGTGTAGTATCCCTCAATGACTACATTATTTTCAGTGAGTATTTGTAGTGAGGGTTTGCAGTGATTGTTGGAGGGTGAGATCTTCAGTGTTAGGATCAGCCTTTCACTTGGAATATCCATTGGAGGAGGTCTATTTATCTGATGCAGCATATTCAACCATTGCCATCTATTTCTTGAGTTGCAACTACTACTGCAACTCTGACATTTTTGCAGTTTTGCATATTTCGGCCAGTCCTTACAGGATTGGCTAGAAACTGTGTTTGGGAGCTTAGATCTTCTCTCCCAATGTTGTATGAGCCATCTATTTGCAGATTTGTACTATTTCACATCTCCATGTAGCAATTTACCATCTATGACTACACTGTACATGTTCATGAACATTCTGCAATATAGCAGTATTTCTCTTTTGGCATATGTATTCATGGGAGGCTCATTTGCCTTGCTTATTTGAGTTATGCACACTTCTATTGTATTCACTTGCTGCTGATATGTACAATAAAATGGCTCCATGGTTTCCATACATTTTGGTATGATGTTATTCACTTCTATTTCTAGTTTGTGTTCATGTATTGCTGGATCTCCAATTTTGGAATATCTTAAGATATTCCCATTATTGTATATTTTCCCTATTTTGGGATATTACAGTGGTATCAAAGCCGAGGTCTCGAGGTCGAGACTCGCAGAGTGTGGTGGGCTGTAATGTCCCATGTGCAGGTATGTCTCGCAGCCACATGTTCGGGTCTGTGTAATGAGGGGTGTTGCGCAAGGTCCCCGCCCTTAGATGCTCGAGTGGGCCTTAAGACCCCACCCTTAACACCCTGGGATGCCATCCTCACTAAAATTTCAGACTTTTGGTGTAGTGGTTGGGCCTTCATGGTATCAGAGCATAATATTGGCTCAGCCTGTGAGTTTCATCCATTATTCTCTCAGAAGAAAAGAAGAATATCAGAAATTTGGAGAGAATGAGCCTTATCTCATCTCTTTTTAGAAGCAAGAAGGACCTCAACAAGGAGGTCAAGCAAAGAAGAAGCAGTGGGACTATGCCCTTTCCTTTTGAAAGAGAGGAAAAATTGTAGAAAGATGAAGGACACTTGGATCACAAGATCCTAAGTGAATACCTTGTTGAGTACAAATCTCAACCTAGAGCCTTTAAGGAGACTCTAGCTTTCCCTCAGTTCATTCAATTGGAGGAAGAAAGGAGACCATGCAGCACAAGAAGAATTAAGGGAAATAGGTTTTTATTATCTACCTTTAATGGGTCATCTACAACAAGGGATTGGGCAAGAAAACTTGATGCATTATTCCTACTACATCCAGTGGTAGAGAGAGAGGCTGTAAAAATTACAATGCTGCACCTTGAGGGTGAGGTGAATGTTTGGTGGTTCAACCATTTGGGTCATGCAAGAGTGCATAATTTTGCTGAGTTTACTCAAAGGTTGATTAGAAAGTTTGGCAAAGAGAAAACAAAGGAGGAGAATCCCTCACCACCTTTGGAGGAGACTTGTACCAGCGCTTTCACAACCTTGGAGGAGCAACCTTCCACATCAGCAGTTGGGAGAGCCAACACATTAGAGGAAGAAACTCTTACAGGGATACAATATTCTTTCAAATTTCACCAAGGTATGCCTAAGTTTTCATCTCCTATTGTTTCATAAAATTCTATGGAGGGTTATATACCATTGCATGTTGCTTATTTAGAGCAAAATAATTTCACTACGCTATGTTGCCTTGAATTGTTCAAGGAATGGAGGAACCATCATCCTCATATACCATTGTTGAGTTGTATGCCACACTTGAGGTTGGGGTTTGAAAACTTTGAGGAGAGGATGAACCTTGTTCCAAATAAACTCACACAAAACCATATGTTCATCCTAGAGTTGGAGCATGAGGTAGCAAGCACATCATTGAAAATATTAAGAACAATTTAATTTAGCAACAGTGATGAGTTGGGGACCCAACCATTGTTGGGATATTCCAATGACCTTCCCATATACATAACAAAGGGGGAGCAGATAGATGATGGAGGACATCTTAGGATGGATAACATCTCTCATGTTTGTGTTGGATACTTCTTGAGCCCTACACATCATGATGTGAGGTTTTTTCCTACCACCTATTTGGATCCTTATGGGATCAACTTGGTCATTGAGGAGATTGCATTTCAATATCCCATGAAATGCAAAGACATAAATCTAATTTGGGAGGATGGTAGTCTTCATTGGAAGTGTACCAAGGTGGAGCGTGATAGGAGACACCCACATTGGGATGAATGGGGGTGGATGGAGAAAAAGAAGCTAGTGAGTTACTTGCAATTATATGACACCAGGCAGCAGGAGGCTTGGCTGCGTTGGCTGCTCCTAAAGGAGTTTGGCCATCATGGGACATATCCTTTTTCCAAGGGTATGTGGGTGGAAGGAACTTGGAAGGATACTTGCATCATTGGGCAGCAAGGAGTGTGGATGCATTGTGATGATATGATCATTTATCTTCACCACATGGGTTGTATGATGGAGATATGAGGAGGCAACAAAAACTTTTGTTGCTTTGGAGGACCTTGGGAGAGAAAGGGCATATTTGCTCTCACGCTTTGCATAATGTTGCAGGAGTAGGAGATGGCACTGTCATGGTGCAAGGGGGCTACTCCTTAGCCTTAGATGATTAGGAGGTGCTTCCACTTTGGAAGGAGCTTCTTATATATGGTAGCATTGTGGGAGATGTCTTTGAAAATGGGCATGTCAAAGAATGGAGTTATGGGATGGCAGGAGCGTATGTTCATAGGTCAATAGTGTTGTCACTTTGGAGCTGGGATTTATCGATGGAGTGTTTTCAGGATCACTTCACATATGATGCATTTGGTGGAAAAGGAGGAGATGAGAGTGATGGAGTAGTGGATGGAGACATCTATTACCAAGGTGTGATCTTCTTAACTTGGGTTTCCAAGCATATGAAGGAGGACCTTCATGCAGCACATGGTACATTCCTCTTCATAGGAGTATGTCCTACCACTATGGAGAACTTATTCATGGATCCATATATCATATTACTTCCAGAACATGGTAAGAATTTTACATTTACATACATGGATTATCTAACACATCATTTGTGTGTTCTTACCATTCCTATTCAGTGCATTTCTCCACAAGAGGGCAATCTTCTCTTTGGGCTCCATGGTCATCTTTTGGCCAACTATTGTGATGGGGACAGCCATCTCTTATGTAGCCTTGGGAAAATTTTTCATTATTATTTTATGTATGCTTAGTTGGTTCACCAAGTCATTTACTATTCACTAGTAGAGGTGTTTACATATACAACTAGTTATTTTTTAAGAAACATCTTTCCTTGTCATTTTCTGAAGCAACAGTTAGAAAAACTGCGCTGTAACCACTTGGGAGACTGTTGGTACCTTCCAACAAGATATGGAACCTTCAATATTCTTCTCATTTCGATGCCATATGATGATCATGTCCTATTCATCATATCTGAGATGGTTTGGGCCAGCTTGATTCACAGCGTTGGAGGAGAGATATTTGAAGATCTAGTATTCATCTTGCCTCTTAAGGGAAACATTATTGTAGTCCAGGATCAGCAAGCACTCTACACGTGGAGAGGAGGATAGTGTGTTTGTATACCATGTTTAGGTTTTCAGCCCACCTACATTTTCAGAGCTCAAGGTGGAGGATGATTTGCATGAGTTACCATTTTGGAGGGTGGCTCATTTTGTATGGTTGATAGCTTGGGGATGGGAGATTCATATGGGGATGGTAGATCCCAATTTATATGAGACTTCATGCCTCAAGAAGGCTTTTAGACAGCCCATTGTTGCCTCCATGGATGTTTTACATGATGATAGCTATTTGGGATATACACCAAAGGCTAGCTTACATACTTGGGAGGTACAACTTGGAGATATTATGATGAGACAAAATCTTGATCCTTGGAGGATTTTATCATATGAGGATGCTACAAGGGAAGAAGAGGAGGATTCTCAGTCCTATCCTTGCAGTTTCTTGAGGAAAAACAACATTTGGGAGGGGAGGACTGTAATATTCCAAAATTAGCATGCAGCTAATTGGAATATTAACTTTTTGACATGTCACTTAGGAGATAAATAAATGGGTAAGGAGGCCCATACATTGCAGAAAAATGAATAAAATCCCTCATAGTGTAAAAAGGGATAGTCATAATAGCTGGATTTCACACCCTCAATGTGAAAGAGGACATTTGCATGTGGACAAGGTCTAGTTTGACCAAGTCAACAACGCTGGGATAGGAGGTGGAGAACACTTTGAGAGACAACGCAGTATGAATGGGATGAAGATTCCTTGGTGGAGGAAACCCTAATAAGTGGGACCCATGGTGAGAGGGCTTCAATTTTTTTTTAAACGAGGGAAAGGTAGCCAATTGTATTCATGTCATATATTATTGATTTTATGGTCTGGAAAACTATTTGGCATTCTCTTGATGTTTAGCAGAGTTGCAGTGCTACTTAGCACAAGGATTTCCTGTTTAGGAATTCCTTCTCCTTTCAAGAGAGGCCTCTTGAGGGAGTTTGTTCTTCATTTCTCCAAATTCAGTCTTCAAGCCAAGCATCCTCCTTCAACTACAATGCAGTTTCTGTTTAGAGATGAGTTGTGTTGCAGTGGAGGTTCCTCAACACCACTTCCTAAGCTCATTTTTCAGAGGAGGAAGCTTTCCTTCCTTTGGGAAATTAGTTGGGATGCCCTTGGAGCATATTGAAAATCTTGGCACTTGGCCAACCCATTTTCTTGCACCTATAGTGTAGTATCCCTCAGTGACTGCATTATTTTCAGTGAGTATTTGTAGTGAGGGTTTGAATTGATTATTGGAGGGTGAGATATTTAGTGTTAGGATCAGCATTTCACTTGGAAGATTCATTGGAGGAGGTATATTTATCTGATGCAACATATTCAACCATCGCCATCTATTTCTTGAGTTGCAGCTACTACTGCAACTCCGACATTTTTGCAGTTTTGCATATTTCGGCCAGTCCTTATAGGATTGGCTAGAAACTGTGTTTGGGAGCTTAGATCTTCTCTCCCAATGTTGTATGAGCCATCTATTTGCATATTTTTACTATTTCAGATCTCCATGTAGCAGTGTACCATCTATGACTGCGCTGTACATGTTCATGAGCATTCTGAAATATAGCAGTATCTCTCATTTGGCATATGTATTCATGGGAGGCTCATTTTCCTTGCTTATTTGAGTTATGCACACTTCTATTGTATTCATTTGCTGCTTATATGTATAATAAAATGGCTCCATGGTTTCCATACATTTTGGTATGATGTTATTCACTGCTATTTCTAGTTTTTGTTCATGTATTTTTGGATCTCTGATTTTGGAATATCTTAATATATTCCCATTATTGTAGAATTTCCCTATTTTGGGATATTACAGATCGTAGCAGGGAGGACTCCCTCATCAACCAGGATTCAACACAGTCAGTCGCCCAAGTCCATATTGAATTGGGTGTCTGGCCTACGCTGCACCCCTGCAGGTATCTGCACTTGAGGATCAGGTCTGTCACCTTGATCCTTCACCTCCACCATCTCCTCATCAACATGTACACCTAGATCATTCAGTAGGGGTAGAAACATGTCCCCAACGAATGTTCCAATATCTACAAAATATATAGTACACAACAATAATTAGACAATTTAATAAAAAAAAATTAAAGAATGTGTTAGAATAAATTTTTTAATTCCAAGTAATTAATTACGACAATAAAATGAAACTATATTAATTTAAATAAAACACTAATATTACCTCTCGCATCTGGTGCCTCATCTTGTGTGAAGAGGATGTTGGTACACCCTCACCAATCCAAACCGGCATATGAACACAGCACCATCATGAACGAGTGATCATCAGCACTAGCCAGAAACTCTAGTGCATCAGTAGATATCCTGGTCAGAAAGTTAGATTGGCCCCTCTTGGGTTTCATCTGACCCACATCTGCATCCATACATGCAGCATTAGCCTACAAGGCTTCTGAACAAAAGTAGGCCTCGTCTCCAGAAAACTCTCAAAAAATAAAAAAATAACTCTAAAGCAAAAGGGAAGGTCAACCTCTCACGTTCCTGAGAACGACATCTATCTAATGTTGTACAAAACTGCCGCAAAAAAATCAAAAACCATATCACAAGTCATGGCTCCTGGAATAAAGAATCAACATAAAATAAAAGCGGGCAACTAATGCATTACCCATCACTGGTATAGTGTGCCATGGTCGTTAGTTGTAGTGAGAGGCACCTCACCTCCTCTGGACGAAATGAAGAAATACGTGACTGACCACTAGACACCTGAAAATATGCAAGAGAATCTATATCATCCCTAATGTATCTTTAGGAGTACGCCAATTGAATCCCTGTTGCATAGGTGATGAGGACATATGGGAACTGGGGAAAATCCTACCCTCTCCTAGATAGGCCAGTAATAAAATATATGTCCTCCTCAATGGGCTCATACCACTAGTTAGGACTGACCCGGAAATCCTGTCGGTGGGCATCCCACCTGTAGATCAGCTGTCCCAATAACCCACTATGGCCCTTCAAGGTTGTATCCTCCTCGTAGAACTTGAGGAGGCATACCTCCCTTAGGAGCAACTAGGTGGTTGTCGTAATAGGGCGAGGGTACAAAAGTCTCTCCCTCGATCGTGCCTCCTACAATTGAATCACGTTATAACTATCCTCCATATATTCTTGTTTTTCCCTTTGTTCTCTTTGTTGACATAGTTGAATGATTCACATATTAAATACATTGTTTTTATTAAATGAGAAATTTATTTACGAATATATATATATATATATATAATTTTTTTTGAAAAAAAACAGTCAGTGCACCCAAAAAAATAGTCACGCTGAGTTACTGGTGTGTACTTTTTTATTGCGCACCGTGCTTGGTGTGCATGGAAAATGTTCACGTACCGCCGAACAAGAGAATATTTTTATGCGGTGCGTTGACTAAACTATCTGCCCCAGGGTGGATATTTTTTTCAACGCACTGCCCAACAATAAGACATACTCAACAGTGTGGTCATGTAAACGACCGCACCATTGACTATGTAATGTTGACGGGCGGGTGGTGCAGTGACCTAACTGTCCGGCTCGAGGTGGATAGTTTGTTCAACACACCACCCAAAAATAGTACATGGTAAACGGTGCAGTCATGTAAATGACCACACCATTGAATTTGTAATGTTGTCAGGAGGGCAGTGCACTGACCTAACTAACCGCCTCGGGGTAGATAGTTAGTTCAACGCACTACCCGCCTGACAACAGTTCTGACCTAACAGTTCTGTACATTTGCACGTCGAGGAGGAATATTTTTTGAGGAATTGAAGAAACAAAATTTTCCCATCGTTTTCGAAAATTCGAACTCTGCATAGTGGGCAATGGAAGGCAGCAATGCGTGTAATGGGAGCACTGAAGGTAGGGCGCCTCAAAGAAGAAAAAATCACATTGGTGCTTGAGAGTTCTAGAGCACTGAACAAGTAAAAATGAGGTTCTTATGACCGGTAATTTTTTTTTATCAACCCTTTTTCGGTGCACACGAATTTTAAACGCGTCAGGCGGTTTTATCAATGGCACACCGCACATCATTATGGTGCGTTGGATTACGAAGATGCACTGGGCCTGTTTATACATAGAGAAATGGTGCGCTAGAGTACTTAGACGCACTAGGTGGGTTTTTATATAGATCATAGTGTCTCGGTGTACCAATGTTTTGTACACACCGGTGCATTTTGCATAAAATTCACCGGTGCGGTTTATGATGAGAAACGCACTGCAAAATAAAAATCCGCAAAAACCTCCACCCGCCAACCTCCTCTAGAGACCTCCACTACAAATGGATATATGGGCTATTTTTATAAGGGGTTCCTCAAAAACATCCTCTAGAGGGTCTTTTCCTTCTAGTGCATGTTCGTCACAGTTTGCAAGTATCCCACTTATTGTGCAAGCTTTCTGACAATGGAAGCATTACATTTTGGGGAAGGAAATGATCATCCACACAGACCACTGACTCCTACAGTTCATACAAACACAAGGGAAGTTGCAGAACGATCGCCATCAGAATTGGTCCACATATATGCAACAGTTTCATTTAAACATCAAGTACAAGAAGGGCAACATCAATAATGTTGCAAACTACCTCAGCCAGCCACCGATTGTGGCCTTAACCACCATTCTAAACTCTTATGGGAATGAGACTTTTTATTAGCCACATCTCTACAAGAGCGACCTAGAATTCGGCCACACATACCATTAGGAGAATTTTGAGGTCTAAAATGGGCCTCCTAAGAAAAATGTACAATAAAAATAAAATTTATAAAAGCCAATAGGATTCAAGATGATGATGTCAACCATGGGGGGTGATTCACCATTTTTGGAGTAAAAAAGTAAAAATATTAAAAAATAATAAAATAATAAAACTACCTTTTCAACTCGTATTTTCAACTTATCTCCCTAATTTTTTACTCAAATTTCGATCAGGAGTACACGTTGGATGCAAAATTTAATTCCTCATCCAAGGAGTACCCATGTTGCATACTTTCGATGGACCCTGCTACATAAAAAATGATAAATACATGAAAAAAACATGTTTACAATCACGTTTTTCATGTATTTCTCATTTTTCATGTAGCAAGGTCCATAAAATGTATGAAACATGGGTACTCCTTGGATTATAAATTGAATTATTCATCCAACGAGTGTTTTTGCTTGAAATTTGAGTAAAACCATAGGGAAATAAGTTGAAAATACGAGTTGAAAAAATAAATTTTCCTTTTTTCCCTATAAAATTTGATGATGTAATCAAATATATTTTTATTATTTCCATGATTATTTTATAATTTCCTTAGGAGGCCCATTTTAGACCTCAAAATTCCCCTAATGAAGACACTCTTGGAGGCTATGCAAGTTCCAAATTTTCACCTCCAGGATGCACTACTATGTCACCTAGGACACCTTTGTCTTCCTTCAAGTGAGCGTGCCAAGATGATTTTGGAAGTGCACTACACTCGGGTCGTTGCGAATTTAAGGTTCGAGACAAAAGTGGTAGTACTGCAAAAGTATTTTTATTGGTTGAACCTTCAACGGGATGTCGGGAAGTACATTAGATCATGGACTTCTTGCGCCATTTCCAAAACCGACCATCAAGAAGCAAGGCCTTTATAATCCTCTACCTACCCCTAGTCGACCTTGGGAATCCATCTCCATGGATTACATGTTAGGCCTTCCTTCTACTAAGCATGGAAATGACTGTGTTTTCGTGGTCATTGACATATTATTGAAGATGGCCATTATGGCAGCTTGCAAGAAGAATATCATAGCAAAAGCTACTGCTAAACTCTTCTTTTAACGAGTGTGGGTGAACTTTGGGATCCCACAGTCTACCATCTCAGATCTGGATAGTAGGTTCCTCAACACATTATGCTAAGGAAAACCACTATAGTTGCTAAGGTCAATCCATTTTAGTATTTTCTAACTTGTCTAGTTATTGGCGGTGAGGGTAATAAATGGATTATTATTTACAATAATATGATTTCAAGTTCATTTCAGAAAATTTAAAGAAATCCTTATTCTTCATAGAATTAATATTGGAGTTACCTCAAAGTGGTGAGGAAATGGTAACTGAAATTGAATCACTACGGTATTAGCATATATTCCTCATTTATTTGAGTGATATTTGGAATTGAGATATTTTTATTTATCTCTAAACTAAGAATTTCCCCTCTCATTTCTCATGATATCACTAGTGTCGTATAGGAAATTTCGCTAAAATATGTTTTATTATTATTGACACTTTGTATCATCATGTGGTAGACTCAATATTTCATCATTATGTCCCTCATGAGGAAACCAAAATGATTTTTAATGATTTCCATGGAGGAGGCTGTGGAAATCATCTTTTGGGTTAGCTGCAATCCAAAAACACTATTATGTGTAGGGTGTTTCTATCCTTTGATCTCTAAGAATTGTGTTATGATAGTCAAGAAATGGAATTAGTGTCAATATTTTATTTGCAAAAGAACATAATTTTGGCTCCTATGTTTCTTGTAATCATTGTCAACCTATTTACAAAACCAATGTTATACTTTTACAATATTACACCTAGCTTCATCTAAGGGGAAGAAGTAGGTTATCATGGTCTTCAATAAGTTCACAAAGTGGGCCTAGGATGTGCCTACATTTCTAAATGTTGGTGAGATAGCAGTTCTATTCGGATTTAATCACACCATCACTTATTTTTGTGTGTCTATAGAGATTGTCATTGATCATGGAAATCACTTCTATAGTAAAGTTATATTAGAGTTATCTTTTAAGATGGGATTTAAAGAAGATAATTATTTTCCTTCAATCCTACAATCTAATATATAGGCTAAGGTGGTGAACAAATCATTGAAAACCACCCTCCAGTGAAATGTTAACATGGATAAATCAAAATGACATATTGTGTTATATATTTCAATGCTCTAGGATTACCAAGTGCTAGCTAATAATATTATAGGATTATTTATCCATTAAAACTCATTCATGGCATGGAATTATTCTTTCCAATTGAGTGTGATATTCCCTCACTTAAGCTAGGAATTGAGCTCCTACCTATCACAAATTCACTTAAAAACCCCATTTAATTAGAACAACCTAGTGAACACTACAAAGTTGCAACTACTACAGATGGGGCTAATAAGAGACATATCAAACTCCAATATTATAAATCCATCTGATCTTGTACTTTCTTTGAGGAAGATATTGTCTTAGTTTATTATCAAGACGGGGATACTTTTGGGGTAGGAAAATTTAAAATGATGTTGTTTGGGCCTTACATTTTTAGATATTTTCTCAAGAATGGAGTTTACAAATTGTTTGATTATGAGGATAGTGTGCTTAGTGAAACTCATAAAGAGCTCTATCTTAAGAGATATTGTACATAAGCATCAATTCTTGGGTGTTTTCACATTGTAATTATTTTATATTAGTATTTTTAAGATAGGTTGTTAGCCTAATAGGGAAATTTTGAGGTTTAAAAGGGGCCTCCCAAGGAAAGTAATAAATAATATTAAAAATATTAAAATAAGAATTATGTTTTGTAAAGGAAAAGAAAGAAAACTAGTTATTTTTGTTGTATTTTTTACTTATATCCTTATAGGTTCACTCAAATTTCAAGTGTGGGTACTTGTGGGATGTGGAATTTAATTCCATATCAAATGAGCACCCACAATTGAAATTTGAGTAAACCTATAAGAATATAAGTTGAAAATATGGTTAGAAAAAGTAATTTTCTTATTTTCCCTCCAGAAATATTTACCCTAGGGGATGACATCATCATATTGACTCCTATTGTTTTTTTTTTAATTTATTATTAATACATTTTTCATTTTGAGGCCCACTTTTGACCTCAAAATTTTCCTAATGTCTCCTTGTCAGTTTTTGTTTATGATGTTGTTGATTTCATTGGCAAATGTAACTATATTAAATGGAATTTACAAGGCTTTTGGATGGTGCAAAACATTAACTTGGAATGTTATTTTGATGAATTGGGTGATTTATTCACCCATTAGCTAGCTAATGTTTTCAGGGTGTGCTTGTCTCATACCCACCAACAATAATGTGGTTGAGTATAGCATCGGTATCGAGTTACTCTTGGATATTAGTTTTCATGGTGTCCAATATTAAGTAGTTCAAATGGATTCTCATTTAGTATTGGCTCAATTTAATTTTGAATATCATGTTCATGGAATTCTATTACACCAAAATTCTTACAACTAAGGATTATGTAATTCTCATTTTAATTTATTATTTATATTAATGTTCCATGAACTGTTAATTTTTCACTAATTCATTAGATAACTTTATATCAGATTGGAATATGAATCATCAAATCAATGTATATCATGCATGTACATAATATGAATTATTAATTTCCACATGTGCATAAATTTATTCACATCCAGACATATTTGTAAAGGCAAGAAAGAGGTTTTTTTTTATATATTACTTTAATATCACCAAGTACAAAAATCATAAATTGCCATATAAAAAATTGAGAATTTATTCCCTAATCATAGCTATGGCCAATATATAAAACACATCATATGGTTATCTAGGCCATAAGCCCTTTATTTCCATGTGTCTCTTGATAGCACACTATAGTAGTAGCTACTTGGTGGAACAAACTAATCCATGCATGTGGCATGCCAACCACATGCCTCTAGTACTACTTTCAAAGATTCTCTATGTAATTCATCAAAACTTAGAGATTCAAACTATATAGTTTCCCCTAAATTGATTGTAGGATCCTCATGGCATCTTCGCCAAGATGTTCCTCTCCTATACCTCGATGCCTATGGAAAATAAGCCCCTCTAGTGAGGCCACTCCATTATCTTCATAATTAGAATATTTTAGTCATTTATGGTACACCTCAAAACATATCCTTATTTTCTCTAAAGTTTTATAGATTGAAAAACTCATAAAATAATAAAACAATGTTAAAATAAAATATCATAACCATTAACCATCCATCTCCATGGGTAACCTTAAGATAATTTTTTTCTTCTACATTGAAACTTTCCAACCAATAGCCCTACCATGCTCCATGGATAGATAGCCCTGGATTCCTCTCTTCCATTTTATGAAAAAGTACATCTATCCTACTCAAATAATGAAGGTGGGTCATCTATTATGAGGTACTTTTGCCATTTTTTCATTCAATTTCTTTTAGTTACTTTTTGAGGAATTCTAGTTTCTATCACATGTAAAAATTGGATTATCAATTGTTGTTTGTTGTATCTTTGTTCCCTTACATCGCCTTGGAAGTCATTATGTGTCCTTAGTCTAGTGTGACCTTCCTTAGAGCTTGTCTTTCACTATCTATGTGGGGTAGAAATAAGAGGATTTTATGATGGTAGACTTCATATTATTCGTGCCTAACACTTTCCATCATTCCCTGATGTCTGTTATCCCATAATTTTATCGTTTTTCTTTCAGTCACTCATACTAGTTCCTCATTGGCCTTGTCCTATGAGAAGAAGGAATTGAATATGCCTAAGGTTAATTTAGCTATAAGAAAATAAAAAGAATGATATAATTGTCAAAATAAAAAATAATGGCATGAGATGTAAAGCAATCAAAAGCCAATTGTAGCTTGAGCTCTACCCCCTCCTATATGGCTATTCATCCCTAGGAGTATCCATGTATAGAATTCTTATCAAAGTATACGAAACTCTCAGTAAACATCCTATCCTCAATGAATTGATAAATTTCCCATCAATAAAGAGGGATCATATTATCAATATTATGTGATAAATCAATAAATATTTACAAATAATCCATACCAAAGAAATAAATACAATGGAACATAATTTAGATAGTTGAGCTCTAACTTTAAAAAGGAGCTCATGGAAAATGGTTTGCATAACCTAGTATAAGGATATGAATCATTGTTGATCAGTGGTTGTCATTGATGTCAACCCAAGCAGCACCAGGGCTACCCCGATCTTGCATGGGAATTTTGACCTACCAAATTGCTATATTCCGAGTCAAGGATACTTTATATGGTTTCTACTTGTCGAGATGTTTCTGTTGATATATGGTACGCCACGTAATTCTTCACGTTTTGAGAGATATTGATGTTTGAAGTTAGTAACCCTAGTTATTGGGCTAAAACCCCATGGGGTTGTGGCATGACACTAATAATTGGTTGTGTTCATTGAACAATAAATAATTAATAATGATATGATATGTGGAAGTTAGGGTTTTTGCAGGCTCCTGAACTTCATCTCAAAGAGGTGACCTTGGGAAAATCATCATAACTCTCTCTCTGAGCATCGATTGGAATTTTGTAAAAAGTTGTAGATATTGCAGGGAATTTAGTTTTCTATGTATCAATTTCAGAGCCGAAGGAGGAAAAAGTGACACATGGCATGCCATACAAGTTCGCTCTATTGAACTAATCCATAATTAGGTAATTGTGAGAGATTGAGCATAACTTTGTCTTGAAGAATCCAAATTGAGTCAGACATGTGGCATTGGAAAGAAGAATCAAAGGGATACTACAAGACACAAAATCACATGTTGGGGATCTGAAATAAAAAAGATACATAATATTCAATATCGAGCTCCAAGAAGGCAAGAAAAAGCTAGATCATTTGTTGTGAAGGGTTGCAAAGGAGCAAAATTTCTAGGGAAGAAAAGAAAATCAAGGTGCAGCAGAGGTAAGCTCTAGGTAAGTATATTCTGTAAATGCATGTTCATCTCTTAATTTCATTAGGTTCTTTGTATTCTAATTTGTTTTTTTTTGTTTAGCACTGACATATGCTCTGCGGGATGAGGTAAGTTTTTCTATTATCATATTCATCAAGATTTTCTTTGAAGAATTTTTGCAGGTACTATATATTCATCAAGATAAGACTCAATGCATGATCTATTGTTCTAGAAAGTGAGAAAGGGTAGCATGACAAGAGAAGAAATCAAGGTGCAGAAAAATAGCAAGAAGTTCACCACATGAAGTCTTCAAGCGGGCAGCACTACATACAGTCATTGTAAAGGTATCATTGTACTGAGTCATTGTAAAAGAATCATTGTAAAATTTATACAAGTATCTATCTGCCAAGAATTGAAGAGGCAGTGTCAGGAGGTCTAGGATCATCATTAGGTGGTTGTGTCATACTTGGGGTTATAGTCTGGTGTGTCTTCCTCTTCTAGATCATTCTATATCATTGTAAAGTGGAACATTTTCCCTGGTACGGGAGTCAATTCTTCTTTTATTCTTCTATAGGGTGGTAGGGTGGTGCTAGGCTGGTCCATGAAGTCACCAACAGGTTCAAGCCTGTGCAAAATTTAGGGTGGTAGGATGGTGCTAGGGTGAGTTGTAGTTCATTGGGTGTTGGGGCTACTAGCCATCAGTAAATTTTTGTCAAAAGCAAATGATGGCTAAAAATAAGTCCTGAGCCTTCAAGAGATTGTTTTCATGAAAAAAATGCTCATTCTTGAAGTCTTATTATGCTACTTGAACTCAACAAGTAGTCTCCACTATTGTTCCCTCCAAAAAATCCAACCAGAAATCTATTGTTCCCTTCAAAATTGTTCCCTAAACAACCCCTTCTCATCATTTCATTTCACTCATTTTGGTCCTTTTTACCCATCATTTTCCTCTGAAAAAATACTTTTCTCTTTATCATTTTCCCTCCCTTCCTCTCAAAAAACCTTCAAAAAATCCCTTCAAACCATAGAACTCCTTGTTTATGGTTAAAGACCCTTCCTTTCCCTCTATCGAAACTAGAAAAACCTTAATAAAATCCATTGAAAACACAAAAACCCACTTATTTTTGCCTTTTGTTAAAATACATAGACCTTAAGCCCCTTTGGTTTTTAAGCCCTAGCCCTTTCCACCATATAACCTGGCCCTGCAACCGGGTGCCAAAAACCTTTAGCCCCTTCATCGCATCGGCCTTTTCTTGTTATAAACCTGCTTTCTTTACAATTTCTCCCCCGATGCGATAAGACCTTATCTCTCTGCCCCTGGTCATATATTTCTACATAGGACCATGTCCTAGGCCTAACCTCGGCCCCCATCGCATCGCTCCATCGGATTTTCCTTTCCCCTTTTCTTTTCCCCTCCGTAGCGAAGTGTCGATGCAATAAGCTCCCCCCTCCTCAGCCCCTGGTCACCTTATCCCTCCACATGACCATCACCCAGCGCCTGTGCTAAAGCCCCCATCGCATCGACAGTTCCATGAAAAACATGCCTTTTTCTTTGTATTCTGTCCGCTCCAATAACAACACCTCGCTAAGATATACATCGTGGATCCATAAGATCTAATGGCTATCACGCCTCTTCCCCTATCCTTCCTCCACCCAAATCTACCATCCATTCACCCTTGCGAATGGATCCTCTCCGTCAATATTATAGGATCCGATGGTCTTCATTGATCCCGAAAACCCAACTTCGTCGGGTCGTACCATCCTATATGCAAAATACCTTTCCTATCATGACCCGATCCTGTCCCCCACTTCAAACTCCCGCCATGCAACTTTTTCATCGCACCCAACCCGCACCGTCGGATCTCCTCCCCCTCATCCAACGGTATGTATTTCATATCGCATAATTTTTGCGCTTGGAATTTAACACTCCAAAGTAGTGCGATACCGATGGTTTTCCAGAAGATGGGTGTCACATAGTGTATGGAATCGCGTTTAAATGCGTTTAAACCACTTACCATTTATTTGTCACGCGATAACCGCTCACTGTATTTCCAAACTGCCTTTTCCCATTTTCGCACCAAAATTCAAATTTAAACTTTCTTTTTGCAAGTTTTTCTCGTAGAAACCCTTTTCCTACATATTCACCCCCTCCGCACTGCTCCTCCAGTCTCCTAAGCATTTTTTCCCAAACTCGCAAGTTTTTATAATGTGTCTTATGGTTTTTGTAGGTTTTGGTGGTGGTTTTTAAGGCAGAAGCCCTCACAAAGTTCACAAAGAAACATGGCCAGGAATTGTCTCATCTGAAGCCCAGACAACACAAAAAAGGGATCGCATGGTTTCATTTTATGGTTAATCAGTGTTATATGGACACTGTTTGTACTATTAAACCCTCATCACACCCAAAGGAGACCCTACACACTACAAGACAAAGAAAATTAGTAAAGTAAACCAAAGGAACAGAGAGTTAAACGATTAAATGTTTAATCTAACAGCTTGAAGGATTAAATATCAAAAAGCTGAAGATTAAGGATTTTAAACCTACAGTTAAGGAAACCAAGAAAGGGTAAAAGGAATATGACAAAGCCCAAAACAGTCAACACAGTCAGCAAAAGCACAATTGAAGACCGAAGTAGGATGAAAAGGCATAATCAGCCTTAAAAGTAGAATCATTAAAGCCACCAGATCAGCATAAAATCAGTGAAGGAGCCTCTGAATGCCACATCAGTGAGGCAATAAGAGCCAAAATTTCCACTTGCAGATTTATTTTCTCAAAAGAATACACAATGAATGCACAGTTGGAGATATTTTTCCAAAGACAACTCAGAATTTATGACCAGCCTACCAAAGCCCCAAAGTCAACAATAGTAACTAAGGTTGATGAAATTTAATGTAAAATAAAGTAATAAGAGTTAATACATGTCATCTCTTCTCCATTTGAGCCTCCCAAAGGCTGAGAAGCTCCTACTTTGCATTAATTGAACTAATGAACCCTTCTTACACTCCACCTCCTTGTTCTTATATAAATACTTCTCTAAAAGATAGTCTGGGGGTTGGTCTTTGGATATCTGTTGTATGTAAATAGATTTTGAAGCTGTTGTAGCTCTATTAGGAATTGAAGATACATAAGTTGAAATGAGAAGTTTGAAGGTGTAAAGACCCACTGTACTTGAAGATTGTAACTGGTTTGAACATCAAATACAAATAGCTGATTTATGGGATCCTGGTCTATGTCAATGGTGATGTGTTTCTCACTACAATTGTCATCTTTCTTTATGTTTTCATTCTGTCCACTTTTCTCTGATAAAGAACAACAAATATAGATTAGGATTTACTTCTGAAGTACCCTAAATCTCACTGATAAATATTTATCCTTTATGTTTTCTGCTGACTGTTTATTTAAAGATGATTCAATAGAGTATAACCAGTGAAGTTTTGATAAGCCCATATTTCCTGAGTACAACTTGAGATTTTATCTTTAAATATTCTTGAGAATTCTGCTAATTAAGGTTGAGCTAGAGAATTTTATGGTTAGCCCTGTCCTCTGGTTTATCTCCAACAGTTGCTTCGAAAATTTCCCTTAAGAGTATGTTGAAAGCAGGCTAGTTTAAAAGTACTTACCTAATCTTAGACTACTTTTTATGTTTATCATGAATTTTTTCCCTTTGAATATGTTAAAAGCAGGCTAAGTTAAAATTCTTACTTGATCTTAAGCTATTCTATGTTTTTTAATGTTTTCTCTAGAAATTACATAAAAAACAAGCTAGTTTAAAAGTACTTACCTGATCTTAGATTACTTTTGTGTTTTTCCTTAAGTACATGTCTAAAGCAAGATAGTTTAAAAATACTTACCTAATCTTAGAATTTTCTTTGTTTCGTCATGTTTTTTACTTCTTTCACTCCATTTCTTAGTGTTTCATTCCATAAAATCAACTTAAAGAGATCCTTTGACATAGATGACTTGCCCCATGGACCACTTTTGAACCTTAATTTTCAATTAAATCCTACTATGACTCCATAGCTCAATGGATTGATGCTAATCCTTTCCTATCTTATCAGCTGAACCATTCCTTCACCTACTCACATCTTCACCCTTCATAAATAATTCCTTCATCTTCATGTTATCCTGCCCAACCAAACAAAAACAAACAACCTTGTTCTTCAGAACTAGCCTAAAATCATACTTGAAGCCTTAACGATCATATATTTGAACTCATACATAGAGAGATCCCTCTCTGAATCTAGGATGGCTAGGTCCTCAGATTCCAAAGTGGTTTTGATGTAGGCTCTGCAGCATTTGTACTTTCCAATCTTGCAAACTACGGAGTCCCAACATACTGGCGACCATACTAGGGAAATTCTGAGTAAAATCCTTAAAAAAATAACACTCAGTATTCGATGTAGTATAAGTAGCTTTCTTCAAGCACTACCAAGAATGTTGGTAATCATGATAGGACTTGTCTGAATCATTGGAAATCTAAGTTCTTCCTAGGATTCTAACAGACCCTTATCAAACCTTGAAGAATTCAGCTAGCTAAGGAATAAGAGTAAACTATGTTTGTCTCATCACCATAGCTAAAGTTCTGAAAAAAATTTAGGACACTATCATAACTCACAAGACTATAAAAAACTTAGAAAACCCAAAAAAAATTCAGATTGGTATTCAAACCTTTTGGTGGTGGTGGACCATAAAACATTTTACCTTCTAAAAAGATAAGAATTTCCACCTGGTGACTCCACAATCCTTAATAGACCTAAAGACTCCACTAGGAAACCCTTTTCTGTCATAACATCATACAAACTCACCTTAGGAAACTTTGAGGATTAAGTTTTCTTGTTAATATTAGTTAGCCTATTAAATATTGTCATATTTGGTTGAACTTGTCTTATTATTATTGGGTCTTAAAAAAAAATAATAATAATAAAGAAAATACACACAGTGGCTTCTAAAAGAATTCATACTAGAGCCTATCCTGACCCAAATCCTCCTGAGATAGTTGATAATCTAGAAAGCATACTTAGGAAGTCTCCTAAGCTTAAAACTTCAACTGTTGTCAGACTAGTCCATAGAACTAATTCTGTTCCCGAAAACCTTGCAGCTCTACAAGATTCACAAGTTGACTTAAGAAACCCATTCAGAGCTAGGTCACTTGATGATATTGATCAGATAGACTTTGAGCCTTCACACTCACCCCAACGTAGTGGTGAGAAAACTTTTAGTAGAGAAACCACCCCACCTAATTTACATTTCTTGCATAATTTTGGTTTCTGTCATCCAAGATCTGCTCAACAGTCTCTTGCTGGTCCATCCGCTTCTGTTTTCCATACACCCACTGTTCAAACTACTCCATTTCACCAACCACCCCCTATCTTACATCCTCCACCTATAAACCCCCCATTTTTTCCACAACCTCCTATCATGGCAACATGGTATGCTCCCTTAGTCCTTCCTTTACCTTTAGTCAATCTACCGCTGGACTATCAGTCCAAGATTCCATTATCTGATGCCAATGGTGCTACTACTGCTTCACAACATTTGGACAAGATGAATGACTATTTTGATAGAAATGAGATTGATGATGAAACTGTCAAACTCAGATTGTTTGCTCAAAGTTTAGGGGGAGAAGCAAGAAAATGGTTCAAAAGATTAACCTGCAATAGTATTAATGACCTCCAAGCTCTCCATCAGTCATTCCTAAACAAATGGGAAGTTAGAAAAAACCCTCTCCAAATTCTCTCAGATTATAACAACCTCAAAAGAAACATTGGGGAAAGTGTTCAAAATTATTGCACTAGATTCAATAGTGTTTATAATGCATTACTCCCAGAATTGAAACCTCCTCAAGGCTAAGCCTTGGCCAAATTTCCTGAAGGATTTGATCCTGAAATGGCCTATCAGCTAAGAGAAAGAGACCCCTTGACTTTAGAAGACATGCAGAAAGGAGCTCTTGCTGTGGAAGTAAATCTGATTGAAAAAAGAGCTAGGATGAGGAATGAAAAGAAAGTATCATTTAGGGAGGAATCTGCACCTTCCACATCTAGTTCAAAAATGGAGAGAATGATGGATGAAATGATGAAGAAAATGAGCATACTTGAGAGAGCACAATCTAGGGAAAATCAATCAGCTCCCCAAAAGAGAAATCAATCTCAAAATCAAAATCAGAACTTCAAGAGAAATCAACCTCAAAATAGACAAAGAGAAGATGATCAATAGATCAGACCTCATTTTCAAGAAAATTATGTAAATGAGGATGAAGAAATAATTGAACAAACATAGGATGACAACATCAACATGTTGGGAATAAGCAATGAGGATTCTGATTTCCTCCATGAAAGAAAACAAGGTCTATATACACCCTATGATGACAAAAGAACAAAAACTGATTATTATGAACAAGAGTCTGAAAATGCCATCATAGGATCACCTAAACAATATGACCTGAGAAGAAAAAGGAATCAAGAAACTCCCAAGAACAAAACCTCTGATAAATTTTCCAAAAATAGCCTTGAAAATACACCCAAAAAGGTTGTTGAAACTCAAAAACAGTGGCTGTAAATTCTGATTTAAACAAAGGGAAAAACACCCAAGCCAATGAAAAAAAGAGTGTTAACCCCAGTAGCACTATCACTTCAGCTAATGCTCCTGAAAAAACTATTCTAACTACTGTAAATACTAAAAATCAGCAAGCTGATTTTGTTGAACAAGGAGTGACTAACAAGGCAGAATCAAACACTTTGAAAAACCAGATTCCCTTTAGCCTAGAGAATGAAATATCCAAAATCAAAATATCCATCCCACTCATTGAATTAGTCACTCAAAATGTATAAAGAGGTCATATTTTGAAGGCTTTAAACATAGAAGACATTCATGACATAGTTAACTTAAATGATGATACCCCAGAGCTCATTTTTGGACCAAAAATTGAAGGAAAAATTCAAGAAGGAACCACCCCTCCATTTTACATCAGCTTAAATATTCATGATAATATTTTACACAATGCCATGCTTGATTCAGGAGCATCACACAACCTCATGCCCAAGGTGATTATGGAAATAGTAGGCTTAGAGATAACTAGACCCTACAAAGATTTATATTCCTTTGATTTAAGTAGGGTGAGATGCCTAGGATTAATAAAGGATATATGTGTTAACCCAACCCAAATACCAGCCAAGATTTTAGTAATGGACATTGTAGTGGCTGATATACCCCCCAAATATGGCATGCTCCTTTCTAGATCATGGGGTGCTATGTCACAAGGCATAATGCAGATGGATATGACTTATGCCACCATTCTTGTTTTCAGTCAACCAAGAAGACTCTATAGGGAAACACACATGAAATATATGGTGAGTAACCAAGAAAGACCAGAGAATTCTCCTCTCTATTCCATCCACACTGACCTTGACTCTTTCATTATTTTTAATGATGATATTCCAAAAGAGCAAGAGCTAATCAGTGAAAAAACATCAAATGCTGTGATCACTTCACTTAAAAACATAGCTACAACCATTGATAAAGAGGAGAACAAAGAGGAAATTAAAAAACAGTTTGTTGATTCAGAAATTTATAGCAAACAAAGTAAAAGTCTTGAGGTATAGAATAGTCATAAGTATGATGCAGATCATGAGAATCGAGGAGTTAAACCTCAAAACATTGAAAAATTTGAGGAACTAAACACAAAAAAACATAATGCAGACCCTTGTATAGAACATAAAGATAAATAAAACAAAGAGGACAGCCATGAAATAAATCACAAATCTGAAAAAAGTTCTCTTTGGAACATGAATTTTGATGGGTCTTGCCCTAAAAATGATGCAGGAGCAGGCATATGGATACACAACACTGAAAACAATCATGCTGAGGGGCATTCCTATAGATTAAACTTTCAATGTACCAACAACATAGCTGACTATGAAGCTCTCCTTTCAGGCCTGCATTTATTGAAAAAATTAGGGGCCAAAAAGATAAAATTTCATGGAGATTCTGAGTTGATTATCAGGCAAGTAAATGGGGAATATAGTGCCAAACATCCCAGACTTAGAGCCTATAGAGATGATGCCATGGACCAGTTAAAAAAATTTGATGAATTCCAACTTATCTTTGTCCCAAGAAACTAAAATGTCTTTGCCAATGGTTTAGCCTTTGCTGCTAGAACTTGTCTTACACCTTATGAAACCAAGCAATGCACCACCCAAGTCAAATTTAGACCAGCTATCCCAAATAATGAAAAAAATTGGCATGTTTTTTAGGGAGATAAACAAATAGAAGACTTCCTATATTCCAAAAATGAATCTGAAACAACACACTCAGATTCAGATTTTGATGAAGACCGTCCTGCTAAAGAAAACCCACTTACTAAAGAAGAAAAGTCTCCTGAGATTGCAGAAGTAAATCTGTTAACAAATGAACCCAAATATATTACAGTAAATAGCACAGATTTGGAAAAGGAAGACCAAGAAGTGTTGCAATCCAAAGGCCAAAGCTTGCCAAAAGGGCTGGTCCCCTTAGAAGAACTATTTGATTTGAATGATGTGGCTAAGAAGCCAAAACTGGAACCCATAGAATCTGAAGTGGAAGAATGCAACATAGGCAGTAAGGAAAAGCTGAAAATAATCAAACTGTCTAAAACACTGCCAGCTCATATTAAACTGAAATACATTGAGCTTTTTAAAGAATTTTCTGATGCGTTTGCATGGAGTTATGAAGATCTGAAATCATATGATATAGAAATAATTCAGCATAATATACCCCTCAGAGAAAACCAGAAACCTTTTAAACATAAATTGTGCAGAATCAACCTTGTTCAATTACCCTTGGTAGAGAAAGAAATTATAAAAATGTATGACGCTGGAATTATAGTCCCTATTAGATACTCAGAGTGGGTGTCTAATCTTGTATCAGTTAGGAAGAAAGCATGAGAGATAAGGCTTTGTATTGATTTTAGAAACTTTAACAAATCCTCATTAAAGGACGATTATCCCCTACCCAAGATGGACCATATTCTACAAAGGGTAGTTGATTCTAGAAGAATTTATTTGCTAGATGGCTTCTCAGGTTACAATCAAATATTGGTACATCCTGATGATCAACTTAAAACAACCTTTACTACACCTTGAGGTACTTTCATGTATTTGAAAATGCCTTTTGGTCTGATGAATGCTGGTGCCACATTTCAGAGAGCCATGGAAATTGCATTTTCAGAAGAAATAGGTTACTTCATTGTGATTTACCTTGATGATATAACTGTTTATTCTAGAATAGATGAACAACACCTTATACACTTGAGAAAGGTCTTTCAAAAGTGCAGAAAATTTGGACTGTCCTTGAATCCAAAGAAAACATTGTTTGGTCTCCAAGAATGCAAACTTCTTAGGCATATCATATCAGAATAAGGAATAAGGATGGACCCAAAGAGGATTGATGGATTATTGCAAATCATCCATCCCAGAAACATCAAGGAACTTCAATCTTTCATTAGAAAGATTAATTTCTTGAGAAGGTTCATACCTAATCTAGTTGAACTCCTTAGAAACATTAAAAACATGCTTAAAAAGGAGGAAGGATTTAAATGGACCTTAGAAGAAAAGAAGTCATTTGAATTGGTAAAACAAGCACTCACCAAAACACCAGTTCTTATCAGTCCTGATTTTTCCAAAGATTTCTTCATTTTTTCATTTGCATCAGAACACACAGTAGCTACTATCCTATTACAGAATAATTTGAATGGAAAAGAGCATCCAATTGCATTTTTCAGCAAGGCATTAAGAGATGCACCTCTGAAGTACAACATAATGGAAAAACAAGCATTTTCCCTGGTCAAAGCCTTAAAAGACTTCAGAGTTTACATTTTACATTCCCACATCATAAAATTTGTGCCTCATTCAGTTCTGAAAGAAATATTGATCCAAGATCCAGATGGCAAAAGAGGAAAGTGGATTGCTGTAATTTTATAGTATGACTTAGAAATCAAGCCCACTAAGCTCATAAAAGGTCAAGGACTAGCAAAAACTATGGCTGAATCCAACTTTCAAGCTCTTGATATAAACATTTTTAATGCATTAGATGAACAAGAGGAGTTTTCAACTCCAATCATTGAAGATCATTTTTTGAATTCATCTTGGTATGCTGACATTTTGTATGTTTTGCTCAATTTTAATGTTCCTCCTAGTTTTTCTAAAACAAAGGCAAGATTTTTAAAATTGAAAGCTGTAAATTATTTCATTTTGAATAAATGTTTATATTGGAAAAATGCTAGTGGATTATTTCTTAAATGTTTTCCTGAGAATGATGCAGATAAGATCAAGCATGAGTTTCATGAAGGAGAATGTGGAGGCCACCTCTACTGGAAATAAACTGCTAATAAAATCCTTAGAGCTGGTTATTACTGGCCCACCCTCTTTCAAGATGTCCATAAGATGATTATTGCATATCATAAATGCCAAATCTTTGAAGTCAAAAGAAAAATGCTTCCCTTAGCTTTGCAACCAATCATTGTTGAAGCTCCTTTTTAGCAGTGGGGTCTAGACTTCATTGGGGAAATCCATCCTCCCTCATCTACCCAACATAGATGGATCCTCACAGCAACAGATTATTTTTCCAAGTGAATAGAAGCCATCTCCTCTAGGAATGCCACAGACTTAGTCATCATCTCATTCCTCGAAAATCATATACTGTTTAGATTTGGCTGTCCTAGAAAGCTCATAACTGACAATGCCGCTGCATTTGGGTCTACGAAGATGGCAGAGTTCTGTCATAAATATCAGATCATATTGGGTCATTCCACATCTTATTACCCTCAAGGTAATGGGCTTGCTGAATCATCAAATAGAATTCTGGTAAACATTATCAAGAAGTTTTTGGAAGATAACAAGAAATCATGGCACAATAAGCTAGTACATGCTTTATGGGTAGACAGGTTGACAGTGGAAAAGTCAATTGGAATGTCTCCCTACTAGCTAGTTTATGGAACTAATGCAGTATTCCCAACCATTTTAGGAGTGTCAGTAATGAAGTTGATCCAAGAAGTACAATTCGAAGATAATGATGTAACACGAAGAATAAACCAGACTATACATTTACAGCAAAACAGGGAGGAGGTCTACATCAAAGCACATCAACTATAAGAAAACATCAAGAAGTTGTTTGACAGAAGAACCAAGGCAAGTGATTTCAAGATTGGTGATAAAGTTTTGGAATGGGATTCAAGAAGAGAAGATAAGGGAAAACATGGAAAATTTTATAACTTATGGCAAGGCCCTTATCTTATCCAATCTGCTATTGGAAACAATGCATTTTTTCTGCAAGAATTGGATGGAGCTGAGTATTTTGGAGGTCCTATTAATGGCAGGGTTCTCAAACATTATTTCAATTAACTGATATTTTACTTTCAAAAAAAATTCATTTCATTATATATAGCATTTCCTTTGAATTTGAAAAAAAAGGAAAAATACAAAAAAAATAAAAAGAGAAAAAGAGGGTAGACATAAAAAGAAAGGTACAAACCCATACCAAAAAAGAGAAATTCTAAAAGTGTGCAAGATTAAATGCCACTACCAAAAACAACATTGCTATTTTAGTCATACAGCCTAATCATGACTGAGATATATTTCAATTTACTGTTGATAGGTTAGTGAAGAAGATTTGCCAAACTGTTCAATATTGGCTTATCAATAGCATATGTTAGGATAAAATTGCGGTGGTTCAAACAAATTAAAAATCTGAATCTGTAAGATTGTTAAAAAATTGGTTCTAATATGCTCAAAATCTGAACCAAAGGAAAAGAAAAAAAAAGAGCTGCAAAAAGAATGAAGGATGATTTTTGATTTTCTGATCTTAAGCCTTCTCAAGTTTTGTTTAAAATTTTTGCAAATGAATTCTATGTGCAGCTTGTACATATAGCCATAGACACCACAACAAATCAAACTACTTAAACTTGGTTTGGCTATATTTTCAATTTTTGTTTTAGAAGATAGAGAATAAAATTTGCCTGACAGTCTAATCCTGGCAGATAGTAGCTTAGGTAGAGAATTTATGAGTTAAACAGTCTAATCTGAACTCATGGAAGAAATAAGGGTAGAATTAGATTAGTTTTTCCTATTTTCAAAAATAATAAAATGTTGATGTTCAAGGTCTACAAGTCCAAATGCACCTGCTAAAGAAAAAATGTTAGGAAGTAGGCCGTGTAGGTAGTTGTTTGGGAAATAACTCTGTTTGATATAAATACTGATCATCTTTCAAAGCTGCATGATCAATGAAGAAGAGGTTGTCATGGATAAGGCATAGGGCTACATCCCAGAGATCAGATTCTGAAGATTCTTAACACCTCCAAAGAGTTGCCATCCCCAAGTGGAGCCACTATTAGCCATTAGTAATTTTTTGTCAAAAGCAAATGATGGCTAAAAATAAGTCTTGAGCCTTCAAGACAATGTTTTCATGGAAAAAATGCTCATTCTTGAAGTCTTCTTGTGCTGCTTGAACTCAGCAAGTAGTCTTCACTATTATTCTCTCCAAAAAATCCAACCAGAAATATGTTGTTCCCTTTAAAAAATTTCCCTAAACAACCCCTTCTCATCATTTCATTTCACTCATTTTGGTCCTTTTTACCCTTCATTTTCCTATGAAAAAGATCCTTTTCTCTTTATCATTTTCCCTCCCTTCCCCTAAAAAAACCTTCAAAAAATCCCTTCAAACCATAGAACTCCTTGTTTATGGTTAAATAACCTTCCTTTCTCTCTATCAGAACTAGAAAAACCCCAAGAAAATCCATTGAAAACAAAAAAACCCACTTATTTTTGCCTTTTGGTAAAACACACAGGCCTTAAGCCCCTTTTTTTTTAAGCCCTGGCCCCTTCCACCATATAACCTGGCCCTGCAACCGGGTACCAAAAACCTTTATCCCCTTCATCGCGTCGTCATTTTCTTGTTATAAACATGCTTTCTTTACAATTTCTCCCTCGATGCGATAAGCCCTTATCTCTCCGCCCCTGGTCATATATTTCTACATAGGACCATGTCTCGGGCCTAACCTCGGCCTCCATCGCATCGCTCCATCTGCTTTTCCTTTCCCCTTTTCTTTCCCCTCCACAGTGAAGTGCCGATGCGATAAGCTCCCCCCTTCTCAACCCCTGGTCACCTTATCCCTCCACATGACCATCACCCAACGCTTATGCTAAAGCCCCCATTGCATTGGAAATCCCATGTAAAACATGCCTTTTTCTTTGTATTATGGCCGCTCTGATAACAACACCTTGCTAAGATCTACACCGTGGATCCATAAGATCTAACGGCTATCGTGCCTCTTCCCCTATCCTTCCTCCGCCCAAATCCTACCATCCATTCACCCTTGCGAATGAATCCTCTCCATCGATCTTATAAGATCCAATGGTCTTCATTGATCCCGACAACCCAACTCTACCGGGTCCTACCATCCACTATGCAAAAGACCCTTCCTATCACAACCTGAAACCTATCCCCCACTTCAAACTCCCGCCATGCAACTTGTTCATCACATCCAACTCGCACCATCGGATCTCCTCCCCCTCATTCAACAGTATGTATTTCATATCATATAATTTTTGCGCCTGGAGTTTAACACTCCAAAGTAGTGCGATACTGGTATTTTTCCAAAATATGGGTGCCGCGTAGTGTATGGAATCACGTTCAAACGTGTTTAAACCACTTACCATTTATTTGTCACACGATAACTTCTCGCGGTATTTCTAAACCGCCTTTTCCCATTTTCACTCCAAAATTCAAATTTAAACTTTCTTTTTGTAGGTTTTTCCTGCAGAAACCCTTTGCCTACATATTCACCCCCTCTACACTGCTCCGCCAGCCTCCTAAGAAATTTTTCCCAAACTCGCAGGTTTTTATAACGTGTCTCATGGTTTTTGCAGGTTTTGGTGGTGGTTTTTAAGGCAGAAGCCCTCACAAAGTTCACAAAGAAACATGGCTGGGAATTGTCTCATCCGAAGCCCAGAAAACACAGAAAAGGGGTCGCATGGATTCATTTTACGGTTAATCAGTGCTATATGGACATTGTTTGTACTATTAAACCCTCAGCGCACCCAAAGGAGACCCTACACACTACAAGACAAAGAAAATCAGTAAAGTAAACCAAAGGAACAGAGAGTTAAAGGATTAAAGGTTTAATCTAACAACTTGAAGGATTATACACAGTGTCTAGGATTAAATATCAAAAAGCCAAATATTAAGGATTTTAAACCTATAGTTAAGGAAACTAGGAAAGGGTAAAAGGTAGATGACAAAGCCCAAAATAGTCAACACAATCAGCAAAAGAACAATTGAAGACCGAAGTAGGATGAAAAGGCATAATCAGCCTTAAAATCATAATCAAAGTCCTAAGAAGTGTTTAAAGCCACCAGATTAGCATAAAATCAGTGAAGGAGCCTCTAAATGCCACATCAATGAGGCAACAAGAGGCAAAATTGCCACCTGCAGATTTATTTTCTCAAAAGAATACACAATGAATGCACAATCGGAGATCTTTTGCTAAAGACAACTTAGAATTTATGACCAGCCTACCAAAGTCCCCATAGTCAACAATAGTAACTAAGGTTGATGAAATTTAATGTAAAATCAATTAATAAGAGTTAATACATGTCATCTCTTCTCCATTTGAGCCTCCCAAAGGCCGAGAAGCTCCTACTCTACATTAATTGAACTAATGAACCCTTCTTACACTCCACCTCCTCGTTCTTCTATAAATACTTCTCTAAAAGACAGTATAGCGGTTGGTCTTTGGATATCTGTTGTATCTAAATAGCTTTTGAAGCTGCTGTAGCTCTGTTAGGAATTGAAGATACATAAGCTGAAATGAGAAGTTTGAAGGTGTAAAGACCCACTGGACTTGAATATTGTAACTGGTTTGAACATCAAATACAAATAGCTGATTTATGGGATCCTGGTCTATGTCAATGGTGATGTGTTTCTCACTGTAATTGTCATTTTTCTTTATGTTTTCATTATGTCCACTTTTCTCTGATAAATACAACAAATATAGATTAGGATTTACTTCTGAAATACCCTAAATCTCACTGATAAATCTTTATCCTTTATGTTTTCTGCTGATTGTTTATTTAAAGATGATTCAATAGAGTATAACCAGTGAAGTGTTGATAAGCCCATATTTCCTGAGTACAACTTGAGATTTTATCTTTAAATGTTCTTGAGAAGTCTGCTAATTGAAGCTGAGCTATAGAATTTTATGGTTAGCCCTGTCCTCTGGTTTATCTCCAACAGTTGCTTTGAAAAGTTCCCTTAAGAGTATGTTGAAAGAAGGCTAGTTTAAAAGTACTTACCTGATCTTAGACTACTTTTTATGTTTATCATGAATGTTTTCCCTTTGAATATGCTGAAAGCAGGCTAAGTTAAAAGTCTTTACTTGATCTTAAGCTATTCTATGTTTTTTAATGTTTTCTCTAAAAAGTACATCAAAAGCAGGCTAGTTTAAAAGTACTCACCTGATCTTAGATTACTTTGTGTTTTTCCTTAAGTGCATGTCAAAAGCAGGCTAGTTTAAAAGTACTTACCTGATCTTAGACTGTTGTTTGTTTCTTCATGTGTTTTACTTCTTTCACTCCATTTCTTAGTGTTTCATTCCATAAAATCAACTTAAAGAGATCATTTGACATAAATGACTTGCCCCATGGACCACTTTTGAACCTTGTTGTTCAATTAAATCCTACTATGACTCCATAGCCCAATGGATTGATGCTGCTCCTTGCCTATCTTATCAGCTGAACCATTCCTTCACCTACTCACATCTTCACCCTTCATAAAGACTTCCTTCATCTTCATGTTATCCTACCCAACCAAACAAAAACAAACAACCTTGTTCTTCATAACTAGCCTAAAATCATACTTGAAGCCTTAAAGATCATATATTTGAACTCATACATAGAGAGATACCTCTCTGAATCTAGGATGGATAGGTCCTTAGATTCCAAAGTGGTTTTGATGTAGGCTCTGCAACATTTGTACTTTCCAATCTTGCAAATGACGGAGTCCCAACAAAGGCGTCTGTTCAGTTGACTACTGAAGAATCTCGGGCGTTGGAGCGTCTAACCAGTGGGAGATGGAGGAGAATGTTTTTCTAGATTCTAGGATGTTAGAGCTTTATTTTTAATTAGAGTTGAATATTAAAGAGTTATTAGAAAATCATTCAGGTGTTTTTTTGTCCTAGAGGGGGTTTCCACCTTAAAAATTGTGTGTGTTTGTGTTCCTTTTGTTTACTGCTATCATTGTACAAACACTGATAAAAATTGAAAATTAACTAATGCTATGAAATATTGATAATAATACTAATTGAAAGGAATACTGATTCACCCCCCCCCTCAGTATTTCCAACAACTGGTATCAGAGTAACAGTTTAATAGTTAGAAGGAGGTCATGGGGCATACCAACAATGGTGTACCTCTGTTCAATGAAAATAATTATGCATTTTGGGAAGGAAGAATGGAGGTCTATCTATTGGCACAAGGTTACAAAGTATGGGACACTGTTTAAAATGGATTTACATCAACCGCGCGTGAACAAGGTAAGAAGAATTTGGTAAATGATCCAAAAGAAAAGAATACTATTATCAATGGACTTATTGAATCTGCTTATCATAAGGTTTTGTGTTGTAAAACCACCAAAAATGTATCGGACAAGCTTGAGAATATATATTCAGGTGACTCAAATGTCAAAGAAGCAAAGCTTCAAATCTACAGAGAAAATTTTGAGCAACTCAGAAAGAAAGAAGACGGAAAAATTGCTACATACTTCCAACACATTGATGAAAAAACCAACGCTCTGGAAGGATTGGGAGAGCCTGTTGATGAGAAGACTATTATACGAAATATTCTTAGAACATTACCAGGGAAATTTAACCCAGAGGTATCGGTCTTAGAATACAATGCAAATCTGGACAAAATCAGCAAAGAGGAATTACATGGAGTTCTCATATCATATGAAATGAGACTTGATGAAGAAGAACACTGCATCTGAGAATATGTGGCTACATCTAAATAAACGTAGGAAAAAGCAACCTTCAAGGCAAGAACCTACACTTTGATGTGAAAGAATATGGTAGAGATCTTTCAAATGGAAGAATATACTTACTTTGTAAAGCAGGAAAATTAGTGAGAAAATTCAAAGGTAAACACCATTGATATGTTTGTTGTGGTGAGTTGGGCATATGTAGTAAATGTCAAGACAAGAAAGTAACAGAAACTCAAAAGGAAAGAAATTCTTTAATAAATTCAACAAGCAAGGAAAAAATAAAGGATTCAAAAGGAACTTTCTCTCTAAAGAAGATAGCTCATCATCCGATGAAGGCAGTGACAGTGAAGAAGAAGCTAATGAGAAAGTATTGTTTATGGCTAAGCACAATAAACAAGAGGTATCAAACAACAAAGAAGAAGGGTTGACCATAGAAGAGTGTTCTAAGGAGGCAATCATGCTTATAAAAGAGCTCAAGGCTGAGAAGATCTGTTACAATACTCTTCAATAACAGGTTCAAAGTCTCAAAATTGAGGTTGAAGAACACAAATGTATTGAAGAGTCACTTCAAGATAAGTTGGAAGAAAGAAACCAAGAAAGGGAAGCATTAGAAGCTGAAGTAGTCTCGCCGCGTAAGGAAGTGAAGAAGGGAAAAATTGTCCAAAACTCTGCCAACATCTCAAGGCCATTGGAAGAACTCATCAACAATCAACGATATTACAATGATAGAACTGGCCTCGGTTACAAAGAAGAAGAAGTAGGACCTTCTACAACAAAATAGAATGAACTTATGAGATCTAGCATACATGTAGACTTCATTGGACAAGATTCACAAAAACAGCCTTGGAATACAATTCCCCGACGAAGATTTCCATCCAGGTACCAACATATTTTTCATGGCTATTGTTATTCATGTGGAAAATTTGGTGATAAAGTTGTAGAATGTCACACGTACCCTAGGAACCAATACAATTCCAGGAGATCTGTCAAATATGAACCTCTCGGTTTTCAATGAAACATCAATAGATTTGAACATTTAATAAATAATATGGAGTGTTACAAATGTCAAAACATTGGACACATAGCCAGAGATTGCAGACTTGAAAATATTCTAAAAGAATCTTTGAAGCCATGGAATGAATGAACATGGAAGAAGAAGAAGACTGATAATTGTGCTCTCACTCTCAAGGCTCAAAACAAAAAATATGTGTGGTATGTTGATAGCGGTTTCTCAATGCATATGACTGGAGATAGAAATAAATTTGTATCTCTGAAAGAGAAGAAGGATGGAACTGTATCCGTTGGAAATGATGGATCTTCAAATGTTATAGGATCAGGTACCATCGCTCTCGGAAGAAAAGATGTTCTAACCAAGAATGTTCTATTGGTTGAAAACATGAATCAAAATCTACTCAGTGTTGGACAAATTTGTGATCAAGGGAACACAATGCTATTCAAATCCACAAAATGTTAAATTGGGAAAGGCAGGTATGGTAAAATTGTGGCTAAAAAAATTCGAGCTCCAAATGACATATATGTTCTAGAGGAAGAAACTAAAGCATGTCTACTAGCTAAAGAATATGAAATCGGGTTATGGCACAAACGAATGGGTCACATAAACTTTGAAAAACTTGTCAGGATAAGAAAAAAGGAAACAGTGCGAGAAATGCCGAAAATCTCAAAACCTTCCAACACACTATGTGAGACCTATCGGCACGAAAATAAGACAAAAGTCGAATTTAAAACAAAATAACACTTTGCATCACATCCATTGGAATTGATAAACACTGATCTATGTGGTCCTGTGAGAAAAAAAGGCTTAGATGGATCATTATATTTCATGTTAATGATAGATGACTATACCAGGATGATATCCGTCAGTTTCCTAAAGAAAAAATATGAAGCATTTGAGTGCCTTAAGATCTACAAGGAGTTGGTCGAAAATGAAATAGATTTGAAAATAAAGTGTCTAAGATCAGATAATGGTAGAGAATTCACTTCCAAATTATTTCAACAATACTGTGAGGAAAATGGAATAAAAAGACAATTTCAACCGCATGAACACCTTAGCAAAATGGAGTTGCTGAAAGAAAGAACAAAACCATACAAGAAATGGGTAGAACAATGTTGAAGGACTCAAAGAAATTGATACGACAATCTTCATTATCAACTGAAGTCTTCTCAGAAATAATTGCAACAAGACCCCATATGAATTATGGAAAGAAAAACCGGATAATGTAAAAAAATCCAGAATCTTCGGAAGAAAATGTTATATCAAAAGAGAAGATCAAAAGTTGGGTAATTTTGAATCACGTGTTGATGAAGGTATCTTTGTTGGTTACTCACGTAAAATAAATGCCTATAAATTCTATAATCTAAGACAAAAATAGATAGTGGAGAGCATAAATGTTACATCTGACGAAGATGGTGTTCTAACAAATAATGATGCGGACCTAGAATCTTTGAAACTTGAGACAGAGGCTCAAAAAGACACAGAGAAAATTCTAGAACAAGAAGCAACTATCAACCAAGAAGAAGTAAATAATGATCATCAAGATATACATGAAAAACAACAAGAAGCTCCTCCAAAGAGAACATAAGAATGGATTCAAAAGAACCATCCATCAAATCAAATCATTGGTGACATAAATGAAAGTCGATAGCTTCGTTCATCACAACAAGCTCACATTGCTTTTCTAGCAACCTTTGAGCCTAGTAGTTTTGAGAAAGCCAGCCAGAATGAACATTGGGTAGCAGCTATGAATGAAGAATTGGATCAAATTGAGAAGAATAACACCTGGGAATTAGTTCCACGACCAAAAGAGAAAAATGTCATTGGGACTAAATGGGTGTTCAGGAACAAATTGAATGAAGATGGACAGGTTACCAGAAACAAAGAAAGATTGGTTTGAAAAGGTTATGCACAAGTGGAAGGAATTGATTTCAATGAAACATCTGCGCCAGTTGCCAGAATGGAATACATCCAGATGTTTCTCACCTATGAATGTTCAAGAAAATTCAAAGTCTACCAAAATAATGTTAAGTCAACATTCCTGAATGGCGAATTGGAAGAAGTTTGCATCAAACAACCTAAAGGTTTTCTACTATCAGAAAAAGAATACTATGTTTGTAGCTTAAATAAGGTTCTATATGGTCTCAAGCAGGCTCCCAAAGTATGGTATGCTCATCTTGATGGATACATCAACAAGGGTTCAAGGAAGGTACTGCTAGTAGCAATCTTTATGTACAAATAGAAAAAGTTAATTTAACAATCATTGAGGCATATGTGGATGATATAATCTTTGGTAGCAATGATGATCGACTAAGTAAGAACTTTGCTACAAAGATGCAAAGTGAGTTCAAGATGTCTTTACTTGGTGAGCTGACATACTTCTTAGGGCTTCAAATATCTCAGCAAGAGAAATGAATATTTATATGTCAAGCCAAGTATATCAAGGAAATGTTCAAAATGGAAGATTGAAAACTCGTCCTTACTCTGATGGTAACAGGTTGTAGATTGAGCATAGACGAGTCATCTAAGGATGTGGATCATAGGTTGTACAGATCTATGATCGATATTCTTCTATATGTAATAGCCTCCTGACTAGATTTTATACAAGCAGTTGGACAAGTAGCAAGATTCCAAGCAACACCAAAAGAATCACATATTATTGTCTTCAAAAGAATTCTTCGATATCTAAAGGGCACAATAGAATATGGCTTGTGGTATCCCAAGGGTAATAATATCATTATTCAATCCTTTATAGACGTAGATTGGCCAGGAAGCGTTGATGATCGTATGAGTACTAGTGGAGCAGAATTCTATCTAGGTGGTTATCTCGTATCATGGTTAAGAAAAAAGCAAACATCAATATCGTTATCTACAACAGAAGCAAAATACATTACAACGACATCTTGTTGTAGTCAATTCCTTTGGATGAAAAAAACTTTGCAATATATTCAAATAAAATTCAGTGAGCCTATTCGCATCTTCTATGATAACACTAGTTTCACCAGCATCTCCAAGAATCCTGCCATGCATTCAAAAACAAAACACATACTGATCAAATATCATTTTGCTGGAGAACAAGTCGCTGAAAAAAATATCAAACTTGAATATGTTGGTACAAAAGAACTAAACCTTTACCTCATGAATCATTTGAATATCTTCGCTAGAAGCTTGGGATTCTCCCAAGTTCTCATTAGATTTTCCTTATTCAAAAAATAAAGGGGGAGTGGAAGTGTGTACAAGTTTGCAAGATGGTTGTGTGTCAGGGGGAGTTACCCTTTGCCATTGATGTGAAAGGGCGAGAGAATGTTGTAGGAGGTGGTGTCAATATCACGGGGGGAGTACTTGTGTCACCATCAATGCCAAAGGGGGATATTTTTGATCAGTGGTTTTCATTCATGTCAACCCAAGCAACACCAGGGGCTACCTTAATATTGCATGGGAATTTTGACCTACCAAATTACTATATTCTGATTCAAGGATATTTTTTATGGTTTCTACTTGTCGAGATGTTTCTGTTGATATATGGCACGCCACATAATTCTTCACAGTTTGAGAGATATTCATGTTTGAAGTTAGTAACCCTAATTAGTGGGATAAAACCCCATGGGGTTGTGGCATGACACTAATAATTGGATATGGTCATTGAATAGTCAATAGTTAATAATTTTTAATCTCCTAAAAAACCTCCCACGTTTACTTGTTGAAGACCCTCTCAACCTAAGCATTTATATAAATTGTGATCCTCATATCCTCCTAATGTAGGGATTTCGCTACTTGAAACAGGCCATCATCGCATTTTCACTATAAATTTTTTTCTATGAAGGTTAAAACGCCGAAATTTTTATCTGTAATATTCCCAATTAGCCCAAGCTAATGGGAATATACAATTTTGTTTCAATTTTTTGTTTCATGAATAAAAATGTAAAGGAGGATCAATAAAACTCCAAATTAGAAAAATAAATCAATGCCACATGTGAACATGGACAAATTTGGGCTATTTACATAAGCATACTTAGGTGTGAAAGACGCTGGAGCACTTGACCAAGTCAACCAGGACCAAATCAACAACGTTGTCTAGATACAGTGAATCTCCTAGAGGCACAATGCAGTTTTAGTTGGAGGCTTCTCATGTGAATGCAGCTAAATCATTGAGATGGTTTAGGGTTTGACAAGAATTTCATCCTATAAAAGGAAGAGGAGGATAGCAGAAGAAGGTTGTATATTGTGTATATTTTTGAATATATTTTCTGTTTAGACATATATCATTCTCTACTATTTAGCTGAGGATAGTGTTGTTTAGCACTAGGGTGTTCCTCTTCAGGAATCTGACCTCTTCCATTGAGGAGCTCTTAGAAGAGTCTTTCTGATCTCATCCACTATCAGGCATTTGGCCAAGCTCATCTTCCAACTACAACACAGATCCTGTTGAGGGTTTGGTTGTCCTTATAAGCTGCAACAAGTGGAGGCTAGATCTGCTCAGATCTAGGCCATTCTAGGGTTGATTTTTGTCCTTGTAAGCTGCAGAAGAAGGTTGTTGATTGTGTATATTTTTTAATATATTGTCTTTTTAGACATATATCATTCTCTGCTATTTAGCTGAGGATAATGTTGTTTAGCACTAGGGTGTTCCTGTTCGGGAATCCAACCTCTTCCATTGAGGATCTCTTGGAAGAGTCTTGCTGATCTCATCCACTATTAGGCATTTGGCCAAGCTCATCTTCCAACTACAATGCATATCCTGTTGAGGGTTTGGTTGTCCTTGTAAGCTGCAGCAAGTGGAGGCTAGATCTGCTCAGATCTAGGCCATTCCAAGGCCTATTTTCACTGGGAAAGTCTTCTATCCCTTTGGCAAGAGAGTTTTGAACCTTTGGAGCTGCAATTTCAGATCTTGGCATCAGGCCAACCTAGTGCTTCAACATATAGTGCAGTTTTCCTTCCAGGACTACGTTATTTGCAAGAAGGAATTTGCAGGGTGTTTTAACACACTTTTTGAGGAGAGATCTCTCGTGTTGGGTTCTTCCCTTCACTATGGTGATCCATGGATTAGATTTTTGATCCATGTTCTATACATATCTCATCTACTTCTATTGTATTCATCTTTAGAAATTTCTGAAGACTACTGTAGATCTGCTACTTTAGATCTCAGATCTATTCACTGTGTTGCATGTTTTTATCAAAACCCCAATGGGATCATGTAAAGGAGCTTTTCTAGTGTATAGATCTGAAATAGATCTGATATTTTGTACACAGATATTCTCTAGATCTGGATTGTAATATACAGCTGTAGTAGCTAATAAAAATAACGCTATCAAGCCATTTTTCAGTCAATACATGTGTTGCAGTCCTCTTTCTTGAGGAATTTCTTATATTCTTGTCTTCTACATTCTGTTGTATACTGTAAGGGCCTCATTATGGATATGATTTATTGCTATATTTATGAAATTTAATTTGTAATATTGGTCTCCTACCATTTCTCTAAAAAACTGCGTTATTTTCATGTAGTATTGTTGCATATTGCTACAGCCCCATTCTTGGGTGTTTTTCAGCTATACTAGGTGTGGGAGGTCTGTTTACCTCACCTAGTTTGATTTTTTTTTCTACCCTTTTGGATTTAGATGCTAGATCACTAGATCTAAGGGATCCAAGGGCTGAAAACTCATTGTAGTGCACATACTTCTGAAAAGTGTGTTATTCCAGTAGGTATTGCTAAGTGTTCCTATTTGGGGATATTACAGTGGTATCAGAGCAACCATCTTGGCACAGCCTGTGAGTTGCTTTCTTGAAGAACCAAGATGTCTTCAGAAGAAGAGGGGAACCTCACTAATAGAGAGAAGAGGTACCTGATAAGAAGACAGAAGAAGTTTGATTACACCCATGATGATAAAGACAAGGGAAAAGCCCATGAATCTGGAAGTGATGAAGATGGGAAGGAGTTTGCAAAAACCTTCTGAAAGCCATGAAGTATCTTGCTAGAGAGATCAAAGATATGATATTGGACAGGATCAAGGAATATCCTAGGAGGTTTCATCCCAGAGAAAGCTCTGGCATGTCTCACCACTGGAATGATCAACCATTGAACTAGTCACAAGCTCCACAATGCTCTACTATGCCTACTTTCTTGGCTATGGAGAATGAATAGCCTCAAGAGAAAGCATCCGTTGAAGACTAATTTGAAGAGTATGAGTCTTAGAATTAGAGATTCAAGGACCAATTGAGTTTTCAAGAGTTTTTTCACCTCAAGGACAAGAGAAGACCAAGGCATCAGTATAGAGATGGTGGATTCACACAGAATCATGATCAACATCACTCTATGGGCAGATTCTTTTTACCCAAGTTTGATGGGCCATCCATTAGTTCTACCAAAGCATGGGTAGAGAAACTAGATATCTACTTTCAATTGAACAAATTCCCTAAGATGGAAGCTATCAAGATTACAACGCTTCACTTTGAAGGCGAAGCACACAACTAGTGGTTCCATGGGTTGTCTACATTAGGCCATGCCAATGTGACTTCCTATTCTGAGTTTACTAGAAGACTGGTGGAGAGGTTTGACAGAAAGGATCTAAAAGCACCTTTCATGAGCCTTGCAAAGTTGAAGCAGTCAGGCAATGCAGAGTCTTATATCTCTAAATTTATGAGATTATCTGTTATGATTCCTGATCTGTCTGCAACAAGGAGGGTGTACATGTTCATCGATGGCTTGGATGAACCTCTGCATGGGTTGGTTAAATCTACCAAGCCCATTACCTTGCATGATGCCATTGAGAGGGCTAGAGACCATCAATATGCCTTGCCAAAAGCATAGGAAAACTTTCAGAATAAGCCCTCTTTTCCTTATAAAGGAAAGGAAGAGAAAGCTGCTCCTTCAAAGGAGAGCTCATACAAGAAGCCTCTTGATGATGATGTCCGGAAAGATCTAAGAAGGAGGAAGCTATGCTTCACTTGCCAAGAACCATGGGTACCTAGACATAGATGTGCTGTTGGTAAAGCACATTACATAAAGGTCTTCTCAGATCTTGAAGAAGATGAATATGATGAGCCAAGGAGGGTTCACAGCGCTGACAATGTTGGAGGAGATCCAACACCTTCAGGAGATGAGAATGGAGAATTTGCTCCTATGGGAGGAAATATTGCATCCTTGAGGGGAGTACCTAAGTACTTAACCTTAAGAGTTCAAGGATCAATCATGAATCAAATGGTTTCTGTATTGATTAACAGTGGGGCTACCCACAATTTCGTTGATGCCCATCTTGTGCAAAGGAGGGAAATACCCACTGATACTTTTGAGGGATTCTCTGTTTTGGTCCCAGGAGATAGAATAATGCAATGCATGAATTATGTTCCATCACTTTCAGTCACCATGGGATCCTACACTTTGGTGGATCACTTCTTTGTAGTTGACATACCTGACACCAATGTCATCCTGGGTGTTCAATGGTTGATTACATTGGGGAAAGTCACCACTAATTGGGAGGCTTTACAAATGGAATGGGTGGACAAGAAGAGTGGTGCACTTTAAATAATCAAAGGCATGCATACTTAACCCTCACATAACACTTCCAGACAAAAAACAGAGATGGATTTTCGCAGTGGAAGCAAGGACCTCACTGTCCCTTCTCTCATGTTCATGAGATTTCTGCAAGGGGCACTCTTATCTAGTGGCACGCCACCTGGGAGGCCACCTGATTAAGTTTTGGTGAAATATCTCTCACTAATTGATGCTCCAAAATCAGATCCGGGAGGGATGGGAGCATTAGAAGACACAACTACAACGCTGGAAGACTTGGGCAAGCAAAAGAAGGAGGGAGAATTTCTTCTCTCATCATCAACACCCACCTTCATTTCCGATTCTGCGCTGTTGGAGGAGAAGTAGGGAAGGTATGTCCTTCCTACTTGTACCTTTGGCATAATAAATTTCAAAGAAGAGATCAGCAACATGGCAGGCATTCCTATTGATGCATCATCAGCGATGTCTTTGTTGGGGAGTGTAGATCTATATTGGAAATCCCAGCTATTGGTGGATTATTCCAAAGATCTCCACACTTGTATGTTGATTGATGACCAGCTGCATGAAGAGGGCTATCTAGTCCATGAGGGAGTCATATATCATCATGATAGGATCTTCTTACCTAGATCCTCCAAGCTTAAGGAGAGGATGTTGCAAAGGGCCTTCAAAGATTTTTGTTTCAGCCCTACCTATTCTATGAAGATCTACAACACTATCATGAGATGCTTTGAATGGGAAGGATTTGAAGGAGAGCTACATTAGAATTTCTATAATGCAAGAGCTATGTTGAGTTGGGGCAGCCAAAGGACTCTATGAAAGATTCATTTCGTTCATTTCTTCCTTCTCTTGAAAAGGGAGAAAAATTTGTGCACAATTCCATGTATAAAAGAAACATTGATGATGAAAAATATGATCATGTAATGCAAGCTTCATTTTCATATTTGACACATTATTTCACCATGTTTTTGCAGGCCATGACTCCCAAAAGGAGTGTTGTATCATGAAAATATCATGGCAAACATTGGGCCACTGCAATTTCTGAATTTGGCCACTCCCTTGTTATGCAAAGGGAGATTCTTTTTCATGATGGGTGCTTCCCAAAGGCACCAAACATATCTCACATTTTCAGCCATGGTGAGATAACTTGTGCAGCAAGTAAGTGGTGGGGAAACCACTTACCATACCTTGATATGATGTAGGGAGGAGATGCAATGTGCTGGCACCATAAGTGGGACTATGACCCACCTCCTCATGCTCAAATTTCAGTTTGTGTATATGTAATTATGCTTCCATACTTGGATGATATAGTTGTACGTTTCATGGTATTGTATGGAGGGAGGATGGGCAGTTTGTTTATACCACATGGGATGGAAAATCTCTATGTACCTTATGCTACATGCTTTAGAGAGAGTATTGGACCAACCATGTTTGTTTCTGTTGAGTTCTTGACTCCTTGTGGGATGGATTTTGTACATCTCATGATGACTTTGGAGGAATAGTTCATGGAGGCTTGGATTGGTGAACACCTAGCTCGTGAGGAGAGATTGATCTTTGATGGTGTCACCAATGAAGAAGGAGTAGTGTTGTAGCACTCACCTTATCAATTTCTTGAGGACAAGCAACATTTTGGAGGGGAGGATTGTAATATTCCCAATTAGCCCAAGCTAATGGGAATATAAAATTTTGTTTCAATGTTCTGTTTCATGAATAAAAATGTAAAGGAGGATCAATAAAACTCCAAATCAGAAAAATAAATCAATTCCACATGTGAACATGGACAAATCTGGGCTATTTACATAAGCACACTTAGGTGTGAAAGAGACTGGAGCACTTGACCAAGTCAACTAGGACCAAATCAACATCATTGTCTAGATACAGTGAATCTCCTAGAGGCACAACGTAGTTTTAGTTGGAGGCTTCTCATGTGAATGCACCTAAATCATTGAGATGGTTTAGGGTTTGACAAGATTTTCATCCTATAAAAGGAAGAGGAGGATAGCAGAAGAATGTTGTTGATTGTGTATATTTTTGAATATATTTTCTGTTTAGACATTTATTATTCTCTGTTGTTTAACTGAGGATAGTGTTGTTTAGCACTAGGGTGTTCTTGTTTGGGAATCCAACCTCTTCCAATGAGGAACTCTTAGAAGATTCTTGCTGATCTCATCCACTATCAGGCATTTGACCAAGCTCATCTTCCAACTACAATGCAGATCTTGTTGAGGGTTTGGTTGTCCTTGTAAGCTGCAGCAAGTGGAGGCTAGATCTGCTTAGATCTAGGCCATTCCACGGCCTCTTTTCACTGGGAAAGTATTCTATCCCTTTGGAAAGAGAGTTATAAAAATTTGGAGCTGCAATTTCAGATCTTGGCATCAGGCCAACCTAGTGCTTCAACCTACAATGCAGTTTTCCTTCCAGGACTATGTTATTTGCAAGAAGGAAGTTACAGGGTGTTTTGACACACTTTTTGAGGAGAGATCTCTGGTGTTGGGGTTCTGCCCTTCACTATGGTAATCCATGGATTAGATTTCTGATCCATGTTCTGTACATATATTATCTACTTCTATTTTATTCATCTTCATAAATTTCTGAAGACTACTGTAGAATTGCTACTTTAGATCTCAGATATACTCATTGTGTTGCATGTTTTGATCAAAACCCCAAGGGGATCTTGTAAAGGAGATTTTCTAGTGTACAGATCTGAAATAGATCTGAAAATTTGTACAAGTATTTTCTCTATATCTGGAGTGTAATATACAGCTACAACAGCTACAACAGCTAATAAAAATAACGATGTCAAGCCATTTTTCAGTCAATACATGTGTTGCAACCCTCTTTCTTGAGGAATTTATTCTATTCTTGTATTCTACATTCTGTTGTATACTGTAAGGGCCTCATTATGGATCTGATTTATTGCTGTATATATCAAATTTGATCCCTCTTATTAGTCTCCTACCATTTCTCTCAAAAACTGCGTTATTTTCCTGCAGTATTGTTGCATATTGCTGCAACCCCATTTTTGGGTGTTTTTCAGCTATACTAGGTGTGGGAGGTCTGTTTACCTGACCTAGTTTGATTTTTTTTTGCTCCCCTTTCATATTTATATGCTATATCTCCAGATCTAAGGGATCCAAGGGCTGTAAACTCATTTTAGTGCACATACTTCTGAAAAGTGCATTATTCTAGCAGGTACTGCTGAGTGTTCCCATTTGGGGATATTACATTATCACGTGAAGCCGAAGTCCTAAGGAAGCTCATGTAAAAATTTTAGATCATGGTTCGCAATATTTTCGGAGATATGATATGTGGATGTTAGGGTTTTTACAGGCTCCTGAACTTCATATCAAAGAGGTGACCTTGGGAAAGTCGTCATAACTCTCTCTCTGAGCATTGTATTGGAATTTTGTAAAAATTTGTGTATAGTGCATGGACTGCAGTTTTTTGTGTATCAATTTCATAGCCGAAGGATGAAAAAGTGACACTTGGCATGTTGTACAAGTTTGATCTATTGAACTAGTCCATAATTATGGCATTGTGAGAGATTGGGCATAAATTTGTCTTGAAGAATCCAAATTGGGTTAGACCTATGGCCTTGGAAAGAAGACTTAGAGGGATACTACAAGACCAAAAATAAAATATTGGGGATTTGAAATAACAAAGATAAATTAGATTCAATATCGAGCTCCTAGAAGGCAAGAAAAAGCTAGATCATGTGCTGTCAAGGGCTACAAAGGACCAAACTTTCTAGGGCAGAAAAGAAAAGCAAGGTGCAGAAAAATGATGTAATAGAGGTAAGATCTAGGTAAGTATATTCTGTATATGCATTTTCATCTCTTAATTGCACTAGGTTCTTTGTATTCTAATTTATTTATTTTTACCACTGACATATGCTCTGCAGGATGAGGTAAGTTTTGCTATTATCATGTCATGGGTATTTCCTTGAAGACTTTTTGCAGGTATTATATATTCATAAAGATAAGACTCAATGCATGATCTAATGTTCTAAAGAGTGATAAGGGTAGCATGACAAAATCAACAATCAAGGTGCAGAACAACAACAAGAAGTTCACCACATGAAGTATTCAAGTGGGCAGCACTTCATATAGTCATTGTAAAGGTATCATTGTACCGAGTCATTGTAAAAGCATCATTGTAAAATTTGTACGAGTGTCTATTTTCCAAGAATTGAAGAGGCAGCGTCAGGAGGTATAGTATCATCATTAGGTGGTTGTGTCATAGTTGGGGTTATGTTCTGGTGTGTCTTCTTCTTCTACATCATTCTATGTCATTCTAAAGTAGGCCATTTTCCTTGGTATGGGATTCTATTCTTCTTTTATTCTTCTATAGGGTGGTAGGGTGGTGCTAGGCTAGTGCATGAAGTCACCAACAGGTTCAAGACTGTGAAAAATTCAGGGTGGTAGGGTGGTGCTAGGCTAGTGCATGAAGTCACCAACAGGTTCAAGCCTGTGAAAACTCCAGGGTCGTAGGGTGGTGCTAGGGTGAGTTGTAGCTCATTGGGTGTTGGGGCATCAATTTAGTTGACTACTAAAGAATCTTGGGCATTGGAGCATTCATCCAGTGTGAGCTGGAGAAGAATGATTTTCTATATTGTAGGAAGTTGGAGCTTTATTTTCAATTGGAGTTGAATATTAAAAAATTACTAGAAAAGCATTTAGGTAGTTTTTATCCTGGAGCGGGTTTCCACCTTAAAAAATGTGTGCATTTGTGTTCCTTTTTTTTACTGCTATCATTGTACAAACACTGATAATAATTTAAGACTAACTAATTCTTTGAAATATTAATAATAATACTAATTGAAAGGAATATTGATTCACCCCCCTCTCAGTATTTCCAACAAGCCTTTCATGAATTAGCCCCGAATCACATTATCTGTATTGGATCATTATTTTTTTTTCATCCATATCAATGCTTTCAAAGTGGAAAAAGTGGAGGAATTGTCTCACACGACCATTTTTACGAGTGGGACCCAATTTGGAAAATTAGGGTTTGAAACATTCCAAGAGAATTTTGAGGCATCAAAAAAAAAATTTAGGTTAAAATTTTTCTTCTTCATGTTACACCTTTTCCTATTCTACACACATATATATTTCCAACGGTTCAAGAATCCTCTCAACTAAAGTCCGTATTCAAAAGTTATGACACTAGGAAGTTGAAATTCATGTTTTTTCCACCATAATTCAAGAGTATGCCACGCTAGCGCCACTACTCATGGAAAAGGGGATGGGTATGTGATCATGATGAATAAGACTCTAGAATATTCCATATTGTAACTCTATTTAAAAGTTTAAGGAGTCAAACTTAAACACTGGTAGGCTATTGGGTTGTGTTATAACCGAGCCACTAGGAGGAAAAGGGGTTCCATTCTTTTTGATAGAAAATTTTCACATAGATTAGAAAAGTAGCCGAGAGGGATATGGAGATATAACACAGAGATTATTTTTTCATTATACTAGCTCATGGTCCATAAAAATTACTTCTTTGTACTTGTAGCCATTTTCTATTTAGAGAAACATAGTAGAATGACCTCACCTTATGGTTGTCCTAAAAGGTTTTTGCAAGATATATCATGTGTCAATTATGGTTTATGAGTTTTTATTTCATTGTTCTCTATTTTCTACATAATTATAATTTTCATGCATACACAATAAATAATAATTTATAGATCCATAAATCTAAAGAGAAATAAACACTCACAGTGTAGATTTTGTATTTTTAAGTATAATTTTATGAAATCTATTGTGAAAAAATATCTTGCGGAATATACATGGTAGTTTATAGATCACCATCATGCCTATCAATTACAGCTATCACTTGAAAGGGTTAGCCTAGGAACCACTCCTCCTTTTAGGGTTGGAATCACCTGATAAGGTTATGTGATAACCTTCACATATCTAAGTGAGGTAGCTTATGTAATATCATAAAATAGTAGAAATTTTGAAAGATATTTTGATGGCCTTGACATTGAATATGGTTCACCTTAATGCTTTTATTATATATGTACCCATGATGTTGTGATTCCTTGAGTATGTGTTAGGTGATTCTTACAAGACTTTCAATTAGGATCCCTTGAGGGATAAGATGGTGTTTCTTATCCAACACTTTGTATGGGATGTCTGATAACATTCCTTGATGGTATATGACATTTTATGAGGGACATTGGACCCTTTTTAAGAATCATTGATCTTGTTGAGGACTTAGCACTTATTATGTGGCCCTCATCTAACTCTAAAACCATGGACACCAATTTCTTATCCTGGGATATTTACTTGAGAGATGGTGCACCTTGATATGAATAGAAACCCCCAAGATTGAATTATGCCTTGTTAATTTATTTTTCACTTCTCGTTATGGGATCACTTGAGACCCATTTGGAAGGGTATATGCACCATTTACCTTTATGGTTGCATGCCATAGATTGATTACATCATCATAGTGCCTAATTTGATGATGAAATGAGCCTATTTGAGAATAATTTAGACTTTAGAGAGATATGTTGGTGATCTGCTACTTTATTTGGATGAAGATCCATGAATTATGGGATACAACAAGTTCCTTAAGTTTTCCATTGCAACTACTCATGGAGAGGCACACCTTTTGGATGATGACATCACCTTTGGAGGACATTAGACTCGTGCATGTGGTATAACTAAGGAATAATATTGTGATATTTCATTAATTTGGATAGTTTTGGGGGTCGACTTGTGACTTATCCACCTTATATCATGGATTTTAATTATTTTTAGGGATTTTATGCTAATTTTAAAAAAAATGACTTGTCTACCCTCCTATAAAAAAAGAGGAGATGATTTACTTTGGATGATTGTCACACTTGGATTATTACATCTATTCATTAGTGATTTGCCTCTCTAGTTCTCAATGGACACCTAGTTGAGTGACTTTATTGGGTGGATTATGTGATGTGATGTGATCTATTTTCATGGATGTTTATGGTGTATCTTGGATGTTTCATGGTGAAGTAAGTTAGTTTATTTACATTATTTTGGTTTTATGTTCCATGGGATATGTGTTCCTGTGCTAAGTTAGTGTATTTTTTTTAATAATCCCTTATTTAGCTTAAGTCATTCCTCCAAGTATTTGAGGAATAGAGATAGGTTTGTATTCCTATTAATATTCCAAAAAAGTAAAAAACCTAAATTGAAAATCATAGCGTAAGTTAGTTTATTTTATGTAGATTTGTTTGTATTTAGAATCACTTCGAAATAAACCCTAGAAAAGTTTGTATCATAGAATACATTTTCCCTAAACTAAGAAGGTACTAGTCTTTTCCATTTATGGGATTCCTTTAAAAACCTAAATTCATTTCTCTTTTGGTATTACAATAAATAGGGTTGCATTATAGCAAAATATCATGTTTTTAGTATTTAATGAATTATTGATGTATTCCCTAGGGTTACATTTTGTTTAAAAGAACATTAGAGAAGCTAATTAAAGGTTTTTCATGGAGTTTCCAACCATTTTCTATGGATGTTGTCATACTTTATTTGTTATATACTTTATTAATAATGATATTTTTTTAATTTTGTCCTTTTTTACTCTTAATTTTAGCCTTCATTCCATACAATTCTAATGGCTAAACTTTCAATTGTTTTAAACAATTAATTTTTTGTACTACAATTTACTAACAAAAAATTCTAGTTCGTAGTAGCTTTGAGTTTTTCTTCATTTAGTGTGCTTTTTTAACCTATTTGAGACTCCATAGGGTAACCATAGTCTTTATATTTACCCATAGGTGTTTTGAATCAAATTCTAAAACTCATTCCTTCATCCATTGCAAATCCTAGTTTCTCATATCATTATCCAATGGAATTTTGTTATATGATCCTGAGGGGGAATTTGGCTTAAAATATTTGGATTAATTGAACCTTAATCCCTACTAGGAACCATAACCTATTTTTTATTGTGTCCTTCACTAAATATAGGGCATTAGTTTCTACTGTGACAATCGTAACACTTTCATGTGTTACACATTGTTTAGGTCACCTGGTGAGGCTTTACACTAGGTGCTAGATTTTTTTGTAACACATTTGGCATCATTGATGGGAAGGAGTTCATCCCTTCTCCTCTAAATATAAATATTATTATTCAACCTTTTCCTTAATAAACATATCTCAAATATTATTTTTAATTTCTCATTTAACAACTCCACAATCTCATCCAAACACATGAACCCCTAGTCAAATAGATAATAGAAGATTGGATAATAATCCTAAGAAAAACAAGAGAAAGTCAATGCATAAGTCTCCTTAAATTAAATATCCCCAAGAATAGATCCAGTGGCTATGTCATGGTTTATCAATAATTTCAAGCCTTTGGATATGACTACTATTTTTGCATATCCTAATAAAATTTTGGATATGATTATTGATTGGTTTACTAAATTATTTATATTAATGTAGTCACAACCAACAACATATAGATGAATTTTTCATGTCCATATGTGGATTTTACATTAAAGAGGAGAATGTAGTAATGATAAATTTTTTTTCTTTCCTTGGAAATAATTTTTCAATCTTGGTTTACAAAATTACCTAATAACAACATCAAAACCTAGGATGACTTCACATATGCTTTCACCAAAAGGTGGGCACTAAGGAAACATGGAAGGTTATTGATTGCACAATTTCATGAGGTAAAGAAGAAAAAAATTGAAAATGTTCTTGAATTTAATCAAATATTTTACAAATTAGTCAAAATGCTTCCTAATTAGCTTAATTAGCTTATCTTATCATAACATATTAATACTTTTGGTTGACAATTTTGTTCATTCTAAGGGATAAATATCCTAACAATATTTTTCAAGCAAGACAACGTGCTATCAAAATTGAAGAAAATAATTTAGTTTGAAAGGTTGACATTTTCTCTAACCTTGGAGAAAAATTTAAAACCAAATCTAGACCCATGAGCCATGTTAACCTTACCCAAAGTGAATTACAATATTTTTCAAAATTTTGACAACACAACTAGTGAAATTATTCAATGGAAACTTATTATGTTGAATAGGTTGAATATTTTTTAGAATGATAAGGGGACTTTTCCTAGTGATCCTCCTATATCTTAATTCAATAATAACATTCCACCAAGAAGGAACCAAGATCAAAACAATATACCCACTCCTAAACAAAATGTTTCATGTACTTTATCCCCTATAGGGATGCTTAAGCAAGAATATGGTTAAAATTGGTGTCCTTATTACGAATGAACTCATAATGTTACTAATTTCCTTATATTTATCCAAGTGGTAATGAAAATACCTAACACCTAAACTTGATCAAAGATTCATATTACCCCACAATGTTGCCTCAGAAAAAGTATCATCTAACACAAGAAAAACATAAATATTTGGAAAAAGTTAATATAAATTTAAATGAAATTGAACTAAGGGATACGTTTCATGAAGGGTTTCAGATATCAATAAGGAACAAGAAAAATACCAACCCTCAAATCCTTATTGATAATGTCCCTTCAAGTGGATAGACTATAACTCCATTTCCTTTAAATATCAGTCCTAGTCCTCCATCAACCTCAAAGAATGATGAAATTGATTTAAATGTAGATTTGGGTAATGTGCTTATAAAAGTAAATTTATATGTGCATATAATTGAATTGGAAAGAGACTAAAGGTTCTCCTATTATATTAGAAAATATACATTACGAACAAATAAAAGGGGGATATCCACTTTTATCACTCACATTAGTAGTTAAAAATTTGTTCCTTCATAATTTTATGCTTGATTTTGGTTCTTCTACAAATGTGATTACATTAAACATCATGAATCAACTTGAATTTAAAATTACTATGAATTATAGGAATTTTTGTGGTTTTTATTCTAAATATATCACAACCAGTGACCTTACTAAAGACTTAAATTCTAGTCTCATTTATTTTCCTAATATATCGATGCTTATGGATGTTGTGGTCATAAATATCCTTGATGCATGGGGCATGTTCTTGTCTTGGATGTGACCAACTACGTTAGGAGGGAAATTTCAAATGGATTTATCATATGAAACTATTTATACTCATAATGGTAAGTCATTTATATGATACAAATAGCCTACTTCAAAATACCATGTAGCAAACCTAAGTGATACTATCTATAAAGCTTCCCATCCTAGTAGAGAGTAAAGTCATAAGGATTCCAATAATTCAATGAAACCAGCAAAGGAAAATCCTCAAGACTTGTCCATATTCCTTTTTTCTTCAGAAGTGACCATTGATGAGGATTTTAATTAAAGTAGAGCTAATGAAAATGAACATATAGAACCTTTGAGAATTGATATTTATTGGCAATATTTTGAGCTTCAAACTCCTTTGGGGAATAGTAATTTGGAATAAAAGAGTAGCAAAGGGAATGTAAATTCAATTTTAATTATGAAATTGTCCTTGAAGATTTGTCTTCCCATACTATTCAAACATTTAAAACACATCAATATGATCAAATATTAAAAAGGAAAAGGAGACATAGATCCAATAATAATCGTAAAGATAATGTTAAATGGGATTCAAAGTTTTTAGAAAGGAAATATGGTGATAGCTTATGATGACCCCAACCTATAAAAGTTTTGTGAAATTATTGGATTTGATTCCTTTATTGGAGTAACCTTGATGGGGTGAAGTTTCCAATGCCAGTTAGAAGTAAACTTCTTAAACCTTATACTAGCACTTGATTGATTTGTTATGTTATATCATATTAGGGTAGTTTTTGTGTCATGCATATTGATTTTGTATCCTTCCTTACTTTTATAATGTTGATTTAATTAAATAATTAGAAACTTGTTTTCTCTGAAAATAAAAGAAATGGTAGTTTAGTTTATATTTTGATAAATATTTTTTATAAATTTTTCATATTCCAAGGTGACGATATCACCCTATGACTAAATTAATAATAGTTTATGATAGAATCTAGCAAATTCCAAATTGATATAGGCTATATGTGTGTGAGAACCAAAGACAAATAGGATTCTCATGAAATTTTTGTTTGAGCACATGGATCATGTGCTCTACAATGAGAACATGTCCCAAAATTGCAGCTTGATGTTACCCATCCATATACATGGGTAACATTAGGAGAAAATTTTTTCTCCTACATTGTAGCTTGTCAACTAGTTCCATTGCCATAACACACAAAAATTTAGCCTCATATCCCTGTTGGGTTGAGACCCAGGTTCAGAGTTATCACGTAACCAATAAAAACCTCCAACTACTGGCCCTTTCAGCAGTGATCATCTTGCGCAAACCAAAGTCTCATCCGAAGCGGTATGGGGGGGTGTTGGAACCACGTTTCTACACCCTAAGGGAGATTTTTGTATGTCAGATCTAATCAGACTTACTTCAAATAATATAATAGCTCTATCCATGCACAATCAACAGATCTAACCCTTTATCAAATTACCACATAATACTTTAATATATTTTGCGCAAAATATACTTCATTTAGATCTATTTATCTAAAATAAACTAGTTCTTACTCATAGATTCAATTAACCATTAAAAAAAGTAAGTACACAATAAAATAACAACAAATAACAGATAATAAAGACAAGAAATCACATAAGAATCTAGGTTTGCAAAAATTCCTTCTTTATTAAGAGATATTTCAATTCGGTACAATTTATCTTATATGCACACAACAGTAGAGTCTGCACATAGCTCAAGACTTAGGTCTTCATGCACACAGCTAGTTGGAGCCTTTCTACCCAGACTAACCCAAACTTAGATCAAAACATTAATAGAAAACATCAAAGATACCATCATGTCCTTACTCAACTCAACCCTAATATATTTATACTATCATAGACGCACACATACCATGGTATCGAACCATGGTTTGCAACTCATGGTTTTTCCCTTAAACCCACTACAATAATTAAGGGACTTTGGCCTGCCCCAAGGCCCTTTTGACCATTTGCACGCAATGCGTATAAAAAAACTTAGAAAAATTTAACACAAAAAAGTACACTGTAGGGGGCCTCGCTCCAACATGCCCCCAACACAATATCGTGACTCGTCCCGAGTCACTACGGGGTGTGTTGATGCTGAAAGAGGTGACCTTTTACTGACATCTCTAGTTCGTTGCCATTTAATTATCAACTCGGGGTAAGTCTTTTTATTCCAAGAGTGTTTGCACAATATATGCGAGTTAGTTCATCTAAGAAATGTTCCTTGTCACTTATGAGGAAGAATTTTCTAACTTCTTGAGATTGCTTATCCTACAAGGGGTGGCTTGGATAGGTAAGATTCAGCAATAGGATTTTTCATTTATTTAATGGAATTAAATAGTGGTTTAACTGAACCGAACAACAATCTAGAGAAATAAAGCAGAAATTAAATTGAATTCGACAATAAACTGAACAACAATGGAATTGAATGGAACAACAGTCTAACTAAGCTAAACAGTAATGGAATCAAATTGAATCAGCAGTATAGCTAACTAAGAAGTAATGGAACAACAGTATAACTAGCTGAGTAGTAATGGAATAGCAGGATAACTAAGTTGAACAGTAATGGAACAACAGTATGACTGTTGTGAATTAAATAAATCGTACAACAATTAATTATGTAATTTTGCAATGGAGTTCTCTTTATGACTTAATTAATCAACATTGATTGATGGTTGAACACTTTTTTATGCTAGAAGAAGAATGCAATTCATAAAGAAAGATAATATTGAAATAAGCTTGTTCTATGCTATGTAATTCAAATGAAATGGTATTAAAAGAATTGGAACTATCTATTGATAATACAGTCTTGCCGTAAGTCGTAAAATACGATTGTGATTGTCCTACTTCAAGAACGCAATTTATAACAATCCTGAAGAAAGAGAATTGGATTTGTATTGAATGGAAATATACTTTACAACCGCATCAGATTCTTAAGCATTTGTTCTGCAACTACACAGAGTATGAAAACTTGCATGGAACTTCCAGAGGTTGGGCCCAGACCACCAGAAGCCCTAGCGAAGTAAAAAATTCAAAATATTATTGTTAAAAGCTCTAGATTACATCCAGTGATGTTACAAAAACACAATTAGATAGACTGTTTCTGATTTGTCTATTACATAATGAATTTCCTGTCCTGTCTCCGACTCCCCTTCTCATCCGTCCTTCGCCCTTTTAAAGGCGATTTCAAAAATGTGAAAGTATTTTACAAATGACAGCCCACTGCGCGTGGCTGTCGTTTGATTTCTTGGACTCGAGTTCATCTGTCTGCCTTCTGCTAGCTACTGGGAGTTACCGGGATTCCATATGTTTGCGTCTGTTGGTTGGCTTCCATTTCCTATTGATCTAGCCATTCTGCCTTCCTGCATGCGGAGATAAGAAAAGTCAATTTTCTATTACAAAAACATCCTTTTCATCATTAGTCTAATTGTTCTCATTTTCATAATATTTTATTATCTTTATTACTAATATGAAGAGGGATTCCCTTGAAATTATAACATAATTTGAAGTATTTACAAGGTGATAATCATACCTTAATTTGGGCCCAACATACTCCCCTGCTTACCTAGTTGCATGTCCTCATGCAAACATATGATTAAGATGTAGCTGCATTAAGGAGTAGGCAGGGTAGGCCTTTTCGTTGTATGATATGAAGCCTTGTTTTCGTTTCATGAGTGCAAAGGCAGTGCCTGTGGCTCCTTTTGGTAATTCGTAATTGTGATTATAATCCTTGGGAGGATGCCAGAGGAGAGGGTTTCTGTATCTGCATCCCAACCAGGAAGGCCCCATATTGTAAATCAGGCTACTGTATGAAAGGAATCTGGAGGCAGCAGCCTTGAAATTCCTGTAACTGAATGGCTCCCTATTCTTCACATTGTTTGTGGAGGCCATCCATCTTTTCTTGGTTGCTGCTAATCCCGCTTCACGAATTTCCTCAAAGTATTCTCGTGCATTTTCTATGACAACTTTATGGATGGGTCCCAGCCTACTCCTCACACCTAGCCTTCTCATGAAGTTTTTGTGCTAGGTGATCAGTTGCAGGGGTTTTGTAGGCTCCCCCCTGACCCATAAATCTAGACTATACTCTCTTTTTTGGAAGATGCCGTAGGCTTTGGCCCACCTGATCTGGTTTTTGGAAAATGAAGGGAAGGCTTGCAGCTGCACATCCCCTATGAAGGGCTAGGGTTGTTGTCTGTGTCTTTTTCTAAGAATAAGTTATGTATGTAAAGCTCACACAAGAGGCGCTGGACCTACTCATCCTGATCGTTACAACATTCGACAAATTCTTCTATGGTCCTGAAAGTAGTGGGTTTTCCTGCCTTGACAGCTTTACCTTTCAAGAGTAAATACCGTTCTGTTAGGAACAAGGCATAGTTGGTTTCCAGAGCTCTGCATGATAACACATCATCATATAGAGAGAAAATTGTAGAGAATTGCCTCTTAGCTTGCTCCACCTGCTCTTGTATCACTTTAACCTTTTCTTTCTTGGCTCTGATGTTGAGGTTCTGGTCCTTTTTCTTCTTGGTGGATTTACCCTAGGGGGCTCAATTTCGGTTCCGACAGGGTTTACTTCTAGTTCCTGTGCCTCAGGTTTAACGAAATTATCCCATGCTATCTGTTGCCTATCTATCTCATGAATGATGATTAGTTTTATTAGCCGCTAGTGACTAACCACTGCTTGGGGATTCTTGGCTTTCCTCAATCGAACAATAGTATCATGCAATACGGAATTCAAAAAGGAAGGTAGATTAATTTAAATTTTATGTTTAAGTGCAGCTAAAAGTTTGAGCTGTCGAGGTTTTACCACATCCCGACATCCTTTGCATGTAATAAACTTCTGGATGAATGCTGCTAGCTGTTGCCATGGTTGTTGTAAAGAGGCAGGGTTAATCCCTCTATTTTTTCGTTCCAACGGTTCATCCGGGTCCTGGTATGCTGCTACTGCTTCTCTCAAGAGGAGATGCTTTTCTGCCCATCTTTCTCCTTGCATTGGTATTCCAGAAACTTCCGCGATAATTCCCTATGTAACTGGTATAGTTCGGCCTTTAACTCTGGTTTTCCCTTCCTGCAGATTTTGCAGAAATTCAATTGTAATTCTCGTGTTGAATCCTTGTAGTCTGTGTACATATGTCAGTCATCCAGCTCGCTGGAGGATGACACTCGCTGCCTCTGAAATTAGAAAGTTTTCGGGCTCGCTTCGAAGGGTATTTCCTCCCATAACTAATATGCTCTTTTCCTTTGATTATTTTTCTTCTTGTCTTTGTTGTTTCGACTAGATTTTGTTTGCAAGCAGAAAAGTGATTACGACTCTGTGTAGATAATCTTCATGGCTTAATTTTAGTGTTCCTTTGGTCTTATCGATGTTTCTGACGAGATTTGTGCAGGGATTTCACATGCTTGCCAAATTAAGGCCAATTATATCCTCTCCCTCGAAGAAAGGGCACCCATGCCCTCAAGTACAGGAGATATTTGGTCGCTTATGAATGCAGACAGGGGAATGCTAGAATTTGGTAATGATAATCTGCGTGTGAAGGAATGGGCTGTTGAGTAATTATTAACATATGTGGAAAAAAGGTCAGATTTAGAAGTTTTCATAATTTTATCTTGTGCAAAAGTGACTGGAAAATGAGAGGAAATAGCATAGCCATTATTGCGATATGATGTATTTGCACGATTGAAAAGTTATGATGGAAGCAAGACTCGGTCAAGTAATGATTGGAATTTTCATTTTGAAGTTCAAAACATGTAAACATATCTTTGTTAGTTATTCTTATGGTAGGTCATGATTATTACTAATTCGAGTAATAGCTTGTGGTTGAAAAATGGAAGACAAGGGGTATATAAAAGCAATTGGCTATTGAAGGAGCATACTTTCATACCACAAGCAGAGCCACTGCTGCCAGCAGGCATTCATAGCCTCGACAGGGTTACTATTTTAACCCAAAAAATGAGCCAAGATCCTTATGTAAGAATAGTTGTTTTGCCAATTTTATGGAGATATCACCATGCTAGTATGGTGGCCAGATAACCATGGTACCACTCACTAGAGTTGTAGCAAAGTGATCAGGCCAGCTCGTGATGAGACCTCCTGTCCTTCAAGTCATTAAGAAGGTCATTACCCTGGTGTGGTGGCCATAATGGGCATGTCACTTGCTACACCCTTATGAACATGGTAGGCTCGCTCGTGATGAGACCCCCTATCCTCTCTTAAGATTTACATGTAAATGTAGTGCTTCCTTTTGAATTGTAACATATTGATCTATAAGGAGGTCACTGTGCTGGTGTGGTAGCCAGATAGTCACAATGCCATTCACTAGAATTGTAACAGAGTGATCAAGTCGGCTCATGATGATACCTCCTGTCCTTCTAGTAGATGAGAAGGTCATTACCCTAGTGTGGTAGCCATAATGGGCATGTCACTTGTTAAACCCTTATGATCATGGTAGGTTGGCTCATAATGAGACCCCCTATCCTTTTTTAAGATTTTCATAAACACATAATGATTGTTGAGGGAGGCTCATTGACTCCTTAAGAGTGAGGGATGGTGAAAGAAGCAAAAAAAACCAATACCATTAATTCCCTTTGTTCCATTTCTTCATGTTGTAGGGAGATATTACTTGAATAGTGAAAAAATATATATCATCATAAGGTCTTGTATTGTTTGATATCATATTTGAACTGTGGGTGACTTTAGCCTTTCATTTCATGTGTGCATAATGTTAGCTTCCTATTTTAAGAATTATAGTGCCAAAGGGTCATCATATTTGTAATTTTACCATTTTCCCTCTCTCTTCCAACTGCCATTCCCTACTCAATGTTACTCAATTATGAAAATAATGGCTATTTAAGTTTGTCGAACAACAGATGTTCAAAGATTGAGCAGCAGTTGTTCAAATATTTTTCGGCATTAAAAACACTCAAAAATGGCTGTTCAATTCAAATGAACAAAAACTATTAAAAAATGGAACAACAACGATTCCTGAATTGAACAACAAAAATAAAAACACAGCAATGAACAACTGTTTAGTTCGACCGAACAACAGTCGTCCAAGAAGCGAACAACAGTTGTTCAAGAATTTAACAACAGACTTAAAAATGTGAAATGACTGTTCAATTGTGGTTGAATTGGCAGTTGTTCTAAGAATTAACAGCATTTTTCCACGAATTGAACAACAAAATTAAAAGCACAGCAAAAAGCTGTTCAATTTGGTTGAACAACGACCGTTCAAAAATTGAACAGCAGCTGTTATCGAATTGAACAACAACAAAAAAAACATAGCCAATGGCTATTCAAATCAACTGAGCAACAACCATTCAAATATTGAACAGTAGCTGTCCGTGAATCGAACAACAAAAATGAAAAAAACATAGCAAATGGACGGATGTTCAATTGAACAACAACCGTTCAAAGATAGAACAACAACTGTTTTCAAATTAAACTGTAATAAAAACACAATATTACAAGGAAAATGAATTGCAAATGGGAAGAATGTACAACAAGACAAAAAAATTATGTACATTATTTACAAGTGATATTGTCAAACCTCTCATGTACTTGAGTTTGTGGGGTTGTCACCCCCTTGCACCACAACTTGTATGGTGGGATCGTTTCATGCCTGTTGATAGAAATATTCTTTCGTGAGAGGTTTGCGATAGAGGCGTACTCTGTGCCCGTTAACTCAAAATGTTGAACCAAGCCCATATATGGTGGTCAAGGTTACAGTACCATTGCTATGTACTTCCTGAATCTCATATGGACTGAACCACCTTGTTTGCAGTGTTCCTGGAAGGCCTTGGAATCTGGAGTCATAGAGGAGTGCCCAATCTCCTTTTTGAAATACCTTCCTTTTTGTTAGGTTTTCATGCCACTTGGCTGTTGTTGAATGATCATTGTGCGTTGCAGGGAAAGCAATCAAATTTTGTCCAGTTCATTTATTTGTTGGAGTCTTTTAGCTTGAGCTTCTGTTAAGTCCAATCCCACTTCCTGGGCTGTTCTCAGAGTTTTAATTTCAAACTCAATAGGGAGGATAGGTTCTCTCCCAAATACTAGCTGATATCGTGAATATCCATTGATATTTCGCTAGGTTGTTCGATAAGCCCATAAAGCTTTTGGTAGTCTAGTGGCCTAGTCCCGACAGTGGGCTACTATTGTCTTGGTAAGGATTACCTCCAGGACTTTGTTAGTGCTTTCGACTTTCCCATTGGCCTGTGGGTGGTAAGGAGACATAACTTTGTGAATGATATGGTGATTTCTTAAGGTAGATGTGATCTTATTGCCTATGAATTGTGCTCCCCCATCGGTTATCACTTCCCTTGACAAGTCGTATCATACAAATAGTTCAAAGAGAGACTTAATAACTAATTCTTCCGTGGCTCTTGATAAGGCCATTGCTTCTACCCATTCGGTGACATAATCCATGGCAACTAATATGTGGGCTTTCTAGTTTGATGGTGGGTTTAATGGCCCAATGAAGTCCAATTCCCATCGTTCAAATGGTTCCACCACCAATTGTGGTTGTAGTGGCATTTCATCAGCTGGGCTTGGGCGGCCTATTCTTTGGCAGCTATCATAGGCCTGGACATACTTCTTTGCGTCTTTGAAAATCGTAGGCTAATAATAGAATAATTGCAACACTTTATGCCCTATCCGTCATTCTGCGAAGTGGCCACCACAGGGTTCATCGTGACAGGCTCGTAAGATGTCATAGATATGGTCTTCCTTTATTCATATGCGTATGTGCATATCAGCCCCTGTATGGAATAGGTATCCTCCAATCCAAGAGAATCTTGTGTTGCACTGTACAATCAATTTTTATTCTCTCGCCATTAAATGTCTAGGTAGCTTCCCCATTGCCAGATAATTTGCCACATCTGCATACCATGGTGTTTTGGCCGCTACAGCAAACAGGTGTTCGTCAGGGAATTGATCATCAACTATTAGTGTGTCACCTTTCTTGGGGACTCTGGATAGGAATTATGTGACCACATTTTCCTTCCCTGGATAGTCTTTGATCGTTATATCGAATTCCTACAACAATAGTAGCCAACGAGTTATTCTCCCATTTGTGATTGGTTTATTAGCTAAATATATAATAGCAGAGTGGCCAGTATACAGGAACACTTGATATCCGGCTATATAGTGCCTGAATTTATTGATAGCATAAATGACAGCTAGGAATTCTTTTTTGGTCACTGTATAATTTAATTCGGCAGGAGTAAGGTTTTTGTTGATATAATAAATATCATAAGGCTTCTGGTCTTCTTCTTGGCCAAGGACTACTCCTATTGTTGTATCAGATGCATCAGAAGAGATGTGAAAGGGCAGTTTCCAGCTAGGACCTCGCAAGATTGGTGCTATGTAGACCAGCCTCTTCAAGTTTGTAAAAGCAGTGTCACATTTTTCAGTCCAATGGAATTCAACATTCCTAGTCAATGCATACAGAGGTGCAGCTATTTGCGAGAATTTTTTTATAAACTTGCGATAATACCCTGCATATCCTAGAAAAATGCGTACCTTTGTTTGTGTACAAGGTGTGGCCAAAAAAATAATTACCTCTATTTTAGCTGGATCTACTTGTATTCCACCTGTAGAAATGTAGTGACCTAGGATTACCCCCTCAGTCATTATCATGTGGCATTTTTCATTGCCTAGACATAGTCTAGTAGCAATACATCGTTCTAACACTTTTTTTAGCATTTCTAGAGCTTGATCAAAGTTTTCCCCATAGGGTGTAAAGTCATCCATATAGATTTCAAGTTATTCATTTATTAAGTCAGAAAAAATGCTAATTATGGCTCTCTGAATGTTGTTGGGGCATTACATAATCCAAACGGTAAAAATCTGTAAGAAAAAGTGCCCCATGGGCAGGTAAAGATTGTCTTATCTTGGTCTTTGGGAGCTATTTGGATGTGATTGTATCCGCTGAATCCATCAAGAAAAGAGAAGAACCGTTTCCCAGCCAATGTGTCAAGGACTTGATCAATGAAGGGAAGGGGGAAATGGTCTTTATGTGTTGCCTTATTTAATTCTCTGTAATTTACACAGATTCTCCACTGCCCATTCTTTTTAGGGATGACCACCAAAGGGGAGACCCATTTGCTGTCTGAAATAGGATAAATGAAATTTACATCTAACAGTTTTTGCAGCTCCTCTTTTACAACCTCTTTTAAATGCGGGTTTAATATTCGTTAGGGTTGTCTAACGGGGTGTGTTTCCTTATCAGTATAGATGTGGTGCGTGCACAGTTGTGGGTCCAAGCCCTTCATGTCTTGGTAGTCCCACGCAAATGCAACTTGGTGTTTCTGGAGGAATTTTATGAGTTTCTACTTTTGGTTGTCATCCAAGCTGCCATTAATATTCAAAACCTTTCCTGGTTCGATCTCAATAGGTATTATGTTATTAACAACAGTTGTGGAGATATATTGGGTCTTGAAGTCCATCACCGGGTCCTCTTGATCTTCATGTTCGAGGACTGTTTTCATCATTTGGCATTTCAAATTTTCAGGCTTGGGTGACTGATTCATAAAGTTATTAATCACATCATCATCAGTTTGATCCTTGAATTTGAGAGCTTCTACTAGTGTCAGAGGTGGACTGATGTTTTGCTCCCAATATGTATCTGGGTGCTTGTGAATTTTTACCGTGGGCAGGCTTGGTCTCCTCTAGCGATATTCATGCTACCTGCTCGACATCCTATGTAAGCATCTACTGTGGACAACCAAGGCCGCCCAAGAATAAATGGGTGCCCTTCCATCTTGTTTTTTGGATTAATGACTAAAAAATCAGCTGGGTATTCCCATGAGTCCACAGAGACCATGATGTCTTGCACTATACCTTCCGATTTGGTAACAAATCTATCAGCTAGTTCCAGAAGTGTGGCTGTAGCTTCTAAAGCTAATATGCCTAGTTTTTCACAAGCTCCTATAGTTAGGATGCTAATGGCTGCCCCCAGGTCAACCAATGTGTTTGGAAATGAGTGTCCAGAAATTTGTACAGTTACAATGGGGTTTCCTAGGTCTTCATATTTTATAGGTGATTCCCTACCTAACAACAAGTCAGATAGCATTCCTACCACATGAACTGTGGGTGCAGCCATTGTCTTCTTAATTTTTTTTTTTCCACATAATTCTTTGATTGTCTTTACATAGATGGGAATGTCTTGGATGGCCTGGAGAAGAGGAATTTTGATACAAAGGTTTCTTAATTCCCCCAATATGTCAAAATCTGGAGTGATTATAGGCTTGGGTAGGTTTAATCTCTTAGGAAATGGAGGCGGAGTCACCCTAAGTTATTCAGGTCCTTGTTGATCAATTATTTCCTTATCTTTACCTGTTTCCATTATATTAGTTAGGCTAGGCTCTGTGGAGGTTTCAACTTGGGACTAAGGTGGAGTTGTGGCCTCTATAGGTAATATGGTACATCCTATTCTTAACCTCAATTTGTTGCACTATTTCTGTTCGACATTGGGTTTTGGATTTTATATGATCTGAATTAGTTGAACCGGTCTGTTATTGGGATTAGGATTGGGTTGGGCTAGCAATTGAGGGCATATAGCAAGTGGCTAGTTATGCTGAATTGGGTAGGGAGTTGGCAATTGTTGGGTTTCTTCTCCTATTGGCACATTGGCCATTCCCATAGGTCACTTCCAGTTCCAATTGGTGTTTTGAGTAGGAGGGTTTGGCCATTGGTTTTGATACTGGACATTCTACCAATAAGGGGAAGAGCAAGGGAAGTTCTGCGAATTACTCCATGATGGAGTTTGCATAGGCCAAGGTGGCATACGAAACACTTGGTTTTGCCAATATGGGAAGGGGTTTTGAGTCTGCCAAGTTTTTGCAGGGTTTTGTTGGCTGAACTGTGGCAACGGAAAGTATTGAGGCATGTCTTGTGGTATGTCAGGTCGTGCTTGCCATTACCGACACTGATTCATTAAATATATTGGCTTTTTTTATTCTTCTGCTTCCTTGTAGATGGATTTCAACCTAGGACATTGGTCCATGGTATGATCCTTAGTGCAGATAGCACAAGTATGAACCATGTGTAAAGGACACTCCCTCTGGTCGTGCTTCTTCTGACATATTGGGCAAAAGATGGCTAGAATTTGTTATGCTATAGCTTGTTTCTTCTTGGCTTGTAAAACATCAAGTTGCGTTGTCAAAGTACCCAGGGTTTCAGTTTTGAAATTTTCTAACAGATTTCCAAATTCTATGTGGTTACATTTCCATCGGTCTACATAAGATCCTTTTTCATAGAATCACGCCCAACAGGTCTATTGCGTGAGCTACCCTGAGAGCATCTAATACATAAGGAAATAATCTCGTTGTATTCTTCCTGGTAAATATCTCACTTCCCCATTATGTTAAGCATCTCAACCCATTCTTCCTTCATCCCTTTAAGCATCGTGGCTTTTAAAATGTCCTTGGATAGCGTGGTATATGGGGATCTTTGTAAATTGTATTGAAATATTTCTATGTATTCCTCTAATGTTTCATTGTCTTTTGCAGACATGTTAAATATTTCGTATTTTAGGTCTTCGGTTCAACAATAGTCTTGGTATTTGGTAAGAAAAATATTCTTCATTTGGTACCAGTTGTTTATAATTCCCCCTCCTAATCCCATGAACCAGCGGAGTGCAGTTCCTTTTAAGGTAGAGGGAAATAGTTTTCATTTCTTGGGATCGGTGGTGCAGTCATATCCTCTACATAAGACATCAAATTCAAATAGGAATGCATCAGGATCTTCTATGCTTAACCCATGAAAGGTGGGGATGTTGTGTAAGGGAATGGCTTTCATAGGGGCATTGGCAGCATGATCAACATTAGGGTATTCTAATGTTGATGTCTGCCTCTGATTCTGATTTTTATTATTTCCATCTGATCAAAGAGGTGCCAGAAGTCTTCGGGAACTTCTTGATCTGGAGGAGAGATTCTAATAGGCTTGGGAGGCGAATGCAGTGGGGGTTTTTCAGCACTCCCCTGATATGGGATCCTAAGTACTTCTATTTCGATCACTTCTTTAGGGGACTTAGGTTCCGATATTTCTATGTGAATTCCTCCACTAGTTTCTCCCCTTCCTTGTAGGTTGTAAGAGCCTCCCTCTTTTCAAGGGTCAGTGCCTATATGAATGGCAGTCTATAGGCTTTTCTCAGACCCCTCTGTCTTGCAGTGAATCTCGGCGTAGGCTACAGATGGTGAGGCTGCTGCCTGAGGGAGTACATTAGGACTTTGAATGGAAACAGTTTTGGGTCCTATAGATGCCTGGGATTCAGCTTTCCTAATGATTTCATTTATATATGTTGTTCTTCTAAGGATCACTGGTCCTTTGGATTTTGAGGATGGTTGCAAATGATTTCATATTGTTTCTATCTTTTTCTTCCTAGACATAAAACAAGAGCACCTATCCTATGGTTTTTTGTACGACTTGTTGGTAAGAGGGCTAGAGGGCAAGCATGTTTCTTGTCGGTACACATGTTCTTATCTCTCATTTTCAATACCCAATTCTTCACAACAATGGAGAAAGATGAATAAAGGAGGTGACTCTTAACACTCTCCCCGGCAATGGCACCAAAATGTTGATGCTGAAAGAGGTGACTTGTTACTGACAGCTTTAGTGCTTTCCCATTTAATTATCAACCTGGGGTAAGTCTTTTTATTCCAAGAGTGTTGGCACAATATATGCGAGTCATTTCATCTAACAGATGTTCCTTGTCAATTATGAGGAAGAATTTGCTAACTTCCTGAGCTTGCTTATCCTACGATGGGTGGCTTGGATAGGTAAGAGTCAGCAACAAGATTTTTCATTTATCTAATGGATTTAAATAGTGGTTTAATTGAACCGAACAACAATATAGAGAAATCAAGAAGAAATTAAATTGAATTCAACAATAAACTGAAAAACAATGGAATTGAATGGAACAACAGTCTAACTAAGCTAAACAGTAATGGAATCGAATTGAATTAGCAGTCTAGCTAACTAAGAATTAATTGAACAATAGTATAACTAGTTGAGCAGTAATGGAACAACAGGATAACTAAGCTGAACAGTAATGGAACAACAGTATGACTGAAGTGAATTAAATAAATCGTACAACAATTAATTAAGTAATTTTTCAATGGAGTTCTCTTTATGACTTAATTAATCAACATTGATCGTTGGTTGAATGCTTCGTTATGCTAGAAGAAGAATGCAATTCTTAAAGACAGATAAAATTGAAATCATCTTGTTCTACGCTTTGTAATTCAAATGCAGTGGTATTAAAAGAATTGGAACTATCTACTGATAATAAAGTATTTCCGTAAGTCAGAAAATATGATTGTGATTGTCCTACTTCAAGAATTCAATTTATAACAATCCTGAAGAAAGAGAACTGGATTTGTATTGAATGGAAATATACTTTACAACCGCATCAGATTCTTAGGCATTGGTTCTACAACTACACATAGTATGAAAAATTGCGTGGAACTTCTAGAGGTTGGGCCCAGACCACCAGAAGCCCTAGTGCAGTAAAAAATTCAAAATATTATTTTTCAAATCTCTATATTACATCTAGTGATGTTACAAAAACACAATTAGACAGATTGTTTCTGATTTTTCTATTACAAAATGAATTTTCTGTCCTGTCTCCGACTCCCCTTCTCATCTTTCCTTCACCCTTTTAAAGGAAATTTCAAAAATGTGAAATCATTTTCCAAATGACAGCCCACTGTGCTTGGATTTCGTTTGAGTTCTTGGACTCGAATTCATTTGTCTGCCTTCTGCCGGCCGCTGGGAGTTACCAGGATTCCATATGTTCGCGTTCGTTGGTTGGCTTCCGTTTCCTATTGGTCTAGCCATTCTGCCTTCCTGCGTGTGGAGATAAGAAAATTTAATTTTCTATTACAAAAGCATCCTTTTCATCATTAGTGCAATTGTTCTCATTTTCATAATCTTTTATTCTCCTTATTGCTAATATGAAGAGGGATTCCCCCGAAATTATAACATAATTTGATGTACTTACAAGGTGAGAATCATACCTTGATTTGGGCCCAACAAGGTGGATGCCTTAATTTTCACCTTCAATGCATCATCAGAGCTCCAAATTTGCATGATGACTTCAATAATCTACATAGCGAAACTCTGTGCTTAATCTACCAATTTTTATGTTTTGGCCCCCTTAGCAGCAAAATTGATGTTGCGTTGAGTCTACTAGAGGCTTTTAAGGGCAATTTCAAGGTTCTATGACAGCTACAGGGCTTCCTTGGCCCAAAGTTTCATCCTTGTTTCCAGCAGCTGCTCCGGTGGTGCAAGTCCTCGTTCTCTGTCTAAATTTCCTTGCCCTCATGAAGTTTGGAAATCCTTTGCGCTGTTACCAAATTTAGTGTCACCATTCAGATCTCTGTAAACAAATGTTATTTAATTCTTCCTTAGCTTATATACCATTGGTTCATTATGAACATAAGTTCAAACACCCATGGATTCATCTAGAAGGGTACCACATTCTGCCACTATCGCTGCTACACTGTTAGTGACACCCTTTACCTCTGTAATGCGCTGCGCTTGGAATTTCGATGGTGTCTCAGGTTGGAGCTTCATCTGCAGCTTGACGATCTATTGTTCAAACTCTACCCAGATGGTTTGGATCTCTATGCATGACACTTTTAGTGTAGTGACCAAGCTCTCTAACTTCGTTGTTGGTGCGGTTGATGCAAGGACGGTGACCTCTGGTAGGTCACCACACACTTGATCAATAATTTCTTCTAATGTGGCGTAATGATCCTCATTTGCGTAGCATGCCTCTTGTGTAGTCTGTTGCTTCTTCTCCAACACTATTGCTTGCTGTCGAGACTCAATAATGCCTTGGAAGGCATGGGCCTCTTGGTACTGCAACTCATTCATGATCATGTTGTGGATAGAATAGAGCTTTATGCCAGGTAGCATCGCCAGGTCAATGTTAACCTTTCCACATGCTTGCGCAGTAGTGCGCAAGGTGGGCTGCTCAACTATAATGGTTGGCTTTGGAATCTGAATCATGCAGCTATCCAAGGAGGAGGGCATCACTACGTTGATTGGCTGCGCAATCATTTGACTGATGTTGGAAGCCCACATGCTTGCTTGTTGTAGGTGAGCTTGCTTCACACTCTCTTGTATCTCTCTCTCTTGCATATTTAATTCCTGGAAGCCTGACTATACTCCCTGGAGGACTGACTTGTATTTCACTTCCATGTCATTCCATATATCCTCCATGGTCAACTTTATCATGTTATCAATTTCTGTGAAGTCATCCTTGGTGAGGGTGAGGACCTTTTTTCCTACCAACTTGGACTCCTTCCTCTTTTTGAGTGGACCCACTGTGGCCTATGAACCTCGCTTAGTACCTCTAGTTGTTCGTGTCTCAGGTACCTTGGTGCCTTCACCATATTTCTCTTCTGCTTCCTTCTCCAAATTTGTCATTTCTCCCATCATAGTGGGCTCAGGTTATGCTTCATCATCCTTTCCTTTTTGCTACTTATCCTTGGTTGTGTGTGGTTTAGTTGGAGTCTTCAGCATTGATGAAGAGGTACCCCCAGTGGTGCATGACTCTAACTAGGAAAGTGGCCATTATGCTGTGACATGCAACAAGTCGTCCTTTGAGACCAGATATGGCAGTTCATACCAAAATCCTTCTACAACGCCCTTCACGCAGATGTGCATGTCGTGGAACATGGCTTTAAAGTTAGCAATATATTTATATTGTTCGTAGAGGGTCGACGATAACCTTGGATTTGACTAAATTGCTTGGAATAAGGCATAGTTGAACAACACCCAAAATATCTTGTTCTTTATGACTCTGGTAGGGATTTTTGAGTTTCATAAGGTTGCATAGCACGTGGCTTCACACATGTTGGGCTCAATGTTGGGGAATGATGTATCGTGCGACATCTTCTACCCAATTAATGTAATGAGGATCAATAACCAAGCATAGTAAAAATGCTTTCCTTCTTCATGAGCTTCATGCACATTGGCCAAAAACTCGGCGCATAGGTATTGAGATCAATTGAATTGCATGCCCTTCTCGCATAGTCCTGCTAGCGCAATGACATGGGCAATAACTTCCTTCAGCTGACACTTTTGCATCATTGTGCATTCCATGATCAGCATGCCCATCTAAACTATATGATCATTCATTTCATGCACCAAGAAACCCCAGGTATTGCACGAGCCTTTGTACTTCCCCTCGACATCCTCGGTTACCTTGAGCTCTTGGCTCTTTCCTCCAAATGTCGTCGTGGGGTCCTCCCCCTAGTCAGGAAAGTTTTTGATCCGATGGATCAGCACAAGATTGATCAGAATCGGCCCACCTATCCATAGGTGGTCATCATAGATGAGGGCAAGCATCTGGAGCACGCATATGACATTGATGGGGTTGTGCCTGAAGTGCGGAATGTGTAGGAGGTTGAGCAACCTAGATTTATGTAGGCCCAATGCCCAAGCCTTTGGTTCCACTCTTACTACCCCACCATCATAAGGTATCTGCTCTACGTACATGGTGGGCACAAGTTCTATGAATTTCTCCTAGTTTTCTAGGTCCCAGTCCTCCATCTTCAACAGCGGGATCTTTTCGAACATGTCACCTTCGATAGGTATGTTTTCTAGGAGAAACGATATGTTGATATATGAGTGCACCTTATCCAAATCCTTTGGGACTTTTACTGAGGCTTTGCGTGGCACAAAATACTCAGACAGCTGCGAAGTGGGATCAACTATCTCCGCAATGTCCTCTTCCATGATGATTTCGGAAAATTCCACCATAGGTTTCTTCTGGCACTCGACAACGGTTGAGCATGGCTTTGGGGTCTTCAGACGTGGTGACTTCCAAGACCCTGAGGATTTTCCCTTCTGTTAGCGTAAGGAGTCACTCGTTGACTACAAAGGAGTAAGACTTACACATAATATTTCATTCCAAAGTAAAATATTTTGAATGGTGGGATGGCTTCTTAAATATTTTGAAATTATTTCAACTCTTTTATACCTTCATGCATTTGGTAAGCTCTGGAAAGTATAAATTGTATGGACATGTTTATAGTATAGGGGATAAGATAGTGACAAATGAAAGGTGACAGATCCAAATCCTTACATAACACAAGTTTGATAACAGAAGTTATAGATGTGGAGAAGCAATCTGAAGGGTTACAGACTGTATTTCCTTCAATTGCAGAATCTAGTGGGTTCAAGAAGAAAGATAAGGGTAAAGCTCCCTTAGGCCAACAAATAGGAATCTCCAGGAGAAGAAAATTCCAGAAGATCTCAAAAGAGAAAAATTCCATTGCAAAAGAGACAACCACCAGGCCTACAAGGTCACAATCAACAGTTGACAAAAAAAAATATTTAGACAAGCTTGCAGAAGTTGCAGTTCATATGGAGGAGAGGTAAAAGGATGTCCCAATGAAGTATTTTTTTCCTATTATTATATTTTGGAACAACTCAATTTTCAAAAATTTTTATTCTGCACAAAAATTTACAAATATCTTGTTGTGCATTTTTTAAAAGGAAATAGAGCATTACTAGAAATTCCGGTAGCATTACATTTTTTTCGCAGTTACAGGTTTTTACAGGAAGTTCCGGTAGCATCTTTTTTATATGATTTTTGACATCTATCAATAGAATTTTCGAGCTAGTCCAAGGATGATAAGGAATCCTAATGATATGGACATGTCAAGTGATGGTTGATAAGTGGTTTTGAGGTTGTTAAATGACACATTTAATGAAGCTACATGGGTTTTAAAGAACCGAGATCATGGAGAGACAGATCAAGAGAAAAGTAGGCAGGTTTCCAACACACTTAGCAGCACAATTTGAATTGTCTTCTTTCTTCCTATCTACATCTATCTTGTTAGTTATATTTCAATAAGATATGTCTTTAAGATTCTATAACTCCTATGTAATGAGAGGAAGAGTGGATCCTTCTTTTTAGTAGAGATGGAGTTGGTGCTTCTCTCTATAAATATCATTTGTAAATACCATTTTAGGGTTGGATTTTGGTCGACCTGAAGAAATTTTCATAATAAAGAAAACTCCTTTTGTACCTCATGCTAGAGGAATTTGTGTTTCAAGGACTATCGAATGTATGATATGTTTCTCTTGTTATTTAATTCATCTAATTTATGAGTTGCAGTAGCTATAAAGTAAGATTAAGATAATTTTTAGAGTATCTAATAGTTAATTATCTATTTTTCAGTCTTCTGCAAATCATCTATATGTTGTGTAGATCATGCTAGTGAAGGTTTCATGAAGGATTTATGATATTATTTATGCATGTATTCTAATTTCTAAATGTTATTTATTTTACATAAAACAAAGTTTATGTAAAAGGCCACTGTTATAACTATGTGAATAATTTAGGATATGTTTATTTCTTAGACTGAGTATGAGTTATTTTTCACCTTTCATCTGTAACAATATTCTCCCCTATACTACAATTTTTCCATACAATTCATACTTGCCACAACTTGCCAAATGCATGTAGGTCTAAAAGAGTTGAAATAATTTCAAACTCTTTAAGAAACCATCCCACCATCCAAAATGTTTTACTTTGAAATGAACTATGATGTGTAATTCTTACTCCTTCGTAGTCAAGGAGTGACTCCTTGCACTAAAAACTTCTTAGATTGGATCGGTGTAGGGGTCTCTTCAGCCAACGTCAGAGAAGGTGTGGGTTTAGTGGTAGACATGCTGGGCGAAATAAGATGACCCAAAACTTGGCAGTGCATCTCCTCCTCAAATATCAGATCAAGGCTAGACGTAAGCTTCAGGAAATACGCAAAAGAGTAGAGAGAAAAAATCACACAAAAATCATAGAAAGAAAAGGGAACTAATGCGACTCTTCCGGTCATATTTATAGTGTAGCCATGTCTTAAATGATATTATGTTCATTAATGTAGCCCCATAAATTCTAAAATGGCTCCAAATTTGGCATAATATACTCAATAAATGCAGTTTATCCACTCCTAAAAATGGTAAGAACATTGTCTTGTCCATATTTATTGTTCCAACGACTATGTTCTGACACCTCTACAACCCAATCAACCTTTTCATGCAATGAATGCACGCGTGTCACACTTGTTTTTGCATCGCCCATCCTTGTTACATAGACCCATACTTCTAGCCATATAGTCATTTTGTGCGCACAACAAGAGGGTTGTCCCTATACAGCTTCAATAGAATTCAATTGACATACCCAACAAGGTTTTCTTCGCTTAATGTCACCAGCTATACCACACCTCCATTTGTGATTTCCTTGAAAATATATGGTCCGAGCCAATGCATATTGAACTTTCCTAGGTGGTGCACAAACTTGATATCATACAACAAAACCAAATCCTCTTCCTTAAAGACCTTTTGTCTAATGTGCCTGTCATGCCAAGAATTTTTGCATGCCTTTTTCACCTACTGAAGGAAACATGCAATGAACCGATCTTCCTCTAACGTGACCAACTGTAAAAATTGTTCTTCCATAATATCATTCTCATTCATAGTAGTGAATGCTGCAATGCGCAAACTTGGGACAATATACTCCATCAGCATAGCAGCTTCCTGTCCATACACCATTCTGAACGGTGTCTTTCTTATTAACTTCTTGCACGTGGTTCTATATGCCCAAAGAACTATAGGTATGGGAAAATCCCAATCATTTTGATTATCCTTGCAAACACTAGTTAACATGGTATCCAATATCTTATTAAAATCTTCCACCGCACCATTTTCCGATGGGTGATACGTAGTACTCTTATGATTATGATTCTTGAATTCTTCTGTCAGAGCTTGATTCGTTTCATTCACAAAGTGTGTACCTAGATCACTCATCAAAATCTTAGGTTACCTGAACCAATTACAGATGTTCTTGAAAATGAAGTGCGATGTTCTGCCTGCCCTACAATCCTTCACAAGCTTAGCCTCATCCCATCTGGTCACATAGTCTGTCACAGTGATTATGTAATGCACACTCATCTTCTTTTCTGAAGGGTCGATAGGTCGAACAAAATTAATTGCCCATTTGTAAAAATTTTGCAAATCCATTTTTGGGTGAAAGGGAATCTCATATTTGTGTGACAGTTTCCCTATCCCTTAGCATACATCACAAGCACGACAATATGCATGTGCGTCACTGTGCACCGTGGGCCACCATAGACTAGCACGTAAAATATTTTGTGCAATTTATTTCCTTGCATAGTGACCTCCTGCAACCCCTCCATGAGCCTTGGCTAAGATAACCCGTCTTTCAAATTCCAACACGTACCTTCACAGGACTTCATCTACACCCATTTTGTACAGCTGATCGGAAATTAGAGTAAAGTCAACTGCATGCACGACCAACTCTTTCTTCTGTTGCAACATGTATTTTGTGGGTACACTTCCAGTGGTCAAGAAATGAATAATATCCCTAAAGTGATCATCGACTACTTTGATGTCTGGTAAGTTATCTTCCTATTAGTTGGCTCTTCTCCAATTTCAATGCACGAAAGATGGTATGGCCCAACATTCAGTTTCCCAGGTTTCACAATTACTTCAAACTCATACTCCTGAAATAACAGCAACCATCTGCAGATCTTCCCCCCTAATACAGGCTTGTTGAAAAGGTAATTCAGAGCATAGTGTTTAGTAAACATCGTAAAATGTCCTCCCAACAAGTAGTGGTGGAACTTCTGTAGCACATAGACCATAGCCAATCATTCCCTCTCTGTGTTTGAGTAATTACGCTTCGTACTTGATAATTTCCTACATGAAAATGCAATAGTGTGGTCAATCTCCCTAGCTCCTAGTTGTGCTAAGACAACTCCCAGCGCGATGCAAGAGGCATCGACATGTAAATGGCATTCCTTTGTCCAGTCTGGAAAGACCAATATGGGCGGAGTGACCATCTTCTCCTTAAGTAATTCAAAGCTTTTCCGATATTCCTTGTCCCAAAAAAATGAGGCATCCTTCTTTAGAAATATCTCCATGGGTGCAGTGATTAATGCGCAACCTTGAATGAACTTCCAGTAATACCCTATATGCCCAAAAATTGAGCACAGTTGTTTCACATTTGCAGGAACTTCCAGGTTAACAATAAAAGCAATCTTTGTGGGATCCACCATCAATCCTTGCTGACAAACAATATGACCTACCAAGATTCCAAATGGGACACATAATATACACTTTTTCTGATTGAGTGAGATCTGATACTTCCAAAAAGTATCCAACATTAGGCGTAGACTCGACACATGCTTCTTCAACAATCCAAAGACATCCCAATCATCAAAGTATAGTTCTAAGAATTTATGGATGTATTATTTGAATGTAGCTACTACCATGCACGAGAAGATAGCTGGCACATTCTTCAAATCGAATGGCATGAATGTATACTGAAAGAATCCCCATTCTGTGGCAAAGGTAATCTTACTTCTATCTTCCAGCGTGATTCTGATCTGGTGGCATCTTAAGAAACCCTCCGTGAATGAGTAGGCTTCCTCTCCTCCTACATTATCCAGGATCTCATCAAAGAATGGGGTCAGGAATGGGTCATTTATGCAAGCATCATTAAATTTGTGCAGATCCATGCAAATATTATTTCTCCTTTGGTTTTCTTGTCCTGCACCACCATAGGGTTCATCCAAACTGATTCTTCCACTGGTTCTATGATCCATGCAACAACCATTTTCTCAAATTCCTCTTCGACATTTTGCTTATATTTGGGATTAAGCCTATACAGGCGCTGCTTCACAGGTCTCGCATCCAATTTCAAGGTAATATTAATCACCCCGAGATATCCTACTATCCCCTTCATCGTATAAAATTTCATAGGAAACTGGTCCTGATATTCAGTCAATAGCTCGAGAACCTTTCCCATCGTATCATCATCCCAATAATCCCCTATCTTTGCTAATTTTGGCTGTTCCTCTGAGCCAATATTGACTTTATGAATCTTGGGATCATAATGTTCCTTGGATCTTCCTCATTTTCTTCAACTGACAAATTTCGACAATTAACGATGTCCTTCATTTGCACATCCCATGCTAGAAAGGCGTGCTCAACCTTTGGTTTTGTGGTGTCAAATATGAATTCATAAATATACTGGAGTGCTTTGTCCAAGTATTTTAACCCACTTTCAAAACTAAAGGTCAAGATAAAAATTTCTGTCAGCGCATTCCATTCAATGGTTCCTCGTCGCAACTCAGTTTCAAGGTACCCTTCCATAGGAAACTTCCCCAAAGTGTGGATGAATATATGCACCCATTCTATCTTTGGTTCTTCATCCCAAGCTTCAGTCCATTTAGCCAAATGTTTGCACGGATCACCTTCTCTGGAATAGGTCTCTCCCATTCTAGTTTCTGGATATTCAAATCACAGACGCATCATGTGGGTGCATTCTTCCCAGTTAACCAAGTTTCCCTTGTGGATCTCCCACTAGCATGTTGGTGTTTAGAACAACGCTATATCAAGTGCATGGAACCTTTGTGCTTATGGCACAAATTTTTAAATTTCTTCAAAAAACAGGTTAACATTAGTCAGACCATCATAATAAGGCAATTCTTGTACCTCTAAGGATTTGCACTGAAGATCTTTTGTCATCTAATTGCAGCAAAGCGCAGATACTTCATGTAGTCATTTCAACCAATTCTCCATTTCCTCATCTCAATTTGAAAAGAAAGAGCTATCATTATCCCAGTTGATTCTTACATCGATTTTCGGGTTTATCCAATATTTGTCTCATGCAGTCAACTTATAGATATTATCGACATCATCTCCTGCGCACACCGGTTATGTATATCTTTCACCTTTTGCGGGATCTAGGGGGACCACAAAACTGGTTCCATTATTATCAAATACCATACTTTTGCACTTAAGATTGATGATTTCACCCATATCAATAGGCCAATCTAAACTCAATAACACTAGATAGGGGTCAGTATCATCTACAATATGTATAAATTCAAAGTCTGTGAGCACCCTTACCCCTTCAATATCTACTACTACCTGTGAAATTATTCCTAATGGGATAATATTTTGTTGATTTTCCATGCGCAGCTAGATCATAGCCCATTCCAACTTAGGTTCTCCCATTCACTTCCAAGTCTGCTTTGGTAAGACATTGGCATTAGATCCTAGATCCAAAATGACCTGATCCATTTCATATGCACTAATATGAGTAGTCAAGCACATTTCTCGTCTTTGTTTATTCTTATAGATCTTGTTAATAGCCTTCTGATCCATCTGGGGATGTTCTTTCTCTGTGCAATTGTCTATCAACACTTGGAGGTTCTCGACTACCTTCTTATTACACAAAAATTTGATACAATCATGTAGGAAGGGCTTTATCTATTGATCTACCCCGACCATGTCCATAAGTTTACCTGATGTTGAGGTGCCCGCTTCTGCGAAACCATTTTTTGTTGCTACAAAGGTATATTTTTCTCGTTCTAAGTTGAATCCTTCCTTCATTTCAAGTTCTTTTTGGATCCAGAGATAAATTTCAGGCTTTGTCCCTTTGTCTTCACTAGTGGCTACACCTCCTAGTGACAACATTCACACTTTGTTCTTCTTCGTGAAACTCAGCTCTTACCATCTGAATGTTTTGAGTAGGAGTCTGAATTTCATTTTCCTTCATATTTGCAATCAAAATAGGGCAATATTCAATAACATGATCAAATTGTCTACAATACCTGTAAGACTATCATGTTGGGTTTTAACAGTTGTGCGCATAATGACCCGTGTCTCCATAATTGTAGCAAATGAGCTGCCCCCTTCCTCGACTAGCTCCTCCTCCTCTTCCTCATCCTCTATTTTGGAATCCACCACACCCATACGGGGATGCTGGTGAGGTAGGTTAAATGTGCATCCTATATAGGTCATCTCAGTCAATCATCAAATCGAAGCTGCGAGAGTGTTGCTCGTCATGTCCCACCGATGACAAAAAAATTTCAAAAAGGTTGCTTAAGCTCAGGGATATATTTACCAATACTCCGGTAGAATTTTTTCATGTGCATACCCATAACTTAACAAATTTTACACCATAACATGGGAGTTCCACTTGGTCTAGATGCACTCTTCAGTGGGCTTGGTCTTCTAGCCTGCAGATGTCAATGAATACATGACACTGATCTTGTGACACCCAACAACTTTGCAGCATATACACCATACATATGTGTATGCCTCATTTCCCTTATCCTTGCGTAGACTCTGTATTTCTAAGTACACTACCTCCAACTCGCTCTGGATCTGCTGGGTCCTGATCTATGCAGCCGGTACGAGTGAATCTTTTAGATTCATTGAAATCTCTCTGGCTTCAGCCTGCATGGGAATTCTTTTTTTACTTAAGGGCTACGCAGATGCAGTAGCAGCATGGAAATAAACCACACTTTTTGTTGTGTGTCATCAATAGTAAATCCTCCATCTCTTATTGTGCACTTCAACCATTGATCTGTGTCCCATACAGATTCATTAAATTCTTGGAGAATCTACTTCAACTCAGTTACACATTGCGCAAACGATTTCAACCTCTTGAATTATTCTTTTAATGCAGCCTTCAGATTATCAATAGTTGCATTAGGGTTTGTTGCCACATACCTTATGTACCAATCCAACACGTGGTATTGAAAAGCAGTGGCCAGCTGTGCTTTCTTAACATCCTTAATATTAACCTATTGCGTTGTCCATACAATGTCAATAACAAACTAGAATTGGTTTATGTCTTCGTTCCCAATACCGCAGAAAGTAGGTAACCTCATGGAGGTGGCCATCTCAATGCCTGGTGGTGGAGGTGGAGGTGGAGGTGGAGGTGGAGGTGAAGTGGATGACTTGTTAGAGTGAGATGAGTTCATGAGTGGAGTGGATGGGATATAAACTACGGCCAATGACCCAAGACTATCCTAATCTTGCAATACTTCTTCTTCAGAGTGTGCAGATTCACCAGAGCTACTAGTTTCGGATTCCTCGTCACTTTCATATTTAACTTTGAGGGGATTGTAAACAAAACCTCCTTCTAGATATACTCTATAAGTTCTTCCACCACGCGTAGTTAGGCCTCTACAAGACATTCACTCAATATCGCTACACAGAGTACCCTGTCCACACAATAGGATTTTAATCCATAACTTTAGAAGGCACATGAAATTACCTCTAGGACCTTTGAAAAACCTTCGTTCAACTCCAGAATATGATACAAATTTATCAATAGTGAATTCAATCACAAATCCTCCCAGAACACTATCGATCCAATGATCTACCGTGCAAGTGATCTTGTTGTTGTACTAAGTGATTGCGTCATCCTTTACGTAGGTTTAGAATTTGGAATGTTGAGATAAACACTCATGCAGCCCGGTTGAAAAGGAATTAAAGAAAATTCTGTGGAATTCTATGTAGATATACATTTGTGCCCAATCATCGGTAGATAATTTAGATCTTCTGTTCTCTTGGATCACAAATTCAAGTATCTTGTTATCGAGCCACTCCTATAGTTTGTTCCACGTCAGATGCAACAACATCAAATCTCCCTCAAAATGATCCTGGTCCCAGCAACGGAACCATTTGTTGGGTTAATGGGTCCTGACCTAGGTTCGGAGTTATCACGCAACCAACAAAACCCTCCAACTATTGGCACTTTCGGTATTGATCCGCTTGCACAGACTAAAGTCTCACCCAAAGTAGTGTGGGGGTTCCTAGAACCATATTTCCACACCATGAGGGAGATTTTTATGTGGCAGATTAATCAGAATTACTTCAAAAAATATAACAGCTTTGCGCATACACAATCAATAGATCTAACCCTTTCGCAGACTACCACATAACAATTTAGTATATTTTGCACACAATATACTTCATTCAGATCTATTTATCTAACATCAACTAGTTCTCATGCATAGATGCAATTAACCATTAACAGAAGTAAATATGCAATAATAGAACAAAAAATAATGGATAATCAAGACAACAAATCACATAATAATCCAAGTTCACCAAAAATTCTTTCTTTATTAAGATATCTTTCAATTCAGTACAATCTATCTTCTACGCACACAACAATAGATTCCACACACAACGCAGGACTTAGGTCTTCGCGCACATAATCAGCAGGAGCCTTTCTACCCGGACTAACCCAGACTTAGATTAAAGTGTTAATAAAAAACATCAAAGATATCATCGTGTCCTTACTCGACTCAACCCTTACATATTTATACTATCATAGACGCACACATACTATGGTATAACCATGGTCTGAGACTCACAGTTTTTCCCTTTAAGCCATTACAATAATTAAGGTACTTTGACCCACCCCAAAGCCCCTTTGACCATTTGCGCATAGCATGTATATCAAACTTAGAAGGTGGGTCATTTACGGTGAGGTACTTTAACCATTTTTTCATTCAAGTGATTTCATTAAATGTTTAAGGCATATAGTAAGGATCATAGGTTTAAATTAGATTATTCATTACTATTAGTTGTGTACTTATTATCTTACTTCAACTTGGTGGTTAAAATGCATCCCTATTATGGTTTTACTATCGTTAGGGTCTTACTTTCAATATCTATGAGGGGCACAAATAGGAGGCTCTGATGACGATAGCAGCATGTGTTATTCATACCTAAAGCTTGTCTCCACTCCCAATGTTTGTTATCCCACCTTTTGATTGATTGTTATCATTCACTCTTACTATTTCCTTATTAACCTCATCCTTTGATAATAAGGGGTTTAATATACACAAGATTGATATAGCTATAAGAAAATACAATCATGAGCTAACTATCAAAATGAAAATAATGGAAACGGTTGTAAAACAAGAAAAAGGAAATTGTAGCTTGAGCTCTACCCCCTCTTATATATCCAATTTACCCTAATAGTTTATGTGCATATCATAACTATCAAAGTAAATGGAGTTCTGAGTAAATAACCTAACCCTAATGAAGTGATAAATTGGACATTAGGAAAGGGGGATTATATTATCATTATTATATGATAAAACAATAAATATTGTTAAACGAGCTATATAAAAGTAAGAAAGAAAAAAGGAAATTTGGGGGGCTTGGGAAAACAAAGCTAAAGGATGGTAACTCGGGAAGCTAAGTGCTCCCTCTACAAAAATTCTCATGAAAAATTTACATATCCTAGTGTAATACTAAGACTACTTTCAATGAAATAAAACTCAATCCGTAACACCTATCACTCGAAAATGTAATTTGAAAGGGTTGGACTAAGAGCTATTCCTCTCCTTAGGGTTGGAAGCACCTAATAAGGTTATGTGATAACCCTCCCATACCTAAGCGAATTAACTTATGTACAATCATAATCTAGTAGTTCATTTAAAGATGATACTTGTAAAATTACTTTGATGGATTTGACATTACATATGGTCTACCTTGATAATTTTATGGTTATGTTACCCATGATGTTGATCTCATGTGATTCCTTGAGTACGTTAGGTGATTCTTCTAGTTATAATTGGGATCCCTTGAGGGATGATATTATGTTTCTTCTCCAACACTTTCTAGGTTATTTCTAACCACATTCCTTGATCAAATAAGACACTTGATGATAGTCGTTGGATTTATTTTAGGAGCATTGGTGCGAACATGGAATTAGCATAGATGATGTGACCCTCCTCTATCCATAGGACCTTTGACATGAATATTTGATCCTAGGAAATTTACTTGAGAGATGGTGCACCCTTAAGATGACTAAACATCCCCATGCTAGTATTGTACCTTCTTCATGGACACTGTCGAGCCTTTGTTTTGTCTAAGTTTTCCAAATATTTTTTCCTGGAATCTCTTCTGTCATTATCATTTTTCATATTTTGATCTATTATATAGGAATTACGAGGTAACATGCTACTATTTGATGAATTTCCAATGCATTTAATGATTTAAAATAATCTATGTGGAAAGGTCACTGATGATGTTTATGTGGAGGCCATTCCTTTGACAGGTGTACAGTTGATGTTAGATCAATATAGTTCCTATTCCAACAGCATAGTTCATGTTCATGTGGTGCACTTATTTTTCCCACCTTTAAGATTATCATATATCTAGTTGTCGTGAGGAGAATTAAGAACATGGGTTTTGTGAAGTGAAGGTTCAATATGCTATGGTGTTCCTCTAACTGCGCCCAGGTTCTTCGAAAAAGCATGAGATTCATATTCAAACATTGCTTCAACCTTCTTCTCTGAAAAATAGATATTCCTATGCACGAATAAAAATGATCCTACCAAATTATTTTTTATTTCCATATTATTAAATATTCCTGAATAAGTCAAGAATGCCTTTACCTTATATAATATTTGGATCAGATTGTAATTCCAAAAATAAAAATGAAAATATATGAAATTAGATCCATTAGTTTTGTTTATGGTGGGGATTTTCATACACATATGTGACAGGAATGGTAATGAGAGTTTATAAAAAAATTAATAGGAAATAGAGGAAAGCTAAGGGATAAATACTGTTGTTTTAGTGGGATGATCCTAGAAGGGGACCACTCAGAATAAGATTTTCACTATTTTATGCTCATGTAACAGACTTCAAGAGTTAATATAAGTTGACAATCAATTTACATTTACTATCTTTGAGATTCTTGGAATTGTGATTTAATTTTTATAATGGAAACAAGCTGGGTGGTTTAGGCTCACCAACCAACCTGTTGTCCCTTGCCTCTTAGGATTTCTTCTGTTACATTTTGATAGATGCATAGTGTGGGGTTATGATTTGATTTTAGCAAACATATGTGGTTTAATTTTTACATCTCTTGTTTATGTTAGAGCTCAGTGTGTTAACTCTCTGTAAGGATTTGATTAATCATTACATATGCATGATTACCTCTATGGAAAGCTTAAATGTGCATTGATCTTCAACAAATCATGGTTTCGATAAAATCATGCTTGGTGATTCAATTTACTCGGTATTTACTCTGATCTTATTCTCCATACAATGATATTTCCTTTTATTTACACAATATTTCTGTTGTGAAGACAACATTTAGTTATCAAGCAGTATGGGTATACTCACCAAGAATTCTAGTTTGATATGATATATCATGTATTTTCTAAGATTATATGCAAACTTTAAATCGTTATTGTGAAATTGATTCCTCTTCTATGAAATACCTTTGAGGTATATAGGACTTTGATGCTATGTATGTATATTAAGATTGTGCTGACAGAGTATGGTTATAAGTTGCATTTTACGAGTTCTTTTTGGAGAAATTTGATATAATGTCATATGAAGAATTTCTTGACCTCGATTTGTTGTGGTGATATCATAAGTAGAATAAAATTTAATGTCCTTATTTTAAATGAATTATCACTAGTGGATCTTTAACACAAAAATAACCAAGGTTTTACAAGAATGACATTCACTTTGATCTACCTATTATGAAATAAAATTTTCCTTTACACATGGTTTTAATATTGTTTTCTATTCCAGGATCAGTATGAGAAGAGATTTTTATCCTATATGTTGGATTGATATTACATCTTGTTTCATTTTTCCTGGGCTAACATAGTGTAGTATTCTCATATTAATTATTTGAGACCACCTCTCGTTAATAGTTTTTGCAGGTCATGATTGATGTCTTGAGAAAACCTTGCTGTGCTTTATCATAATTTAACTTTGCAAATTTTTTATTTTTAGGAGTAATGTATATACAATCTATATTTATTTTAGTAATTGTACCTCTGTGTTGAAATAGCATTCAATCATTTTATAGACTAGATTAAGGTTCGAATCTATATGAATGACTGTGTCTTGTTTGTCTAAAGAATGTAGATAATTTGAAGATTTTGAATTCTTTCCTTATTTTCAACATAGCAAGTAATCCTTAAGATTAATTTAGGATAGTGTTTCCCTTTCCATTTATAGAGTGGATTGTCGGCCTGAAGTTTTGAATATACCTTCATCCTCTTGTCCCCTGGATAACTAACATGGGCTCTCTGCAATATTTTCTTAACCCAAAAGAGGAGCCAAGAGTATGATATTCATGTGTTCTCTTACTTTGAAACTTTTGTTTCTTGAGTGATACCTTTGAACTATTTCCAAGAGCTTGATTGATAGTAAAGAGGTTTCACATATTTCTAAGATCTTCTATGGAATTTATTGTGTTGTGCCTTGAAGCTTACACAGCTTGGATTGACATATTATATGTTGGTATATTAATCTTGCATTTATAATTATCAACATTTTGGCGTTGTTGTCGGGGAGTTGCTTATGTGAATTACTTTGGTAACCTACCAAAAATTGGTTTGCTCCTTTATCTTGTTTTCAAGAATTTTCTATATAATTTTGAAGTATATTCATGGAAAGGACCAAGAAACTCTTGTCAACATAGCATTGATAGTGAGAGAACCCCTGAGTACATGTTATAGTTCTTCTTGACTGTGTTCCTTTTATGCATTCTTGTTTACTTTTCTGAAATAATTTTGGGTGTTAAAAGACCCCCCTTTATGAAATAATCCGTGTGCTAACAGGATTCACTAGCTAGTAGGAAAGGAATTACAGGCAACTTGATTAAATATGATACTCCAAGAAATTTCTTAAATTATAGCAACAATTAGAGTCTTCGCTTCTCAGGAAGAACAACTTTTTGCAGTAATCATAAACAAATCTATTTCCACAGTAGATACAAAGGATTGTCTTGGGAAGATTGAAGAACATTGTATCATATTTGATGAAGAGATACCATTAGAAGACGATATTTAAGATCCCCAACCATCCTTATTAACTAATCTATCCAACATATTAGAAGACAATAAAAAACACTTGGAAGATTATCATGACATGATAAAGGAGGATACATTGATTGTTACTTATGAATAAAATGACAAAGAATATGTGGATCCCATGGAAGCTTAGTTTCAAATAATTGTTGGAACACATTCTTTCTTCATCGTTAGGAATCCCTTAGCATCGCATCAGTTAATGCAGTTGGTTCCTCATTTTTTGGTATTTTCTCAAATATACTTTTCAAATTTAAACATGAGTAGGATTGTCATTTTTTTATGCACATGGTTGCATTGGAAGTAATCCTACACTTGAAGGAGGTCTCCCGCATTTTAGGATAGGGTAGGATAGAAGGAATAAAAAATAAATGAATGCATCCCTTATTGTAAATAAAGTTCTTACAACAACACTATTAAGGCTGCAACTCCCAAATCCTATCTATTGAAACTTCATTTAATTACCATTGGTTGTTAACATGTGCATCCGTGGTATGTTTTGTCAAGTATGATTCACGTCTAATACATCATGATTGTGTAAGGTGACCATGATTGATTGGTTGGCTTCCTTTTTTATTGACTGGTGAAGATTATTCATTAATTTACTAAGGGGGATTTTTCATCATTATGTTTGTTACTTCCAAGTCATAAGCTTAAAATCCTATTTCTGGCTTAGTCACTCTAATGAAAGAACCCTAGCATGATTAGCTCGAGATATCTTTTAGTCATTATCTGAGAATGTTTTCTTTAAATGAGTCATTCGGGTTTCAAGACCAACCAGTAAATATTATTCATTAAAACCTTTTCACACCATCCCTCTCTATTAAGGATAAGATATGCCTCCCGATCTATTAAGTAACATATTGATGGTTGATTTTAATCAAAGTTATTTTGAAATAAAAGGATTAATTAAAGGATAGGAGGTTTCATTACGATATGACCTTCCAAGGTCATGGGTACTAACGAGAATGACATTACCACTACTAGTCACCAATCCAGGGTAATGACTTTCAGTTGAAAAGTTGGAAGATAAGAGGTCTCATCACAAGTTGGCTTGTTCATTCCTAGTAGTTCTTATGGATGGAACTGTTGTTAGTTGGCCACTAATACAGGACAGTGGCCTTTAGTTAATTTCTAAACTAAATTAAATGCTTTTAAATGACTCTGAATATATATCTAATATATGGGACATAGTAACTATGGTGGGTTAAAAGGAATCCCTGTCAAGGCTATAAATGCCCGTGGGAAACTATGGCCATGTTTGTGGTATTAAAGGTATTTTTACAGTATGATTTACTTGGTCATCTTTGTCTTTCCCTAAAACTCATTCTCTTATATATTGGAGAATGGTTGTATGATATTTTAGGTATTGTGCTTTGGAGTTATATTTTACAGAAATAAGGAAATTTTTCATGGATGTGGAACCCTTAGTGCAGGTAATTCTTTGTGCCTGAACAAGAATAGCTTTAGTTTTGCACCTATATGAGAGGAAGATTTGGAGTGGAAAATAAAGGATTAGCTAATTTATCTGGGAATGTATAATATTTCCCTATTTTATGTTATCCTTCTTTGATACCATCACATTAATAGTCATGTTTTTACATAATGAGGTACTTAGAGGGATGAATTACTGATTGAGTATTACTCAAAATATGCTTGGTAGATAACAATGTATTTCAATTACGGATGCATCTAATAAGAATTACATAGTCTAGGCGTAGGCTTACTATAGTAGGTGTAGGATTACTGTGGCAATTGTTGGATATATGTAGTGTATTCTTCTTGAAAATTGTATTGTTCCAACAAGAACATTTTTAAAAATAACATTCATTTATGCTAATGATAAGCCTATGATTACAGGGAACAAACAATGGAAATTTTGAAGTACATATGACAAATCATGAATTTTGTTTAATAAAAACAACATGTATGCATTGTTTATCCTGTTGATGCAAGGGAATTTGAAATAGAGTCCTTTTGAACACTTCAAATTTATTATTGAAAGAAAAACATGTTAGAGATATTTTTGCATGATGGCCGTCCTTGCACATCAGAGATGCCCTCCCCTGATAATTTTACTTTCCTTGAGAATTGGAAATGCTCACCTTTGATTCTTTTATGAGGATCATAATATGGTTTAAGTTGACTCTGTAATGATGATGTTACAGAATCGATGAGCACCTCAACGCTCTATTGATTGTTATGGTGATGAGGCTTAATTTATTGTGTACTATTATATTTTTCTTCCTTAATGATGATACTTCATATATTTTTCGTGATCCTGGTGAATGATGGACCATAGAATTCTAAGTGTTTTTACTCTTGTATTGGTTTTTACTACTCGAGGAAGGTATAGTGTGTCCATTATTCCCTAGACATCCTTCACTCCCTATTATTTTCCATTATTTCCATGAATATATTTTTGTTTTTGTTTATGGTGTTATCATCATATGTCATAGAAAGGTTCGTATTTAAGTATTCCAATCTATGCCTTAGACCTTCAGCAAAATTTAAAGGATATTGGTACACTTGATTTATGGGAAAATATTATGATGCATTGGAGTCATATTGAAATATTAATGCCAAGTGTTTCTGTTAGGACTTCTTAATACTATGATTTTTTCCCTGACATTGTAATCATGATCGTTACATTCTTGGAATATCATTTGAGACTGTCACTTCCTGTTGGGACTATTGATATGGAGATGCTCCCAGTCACCTCGTACTATAATTAATTATTGTGATGGTTCCTATGCACATTGGTTCAATGCGGTTGAATGAGGCTTGCCTCTGTTGCATGCAATCATTTTTCATGATTAAATTTACCCTTGTAAGAACACCATTTCCATCCCCCATGATTATTATATATTTCTTTCAGGTACTGGCTCCATCAAAATGACTTATCTTATCCAACACTCATTTTGAGTAATTATGTTATTTAACTGAAGGACGATTCATCTTTCCCAACTTTGAGACTGTTCTATTCCCTATGCTATTTGAGTATGTCACTCGTGCATGTTAGGTTTACTTTTTTCTTACCACTAATCTCCCTATTCACCCCTAATTACATATTATGTGTGTAATCTTTAAGCCATGAATAAATTGAAATATAACTGTCATGAACCATCATCTATGGAAGAGTTAGAGTGAGCACATTAAATAGTTTAAAAATAAGGCCATGGATAAATAATTGAGTGCATAGTTTCTTAAAGAAGTACATTATACATATGTTGATTAGGTGAAAGGAATACTGCACTCTTGGATTGAAGATGAACTGTTTGGAATTTTTCTCATCCTTCAGAAATATTTGACATGTGAGGGAAGGTATGCGACAACATTTCTAAATCACATTGGGTTGTTACTGCATTTACCGGAGAGAAGAATACCAATGTCCCTTATTTTTTTCTAAAAAGTTTACAAAATATGTCAAAAGGGGTTAAAAGGGTTGTTAAGAACCGTAGGGCTAGTATTTATCATTATGGGTTTATAGAATTGTTGATTCTGGATGAATTAAGGGTTAGAAATGATAGCTAGGATAATTTTTTACAGCGGAATGGGTTTATAATAGTCATTGAAAAATAAAATTTCCAACCTAACCTTGAAATGCATGAGGCATAAAATATTTTAAAGAGTAATTAAGTGGATGCCATATTCTCCTCATACCCTAAAAATTCAACGAAGAGAAAAATTGAAGCCCCTATAACTACACCATTTGAACCTCAAACCTTTGTCATGGGTCGGAGGATTACACGAAGTATGATGAAGCCTAGTAGACCTCCTTCAAAAACCCTAAATCCTAGAACAATTGATTTGGATCCATAACAAGAGGGAGAAGAATCAAAGTCATATATTGTATGTAACTCTGATAAATGGAGAGATAAACTTCAAAGGTTTGAATAATTTACGACGTATTTTATGTCTCAAATTAAAAATCCAACAACTGATACAAATAAAATTAACAATCCTATTGTAGATACAAATCAATTTAAAGCCCTCCAAAAGAAATAAATCAATTTGAAACCCTTATGTCATAGGTAAATACAAGATTTGATTTTTCAGTTGATCCTCCTGTAGAAAAAACCATTAATGTTTACTCTACTAATAAACATAAGTTAAAGTATCCCATTGATCTCTTTGTAGTAAAGAAGAAAGATAGGACAATCAAGAGATTGAAGGGGGAAATAAAAGAACTGCGTTCCCTTGAAATATGTATGCAGGAGGAGAATGAAAGGTTGAAGGAATGTAGTGCTAAAATGCAACATAAGAATGATAGGTTGGTTAGGAATAATAATAAGCTAAAAATGAAGTTAGGGAATCACACAAAATATCTAAACGATATGTTTTTCACAATATGATATTGAAGAGGAAAACTGAAGAAGATAGAAATAGGGCAGGAAGGAATTTAAATATTTTAGTCAATGCAACTCGGCTCTAGTACAAGGCCACAAGCTCACACTTTTGAAAATTTTGGCCTTTTTTTTTCAAATATGATGCAATATGTTGTCCTTGATGGAAACCTTCTTGACGAGTTTCCTTTTGATAAGCAACCTATTTGTTAAAGATATAAAAATTATGTTTCTACAGGTCAGTTCAGATGTGACAGAGAAAGGAATTCCAGTAAGTGCCAGAGAAATGAAACAAGAAATATTTCTCAATGTATACGCAAGTTTGATGAAGGCAACCCGTGTATGAAGGCAATGTATGCGCTACTTGGTATACAAGAAACCCGTGTATACATCTAGAATTAGTATATACACAATTTTTATGAAGAGAAGTCGCGTATACATGCAGGTATGAAGAATCCAAGTCACGTATACCTTTTGCACGCTAAAATTATGATGCCAAGGGGCATTACCATGGTATTAGCCCATAGTATTGAGCGTTGTATCATCTATTTGATTTTGTCCAAGAATATCGTCGACACTTGTGTGGTTTTCACTCATGGTATTGATAAAGACTAATCCTATATAAGGAGAGGAAGATCATAGTGCAAAGGTATGCATGTGTAAGGGCGGTTATTGAATACTTCTCTCTAAAGTATATCTGCATTGGATGAACTCTGTTTTATTGGTAGATCTAAATCTATGATGCACCCTTGGATACAATGATGGATCAAGATCTCTAGACCTGAAATGAATATGTACTTGTATGATCTAATTATGTGATGTGTGAATCTGGGACCTGGCGCATGGTTACTGAAGTGAAGTAAATAAATCTGGGTAAGTTTATAGATCTACATCTTTCCATAGTAACAACATTTATATATCTATACACTAGTTCGTCACAGTGAAAGAGTGTATACACGTGGCTTTGTCTCAGCCAATGTGCATATGGAAGTCAGGGTTTTCTAAAGCTTGCTGGAGAGGTTATCTATTTATTTACTGTTGTATTTATGTTGTGTGTCAATGAAATCTTCATGAAGATATAGATTTCTTGAATACTGTATATGCTGCTAAGTTGAATATGTACAAATCTGATCAATAAGTGAGTAAATATGTTTAATGATGACCGACTCATTAAGGGTTCTGCAATACTAAAAAGACATCTGAATGAAAGCCTCATATCTAGTTTTGAGACTGATCATATTATGAAAATTCAATATTCTCAGATCTATACGCAGGTTGGCGTGAAGGAAAGCACATATACACGCGGGATCAATAAAGTAAAGTTGCATATCTATTTTAAGATAATGAATGATCAGGGTTGAGATTGATTCTACATGCTGGTTCTGATATTTGGGTTTATTATTGTGTTTTGGTTACAGTGATCTCACTGTTCTGATTGAAATTTGGGTTAAGTTTATTGGTGTTTATCTTTATGAAGTGTTGTGTTGAAGATGTGGGATCCAGTGTGAAAATTGATGAAACGTGGTCGGCAGTGGTTATGAGGGTTGAAGCTGTCAGTATGGAAGTAGAAGATTCCTGCTAGTATAAGCTGGTGTTCTGATCAGGGGGTTGAAGCTGCCTTCCAGTAGTGGCTGGTAAACGAGTTCAAGGGGTTGGAGCTCCCTTCCAGTAGCACCTGGAGAATGAGAGAAGGTTGCAGCTTTCTGTATGTAGATGTCTGTGTACTGATATGAGTCTGCATCAATACAATAACGTAAGCAGTTTCCCATATAATAAATATTGAAGACAGAGACGACAACATCGGTGGTTTTCTCCTAAATTGGGTTTCCACCTTGCAATATTGGTGTTCATGTGTATTGCTTATGTGTGATGATTTATTCTATTCTTACTGCACATGCTTACTACTTACTAAAAATCTGATGAATGAATGATGCACTAAATAATTATATGCATAATAATATCTCTGGTCATACTCAATTTTGCTTAAAGATATTCACGTGTATATGCTAGTTGGGTTCATTAACGTCACGTATAGAAATCAGAAGGAAAATTAAAAGTTTTAAGTAAGTTATAAGTACTAATTCACCCCCCCCCCCTCAGTATTTTTCCCAACAATTGGAATTATAGAAGGTCCTTCTGAAGAAGATTAATCACTAGAAGGAAGATCATCTAAGATGAGAAATCAAGATGGGACAACATCTATCAGGCCTCCTCTCTTCAACAGAAACAATTTAATTTTCTGGAAGACAAGGAAAAGATCCTATCCTCAGTCTATTGGAGCAGATGTATGGGCTATAGTTGAAGGAGGTTATCAATATCCAACTTCAGTTCCAACAGATTCATCCGCAAGAAATAACTATGAAACCAATGAAAAGGTGGTCAATGCATTATTGGGAAGTTTGACTGAATCAAAATTTGTCAAATTCATGTAGTTGAATATAGCAAAGGAGATGTGGGAGAAAATAATTCTGAGCTATGAAGGTGATGCCAAGGTAAAAAGTTCTTGTTATAGCATCATTTTTCACCCTCATGTGATTCATGATTGTCTCTATCCCCTTGGGCACCTATTCCCACAGACTTGAACAAAATTCATAAAAAACAGTGTTAAAAATTTCATACGCGGGTATGCCCAGAATTTTCCGCGTGTATACACGAGTCCATATCTACTTTTCCGCATATGCCATTAAAATCATTAAAAATATATATATAAATTCCCTATTTTCGGGCTAGGTTGATGGTTACTCCAGTAGTTCAACCACCCCAGCATGTGGCCAACTGTTTCCAACTGATTGAAACTACTTTGAGGGAGTATAAAAGCCCCTCATGTGTATGGCCTAAGGGAGAGAGAAATTTTATAGATATTATACTCTGTTGGAATCCTAATTCAAGTTTGATTTCCTATGCCTCCTACACTTTCCCAGATTTATAAAAGAAACCCTTGTTTCCTGGAGATGTTCATTAGTTTATATGACATCTCATGTGCACAAGTCTTGAAGGTATCTTAGCGAGGCAAGGGCAGGACGGATCTGGACGACGGTCTGTTCGAAGATCGTGGAAGGATTCAAGTGATCTCTCCACTTTTTATTTCTGTACATGCTGTTCGCAATAATGAAGAACCATCTTGTTCCTGAACTTATGTGTTAATATCTCTTTGCATGTGTGAAAATATTGATTATTAAGCATTTATTATTGTTTATATAATGTTTCACATGGATTACACTAACATTTAGGAGAAATATATGCTATATAACTAGGTTTCCGTGCATGTTCTTTCTTGTTTTCCAGGTTGAAGAGGAAGAAGGGTTGCTGGGGGTTTGGACCCCGCGGGATCTACATCGAACGTAGGACTAAGGGTGAGTTCTACTATCGTTGTTATCTAGTTTTTAGCATTTAAGTGTGGTTGTGTGTGAGTCCTTCTGAATAGCATGCCCTGATCTATGGAGGTTTTGACCCAACAAACCTCTAGGGTGTTTTTTCTCGAAACAGAACTGGCGACTCCGCTGGGGATCACATTTTTGTGATTCCCCTGTTGGGTGGTTTCAGCTGTTTTAAAGGTTTCCAACAATTTGAATCATTATTACCAGTCTAGTTAACTTTTTCTCAGTCAGACTGAAGACCTGGTTCTTTATCCAGGCTTGATCTTTTTTATTTTTCATTATTTACCTTTTCATACGCGAGTTTGTCTATACACAGACGCGTATACACGCATTTTGCTTCAAATAAAGTCACGTATACACGGGTTTCCCTTGACACAGTTGCGTATGCACGCTTGTTTCAAAACTATCAAGTAGCGTATGCCTGGGAAAATTTTGAAATTTTTGATTTCTTGACTTTTTAGTCTTGTCTGCCTATGGAGACCTGTTCCTGCAGTGTCTTTATATCTTCTGGATTGTGTTGAAAGTGGTCATTGGTCTTTTTTTTCTCTCTTGTTTGGTTGAAGACTAGCTTATCTGGCAAATCTTGTTTTTAGTGCTCGCATTTCTGGTTCGAGTACCAAGATCTCTTTCTGGGGATTCTTGGTTGTTCTTCTTAATCAGAACAAAGAGCTTTTGCTCATATACTCTTTCCTCATTTTATGTTTTGCTTTGCGCTTTGATTTTTTCCTGCTTTTGGTTAGTTTTCTTGAGTTCATTTGACTAGGTCTTGTTGCAATTTTTGAAGAGTCTTTCTTGGTTCTTTGAAGTTTTTGTTTGCTGCAAGGTTGTACTATTCTTTTGGGCTAAGTCACTGAGTTTCTTGTCTTCTTTTGCTCATATAAATCTTGCTACTAAAGTGGCACTATAAGATTTGGAGCATTTTTGAATTTTTTCTTGAAATTCAGAGTTGTTTGGCTTGGTAATTGGATAGTGTTCTTGGTCTCTTCGAGCTCTTCTTTTTTATAAAATTCAAAAGCTCAAAAAACATTTTGTTTTGTCATTTGCTTTTGTTTTTCATTTTTTTTTTCGTTTTGTTACACCTTTTGAGCTTTGTTGAGGTTTCTTGCCTTTGGTTTTTGACTTGATTTTGGAAAGGAATTGTCATTGGTTTCTTCCTCTTGTTTTCAAGCATATTTTGATGTCTTCATATTGAGAGTTTCTACTTTTGGGAACTAGTTTTGTGGACGATCAAAAAGTGATAAAAACTAAAGGATTGTTGGGAAATTTCTCTCTACTTGGTTAGGATTTGCATCTTAGAATTTGCATGCTCTTAGTTATTTGCATTAGGTGCACTTAAGCATTTGTAGTCTTTTTCATAGATTTTGCGAGTGTGAGTTTGATATTTGAAAAGAAAAATATATAATCTCGTAGAACCCATGTAGAAATTTATTTTCATCGAAAGGCAATTACTGCATGTGCATGTAGTTTGGTTTTCATTAATTTCTTTTCTACGTCACAAAACACCACGAGTTTCATTTCCGTATCCTTTTGACTTAATATAACAGCTGATTAAAATAAGCGATATAATTTAAAAACAACTAGCAAGTTTTTTAAGTATCATACACCAACTAGCTAGGTTGTAGGGCCTTGGATTAGGTGAGTGGAGAGTTAACTCTCCAAGGCCGCTCAAACAAAAACATAGAAGTTTATTAATTGAGCGAAATCCAACTCCATTAGGTGGACCAGGAAAGCTCTCCTCCAGAGAGTCAAGCGCGAGGGGAAGTGAAGGCCGAGAAGAGAGATACCCCCTCTCTAATTTGCTGGATCTGACCTCAAGACCATTCCACCCGGCTTCTGACACAGATTGGTGCCCATAGTTTCTATTCCTAGGTTCCACATAGGTGACTGCGGGGGGGAATACTCATGGTACCTGAGGCAAATGTCGTATCACTTCCAGTAGTACTTCTGGGGGGTGCCCTTGCGAAGCTTGGGTACTTGTACCGGCAAAGGTTGTTGTTAGGAGGTCGGCGTAACTGTTTCTATTACCTTCGCTAGTAGGCCTGGGCCGTAATGTTGGGTGTGGAGCTTGATTATCTTGTTTACTTTGTATCACAACATTGGACCCCTGTACCTTAAAAAGGGGCGACAACGCCGCCGGAAATTAATCACTGCCGTGGGGGGTCCAGGGGGGGCGGCAGCGCTTTTCGGAGCCCCCCCCTGGCGGGGGTTCAGGGGCAGCACCCTCGAAGCTAAAAACAGATGTAAAATTTCCTTGTAAAAGTATAGTAATTTCTAGTCAATCTGGGCCGTTCATTAGGCAAATGATCTGACGGTAGAAGTTATGTTTAGATTAGGGTTTTTTGCCCTAGAAGGCAACCCCCTTGTATATATGAGGGTATTGTATTGCGGCTGTGTATTATGTGTGTATTCTCGGAGCGAGAAACAGAGAGGGAGACTGTGAGAGAGAACAGAGGATATTACAGCGGATCTGCTGTAGGTTTTGTCTCTTCATTTTTGCTGGATAATAGAAAGGAAGGACTAGCTGTTCGAGGTGGACGTAGCCCAAACTGGGTGAACCACGTATATCTGTGTCTCTATGGTTTTATGTGTTTTGTGTGCTTGTATTTTCCGCATATTTTATGTGTTTCATTGCTCTGTAATATTTAATTTTCTAACAACTGGTATCAGAGCCGAAGGTATATTTGGTTGATAAACTCGCAGGAAAAAAGGGTTCCTGGTTCGAGTGGGAGCAATGGCGGACGATGGTAAGTTTAGGGTCGAGAAATTTAACGGCCAAAACTTTGCGCTGTGGAAGATGCAGATGGAAGATTATCTGTATCAGAAAGATCCGTACCTACCATTGAGTGGAAAAACAAAGAAGCCGGTGACCATGACAGACGCGGAATGGAACATTCTCGATAGAAAGGCACTCAGAACAATACGGTTGTGTCTTGCGGCGTCAGTCGCCTTCAATATCTCGAAGGAAACAACAACAGAGGGTTCGATGCAGACATTGGCGAAACTGTATGAAAAGCCCTCGGCCTCAAACAAGGTATTTCTTATGAAACGACTATTTAATATGAAGATGTCGGAAGGTGGATCTGTTGCAGACCATTTAAATGAATTTAATACAGTTACCAGTTAGCTAAGTTCTGTAGGGGTAAAAATTGATGATGAAGTTAGAGCTCTGTTATTCTTGTGCTCATTGGCAGAGAGTTGGAATGGTTTAGTAATGGCCATTAGTAACTCTGTCTCTGGATCTAGTACTTTAAAGTTTGATGATGTTGTTGGTGCTATCCTTAGCGAGGAAATGCGACGGAAAAGCTCCGGTGAGACATCAGGTAATGCTTTGAGTGCAGAATCTAGGGGAAGAAGAATGGAAAGAGGAAAGAGCTCGGGATATCGCAGTAAATCAAGGAAAGGCAGATCCAAGTCCAGATCGGGGATAGTGTGCTGGAATTGCGGAAAGAAAGGACACCTAAAGAAAGACTGTAGATCTCGGAAGGGAAAAGAAGGAGACACACAGCAAGAGAACAATCATGAAGCAAATGTGACAGGTGATGTGTTACAAGATGCTTTGATTCTTTCTTTCGAAAATGTTACTGATTCTTGGGTTGTAGATTCGGGGGCTTCATTCCATGCCACACCTGATAAGAAATATTTTCATGACTATGTTCAAGGAGATTTTGGACAAGTTCGTTTGGGTGATGATAAACCCTGTAAAATTGTTGGAATGGGTAAAGTTCTTGTAAAGCAACAGAATGGAAACCAATGGCTACTAAAGGAGGTAAGGCATGTTCCAGATCTGAAGAAAAATCTGATTTCAACAGGGAAGTTAGGCGGTGAAGGTTGTGTGACAACTTTCACAGATAAAACTTGGAAGGTCACCAAAGGAGCCCTGGTAATAGCAAAAGGAGAAAAGGTTGGTACATTGTATTATGCAATGGTATTTCTAACTCTGTTAATGCTTTAACTTCCAAAGGAGCAGATGCAGCATTATGGCATCATAGGCTCGGACACATGAGTGAGAAGGGAATGAAGATTCTTCACTCAAGAAATTTGTTGCCAAGTTTGAAGAATGTTGATTTGGATTTCTGTGAGAATTGCATTTATGGAAAACAAAAGAGAGTCAGATTTCTCAGAGTTTGGAAAGAAAAGAAGAGCGAAAAATTGGAGCTTGTGCATACAGATGTATGGGGACCTGCTCAGGTATCATCTCTCGGTGGCTCTTGTTATTATGTTACTTTTATTGATGATGCAACTAGAAAAACATGGATTTATTGTATTCAGAATAAATCTGATGTATTTGATACTTTCAAGAAATGGAAAGATTTGGTTGAGATTGAGACAGGAAAGAAGTTGAAGTGTCTCAGATCGGACAATGGAGGTGAATATTGCAGCAAAGAGTTTGATAGGTACTGTTCAGAGCATGGAATTCGTAGAGAGAAGACAGTTCCAAGAACACCACAAGAAAATGGTGTGTCAGAAAGGATGAACAGAACAATCATGGAGCATGCAAGGTGCATGAGATTGCATGCAAGATTGCCTTTACAATTTTGGGCAGATGCTGTAGACACTACTGTTTATCTAATAAACAGAGGGCCTTCAAGTTCCTTGGATGGTGGTATTCCAGAGGAAGCATGGACAAGTAAAAAGGTAAACTACTCTTTTTTAAATCCTTTTGGTTGTGAGGCCTTTGTCCATATTAATAAAGAAAACAGAACAAAGTTTGAGGCAAAATCAAAGAAATTTACCTTTATTGGATATGGTGTTAATGATTTTGGATATCGCTTATATGATTATTAAAATCACAAAACCATTAGGAGTAGAGATGTAATATTCAATGAAAATGTCTTATATAAGAATCAGTTGTAGGAAAAGAAACAGGAAAAAGAAAGCAAGTAATACACAGTTCTTGATGAGATAACTAAAAAAGTAAAGGTGCCTGAAAATAATAATAATCAACAACCAAAATAGCAACAAACACCACAATAGCAACAGGCACCTCAAACACCTGAAAGTGGTGTTAGAAGATCTACCAAGTTAAGTAGACCCCCTGAACGATACTCTCATTCATTATATTATTTATTGTTGACTGATTCTGGTGAACCTGAATGTTATGAAGAAGCAATGCAGGTTGAAAGTAGGAAGAAGTGGGAGCTAGCCATGGAAGAAGAGATGGACTCCTTAATGCATAACCAGACTTGGGACTTAGTCAAGTTGCCTGCAGGTAAAACTACATTGCAGAATAAATGGGTTTACAGGCTGAAGGAAGAAGATGGAGGAAAAAAGAGGTACAAAGCTAGACTTGTGGTGAAGGGTTTTGCACAAAAGAAAGGTATTGATTTTGATGAAATATTTTATCATGTTGTTAAGTAGACTTCAATCAGAACTATTTTAAGTCTTGTAGCAACGGAAGATTTGCATCTTGAACAATTAGATGTAAAGACAACATTTCTCCATGGAGATTTGGAGGAAGATATCTATATGCAGCAACTAGAAGGATATGAGGTCAAAGAGAAATAAAAACTAGTGTGTAGGTTAAAGAAGAGCTTGTATGGCTTAAAACGGGCTCCAAGGTAGTGGTATCTAAAATTTGACAGGTTTATGGCTAAACAAGGTTATACTAGATGTCACTCTAATCATTGTGTTTATCTAAAAAAAAATGATGGCAACTATTTTATATTGTTATTGTATGTAGATGACATGCTTGTTTCAGGGTCTAACATGCATGAAATAAATTTTCTCAAAAGAAAATTGGTAAATTCATTTGCAATGAAGGATTTGGGAGCTGCAAAAAAAATCCTTGGTATGAGAATAACTAGAGATAGGAAAAATCGCAAATTAACACTGTCTCAGAATGAGTACATACAAAAGGTATTGAAAAGATTTAATATGCAGAATGCAAAACCAGTTAGTACACCTTTTGCTAGCCATTTCAAACTTAGTAAGAAGATGTGCCCAAAGACCCAAGAATACATGGATTATATGTCTAAAGTTCCATATGAATCAGAAGTTGGAAGCTTAATGTATGCAATGGTCTGCACAAAGCATGATATTGCACATGCAGTGGGAGTTGTAAGCAGGTACATGAATAATCTAGGAAAAGAACATTGGATGGTAGTAAAATGGATTCTCAGATATTTGAGAGGTACCACAAATCAAGCATGAGCAATCCTTGGTAATCAAACATTGCTCTAGTAATACATGTATATATGTGGACAGTAGTGACAATAGGAGGAGTACTCACAGATATGTATTTACCGTAGGTGTAACAACTGTCCACTGGTTTCAAAAATCCAAAGTGTTTGTTGCACTTTCAACAAGAGGCCGAGCATGTTGCTGCTACAAAGGCTAGTAAAGAAATAATTTGGTTACAAAGGTTTATGGATGAATTGGGTAAGAAGCATGACATGGGAACATTATATAGTGACAGCCAGAGTGCCATTCATCTCGCAAAGAACTCAACATTTCATTCCAAGACTAAACACATACATCTCAAGTACCATTTCATACGTTCAGTATTGGAAGATGGAGAGTTGAAGCTGGAAAAGATACACACTAACCAGAATCCTGCAGATATGCTAACAAAATTTGTAACTAGGGAGAAACCGAGAACATGCTCTGCTCTGTCTGGTTCTAAAGGATGACGATGAAGATATAGCAATATCTGTGTCCAAAGAGGAGTCATTTGCCTGAAGAAATAAAGCAATGCAGGAGTTAAAGGCCAGCACCGCCTCCAAGTGGGAGATTGTTGGGTGTGGAGCCTGATTATCTTGTTTACTTTGGATCACAGCATTGGACCCCTGTACCTTAAAAAGGGGCGGCAACGCCACCCGAAATTAATCATTTCCGTGGGGGGTCCAGGGGGGGTGGTAGTGCTTTTCGGAGCCCCCCTAGTGGGGGTTCGGGGGCAGTGCCCCCGAAGCTAAAAACAGATGTAAAATTGCCTTGTAAAAGTATAGTAATTTCTAGTCAATCTGGGCCGTTCATTAGGCAAATGATCTGACGGTAGAAGTTATGTTTAGATTAGGGTTTTTTGCCCTAGAAGGCAACCCCCTTGTATATATGAGGGCATTGTATTGTGGCTATTTATTATGTGTGTATTCTCGGAGTGAGAAACAGAGAGGGAGACTGTGAGAGAGAACAGAGGATATTACAGCAGATCTGCTGTAGGTTTTGTCTCTTCTTTTTTGCTGGATAATAGAAAGGAAGGACTGGCTGTTCGAGGTGGACGTAGCCCAAACTGGGTGAACCACGTATATCTAAGTCTCTCTGGTTTTATGTGTTTTGTGTGTTTGTATTTTTTGCATATTTTATGTGTTGCATTGCTCCATAATATATAATTTTCTAACACGTAATTATCCCAGACTACTTTCGGGAGGTCATGTTCTTCGCTTTCTTGTATTTTGGTGTCCGGTCCTAATCACCCGGAGCAGAAATACCTGAAGGTTGTTTGCTTGATTGTATCTCAGAGATTTTTTGTAGTGAGTGCTCTTTGCTCCTACCTTGCCTAGCTTTATACTTTTTTGAGTCTAATTAAAATTTGTTAAAGTGGATGATCAAGTGCCTCGTCGATCGAGGAGAATCCGGGGGTTATCTCTCAAGAGTCCAGAGCCTTCTTCAAGAAGGCGTAGGAGTAATTTAGCAGGTGAATATCATCCTGTGGCATCTGACGCAGTGGAGAGAGATCCTCCGCAAGGGATTGAAGGTTTTGTAATTGGCTCCGGTGTTGGTTCTGAGAGGAGCGTTCTGCTCACCTCGAGAGTCTTATTTCTGCAGGAAGAATAAGTACAAGTAGAGGAAGTACCTCAACCCTCTGAGTCACTTCCATCTCCTCTTCCTCCTGATTATCCATTCGTTGTTGAGTAAATTGGACCTAAGTCTGCAAGACCAGAAGATCCTCCATATTATTCATACCTTTCGATGGCCACGACTGGGAACACGGCTTCAACTGTGAGTGCTGCAGGCATTCAGACTCCTGCTTCTGTAGAAGGAGGAGGCACTATTGCTATATCTTCGATTGCTTCTAGTACTGCTGTGTTTGGCTCTGGTTTCACCCAAGCACATGCTTCTCAATCTGGTCCCTTTTGTTTTGGAATGCCCACTAGTGGGATTCCTTCTTTTTCCTTTTCCACTGCTGCAGCTGGATCTACACCCATGTCTTCCATGGCTAGTGGATCAGCTTCTTTTCAAGGGTTCCCCTTCGGAACTGGGCATATTCCTAGTTCGAATCCTTCTTTAGGGTCCTTTTCGTTTACTTCTCAGACTCAGAGTTTCAACCCTTGCTCTGGAGGTCAGAATTCGACTACTTTTACAGGTTGCAACCTTGTATTCACTACAACGGGGGCAGGGAATCAGTTTTATGCTGGTCACCAAGGGAATGCTTCTTTCCCTTCGCCGAGTGCTTATCAGACTTTTTCCCCTCTTTCTAATGCCTGGAACCCCTATCAGGGGCTTTCCTCTTCATTCAATACTTCAGGAGGGGGAAATGGTCTGGTATTTGGTAACTCTGCGTTGGGAGGAGGTTCTTCTCCTTTTTCTACGAGTTCTTTCTGGAAACCTGGTGCCTTATAAAATCCAGGGTATTCTTTTCAGAATGTAGGGAATTCATCCCATCAAGGATGGAATCCTCAGGCTCCGCCTCATTTACCTTTTCTGGCAACGTTAAACTTGCCAGATCTGTCGAAATTGACGAATGATCCGATCCGGTACAGTTCGGGGTGGCCTTCGGTCCTGACCAAACTACCTTCAAACATTCCAAAGTTTGAAGGCAAGAATGGAGAGGATCCGGCTGATCACATCACCACTTTCCATTTATGGTGTTCTTCTAACTCCCTGATCGATGATTCGATTAGGTTGAGATTATTTCAATGCACCTTAACTGGAACCGCTGCCAAGTGGTATATTGAGTTAACTGGGAGCAGTTTTGCTACATTTGGAGATCTGGCTGTTACATTTCTAAATCATTTCCAGTTGCCCGTCCGTTATGACACCGGGACTGAACTCCTAGCTAATTTTAAGCAGGACGACGCAACCCACATTTCTAACCATATTCAGGAATGGCGGAGAAGGAAGAGGCTTATTAAAGCTAATATTCTAGGAGAATTCCTTTTGGAATGGTTTTTGAAATCTATGCAGTCAGATATTTCTAAAGATGTATCCCTGTCTGGGGTATTTTTTGAGGAACAGGCCATTTTTAGGGCCCAGCAGCTTGAATTGATATATTCTCAGTCTGGAGTCCATCATAAATATTTGCCCAATGCTCCTCGCTCCAAATTAGATTTATCCAAGACTAAGCCTGGTCCTCATGGTGATGGACTTATTGGGTCGATCAATAGTGGTGCAGCTAACCTGCTTACTCAATTGCAGCAGTTGTCTATACAATCTGCTCCTTCTGGTCAGGCTGTGCCTGCTGAGTCATCGCCTTCCCAATATTTGTCGGTAAATGCCATCCAAACTTCCGATCCTAAAGGAAATCAACAATCCGAAGGGAAGAAGAAGGGATGGAATAATAAGAAAAAGGGCAAGAATGGGAAGGGTAATGCAAATAAAACCAACGAGCATGTTGGTGAGGGTCCAAAGGATAAAAAGAAAGTGAAGTTTCCATGCAAGTTGTGTGCTAGAGACCATCTTACTCACCTTTGCCCTAAAATTCAAGATGCGCAGCGCTTGTTAGCTCAGCAGGGTTCTTCTAGTTCCTAGGCTATGTTGACAAACCCTTTTCCCCAAGGGCAACAACTAGTTGTTGGCGCGAATCAAAGTACTGGGGCTTCCTCTGGGGGTACCCAGGAAGGGGAAATTCCATCAAACATATACATGATCAGTGCTCATGTGGATGTCGCCATGAGATCCCCGTGACTATGGTGAAGAAGAGTCTTCGAAAGCTAAGGGTGCTCCCAATGCTACTGAGCCGCTTCATATTACAAGGCCTACTGTTGAGCCTATACCTCGGATGCCAAAAGCATCTACTAAGCGTACGATGATTAATCCAAATGCTAGGGCTGCCCAGAACTACTCTATTGTGGAAGATCTGGCGCAAAGTCCTTGTGCCATGTCGGCTCTTGAGGTGCTCCAGTCTTGTCCTTCTCAGCGCAGCGCTCTGCTTACTGCCATTGGGGCTGTTGATCCAAAGAACTCTCTTATGATTACATTTGATATGTCTAATTTTAAAAATAGACTCCCTCATCATATGGCTTTTCATATTAAATCGTCGTATCGAAAATGCAATATTTTTCGAACTTTTGTTGATGAGGGTGCTTCCACATGTGTGATGTCTCTCACATGTTGGAAGGGAATTGGATCTCCCGCATCTGTTCCATCTGCTACTCTTCTGACTACGTTTGACAGTCATTCTCACAGACCGCATGGTATTTTCCCAGCTTTTCCTATCTGTGTTGGGGGCAAAATTGTAAATATAGAGGTTGAGATAGTTGATGCAAGCTTGGACTACAACCTTCTGTTGGGGCGAAACTGGATTTATGAGATGGATGCTATTGCATCCTCATTGTTTCGGATTATTTGTTTCCCTCACGAAGGGAGGATTGTTACAGTGGACCAACTGGACTGTCCTCCTGTAGACCCGAATGCATCTACTGACTCAACTATTCCAAAATTGGATAATACTAAGGCGCCTATTGAGAATTTAGGGGTTGGAATGTATTCTTCCTTGATGGGTACTTTTGATATTCCACCTCCTACGGTTCATATAAATGCAATTTCATCCTCCAGGGCTCCTCTTCGAAGAGAGTTCTTTAGAACTCATTATTTTTCGGACCCTTGGACCTTGCCTTCCCCTACCGCCACATTAGCAGAAGGTCAAGTGGGTGGAATGGCGTTTCCCATGTCTGCAGCTGAGATTGCTTATCATTCTATTGTTGACTCTGCAGAGTCCATCCCAGCTCCTCTTTCACATGAAGAGTTGGATGGAGATGTGGCTCCGGCTTGGACACTTAGTTCTTCTTCTGCCCAGGATTGCCTTGATACCACTCTTCCATCTGAAGAGGCCATCCTGGAAGCTATGACTGGTATAGATAGACCGTGGGATGATTTGCATCATCGGTCTTACTTTTTACCTGATTTGAGCGAAGTTGAAACAAGTTTTCCAAGTCCTCCATCTCCTGGTCCTGTTCGCCCAGTCCTGAACCCTTTAGCACCAACACAGGTATATGCTGAAGGGAACATGGCTGTGATTTCTCCAACTATCCCGGTGAACATTTCTAGGGATCCCAATGTTATTGAGAATGTCTTCATCGGAGCTGAATGTTTCCCTGAAGATATTCAGATTTACACCGATCTCTTTAAAGAGTATAGGGATGTATTCGCTTGGTCTTATGAGGAAATGCCTGGTATAGATCCATCTATTGTCCATCATGAGATCAAGAATTATGAAAACGCTAAGCCGGTGAGGCAAAAAATTCGTCCGGTCAATCCTAGGAAGGCAGCAGCTGTCAAAGCCGAGGTGGAGAAGCTGCTCAAGGCATGATTCATTTTCCCTGTTCCTTTGACTGAATGGGTTTCAAACCCTGTTCCCGTAGATAAAAAACAAGGAACAATTCGAGTTTGCATTGATTTCAGAGACCTTAATAAAGCATGTCCTAAAGATAATTACCCCACACCATTCATAGATCAGATCATTGATGAGTGTGCCGGTAACGAAATTTTCTCCTTCATGGACAGTTTCTCCGGATAAAATCAGATTACTATCCGTCCTGAAGATTAGCATAAGACTGCCTTTATTTGTCCCTGGGGTACTTTTGCTTAAAAGAAGATGCCTTTTGGTCTTAAAAATGCTGGGGCTACATTTCAGCGGGCCATGTCATACGCCTTCCACGACATCAAACAGATTATCGAGGCATATTTGGATGATTTAGCTGCTCATTCTCGAAAGAGAATGGATGATCCTGCTCACCTCCGTCAAGTATTTGAACGATGTCATTTCTACAAGATTAGGTTGAATCCAAACAAGTGCATTTTCACGGTTACATCTGGTCGGTTATTGGGATTCATTGTGTCTAGGGAAGGGATTAGGGTAGATCCCTTCAAGGTTGAGGCAATACTTCAGTTGCCTCCCCCGTCCTCTATTCGTCAGCTTCAAAGTCTACAAGGAAAGGCTAATTTTATTCGGAGATTTATCGTAAATTATGCTAAAGTTACCAAGGGATTTATGAGATTGTTGAAGAAGGGAGTTCCATTTTTTTGGGATGACTTCGCTCAATGCTCATTCGATGCTCTGAAAAAAGCATTGAACTCTGCTCCTTTATTGAGTCCACCTGATTATAGCAGGGATTTCCTTTTGTATCTTGCAGCAGCAGAATCTACCATTGGTATGGTTCTGGTTCAGGAAGATGATGCTCTTGCAGAGCATGTTATATACTATCTTAGTCGAGGATTGGTAGGACCTAAACTCCGGTATACTCTGATAGAAAAGTTAGCTTTAGCAGCTGTTCATGCTGTGCAACGACTTCGGCATTACATTCTTCTACGAAAAACTTATGTTTTGGCAGCAGCCAATCCATTTCAATTTGTTCTCAGTAGGCAAGTGATTGGGGGCAAATACAATAGATGGATTGTGATTTTGCAGGATTTTGATCTCGAGTTTATGTCTGCCAAGTCCAAGAAATCATTGGTTTTCGTGGAATTGATCTCCGAGTTTCCCTGTGGGGATGAGATAGTCTATGATGAATCCTTCCCGGATGAAAATTTATTTCTTATCTCTCCACAGGATCCTTGGTATGGAGATATCATTGTGTTTCTTCAGACTGCGAAGTTTCCCTCTACTTTTTCGAAAGATGAGCGCCGTAAGTTGCGTCACTTGTCTAAGAATTACATGATCATTGGTGATGCTTTATATCGTCGAGGGGTTGATTCAATCCTGAGACGCTACTTAACTCTCGAAGAAGCTGAGGCTGTGCTGAATGATTGCCACAGTGGAGCTTGTGGTGGTCATTTATCTGGGCTTGCTACAGCCCAAAAGATCTTGTGTGCTGGGTACTTTTGGCCTTCGATTTTCAAAGATTGTATGGAGTCGGTCAAAAAGTGTCATCCGTGTCAAGTTTATACTCAAAAAATGCGTACTCATCCAGCTCCGCTTTTTCCAGTCATTACTGTCGGTCCCTTTAAAAAGTGGGGTATTGATTATACTACTTGTAACCCGCCTTTGGCTAAAGGTCACAAGTATATTATTGTAGCAGTAGACTACTTTACGAAGTGGGTCGAGGCTATGCCTACTTTTGGGAATGATGGTGAGACTACATCTCTTTTTCTTTTCAACCAGGTGATTGCTCGTTTTGGTATTCCTAGAGAGATTGTCACTGATCATGGCAGTCATTTTCAGAATAGCATGATGGATGAGTTGGCTCTAAAATTAGGTTTCCGGCAGGAGCATTCATCTCCGTATTATCCTCAAGCCAATGGGCAAGTGGAAGCCGTGAATAAATCCTTGAAGACAATTATTCAAAGGAAAATCAATAAAGCTCGATCCAACTGGCATATTATGCTATGTCCTGCACTTTGGGCATACAGGACGTCATTGAAAGCTGCAACTGGCTTTACTCCGTTTCAGCTAGTCTACAGGTTGGAATCAGTATTTCCCATTGAATGTGAGATTCCTTCTCTTAAGTTAGCTGTTGAACTTCTTCCTGACACTTCTGGTCTTGAGGAACGTCTCCTTCATCTGGAACATCTTGATGAGCAACATCGGGATGTCGCCACGATGAATGAAGTGCATAAAAACCGAGTTAAAGTTTAGTACGATAAAGTGATCAAGCCTAGGGTTTTTTCGGAAGGTGACCTTGTTTTGGTCTATGCCCAAGAAAAAGATGCCTTAGGGGTAGGAAAGTTTAAGTCTATGTGGTATGGCTCCTTCATCGTTAAAAAAGTCCTTAAAAAAGGAGCATATACCTTGGTTGATTTTGAAGGAAACGATTTGCTGGAGCCCAGAAATGGGCTCTATTTGAAAAATTATTATGCCTAGGCTTCAGCCTGACGTTTTTCTTTTGTATATAGTATTTTTACTTTGTACATATCTGGTTTTTCGATATTTGATGGGATGGTGATGTTTTTGATCTACTTTGGCAGGTTGTGTCGGATGTCATGAGTCATTTTGGTTTCGCCGATGGTGCTAGTGGACACACCCAAAACTTGGCTTCCACGGCTTGGGTGCTCCATCATCCATCCGGTCAGCTGTTAGTATCAAGAGGAGTCTGCATTGGTCCTGCTTCCAATAATATAGCAGCATACACTGCAGTTATTTATCTACTCTCGGAGGCAATATCTTTGGGTGTTGATTCGTTGGTAGTTTTCTTGGACTCCCAGCTGGTGGTGTCGCAGTTGAACAATACTTATCAAGTTCGAGACCCATTTTTACTCCGGTTGTTTTTGAGGGTACGTTTGTTACAAAGATCATTTCAATTTTTAACTTTCATTCATATTCCTCGAGCTGACAATTGGATGGCAGACTCATTAGCTAATCAAGCAATTGATTGGCATATTAATCATTCTATACAATAAAATTTAATCATAAAAAAAAAATCATACATTTTTATACATTTGTCACATCACATCAAACAGTCGTTGTATATATATCATCAGAGTGTTCAAAAAACTATACAAAATTTGGATTCATAAGTCATACAAAAAATTGGGCTTATGCCCGATCATGTTCAGTCTCAAAAAATATACAGTCATCTGATATATCATATCTATCTACTCCTATGGTCCCTGCCCAGAAGTTGTGTTCCTATAGAATACGATCGCGGTGGCAACTCGGCGGAATAACCGTACCCAGTCACGGGGTACTCCTACCACCCGTCTCTGGATGTCTTCAGGCAGATCTTCCACTGCAACCATAGGTACTTCACAGGTTAACCCCTTCAAGTTCCTCTGTACAGCTTGGAGGGTCCTATCTGGATCTACTGTATCCGCCTCGCCTCTGCGACGCTTATGTCGTGGGTAACCCTCAGGTTGAACTGGTCCAATATTTGTATCATGATCATTTTAAAATTGTAAGTCATCTTGAATCCAATCAAAAACATGTTTGTTTTTTACATTTTTTCACATATATTGAAAAAATCCAAAAAATTATATAAGTCAAAAAATTGCAAACTTACCGACTATGCCCCATGCCGCGCCTGGTGGAAGGACAAGGCCTAGATCGCCATGAAAATCCATCCTGGCATAGGGATAGTCCCCCACAACGATGATTTGTTCTCCCCACCATTGGAAGAACTCATCATCACAAGTGGTTCGGGGAACTTCACTTCCCCCCAATCTCTTCATCAAGTCAGCCCATCGGGCAATTCTTGGATCTCTCGAGCTGCTGATAGAAGCAATCACTTTGGGTCTCAGCCCAGGAATCTTCTCGAAGAAGAATGTCATCAAGATTGTACCATATCCAAAATGTTTTGTCTTTTCTTTTCGGATAGAATTCAATTGTTGCTTCATGTTCATCAGTATAGTTGTGCACCAATCATATAAATGAGTTAAGCATTCCACTGCTATACTCATTTGAGTCCTGGATGCCTGGTGTAGGGAAGCAAATCCCGCTACCCTGCCAATGGTAAAAAGGAGGATTTTCATGTGCAAGTCTCTTAAATCTTTGATAGAAATTTGAGTTCCAACTTTCTTGGAACCCTCTATGCAGTAGACATGGACGTAATCTTCCACGGTTAGCCCTCCCAAAGGCTTACCATGCAAGTCTACTGGCTCCCCCCTCCGGGAGAGTCTAGTAATAAAATAGATATCTTCCACCTCGATGTGTATGGGAATTTGATCTATTATGAAGCAGTCTTCTTCTGGTTCCCAATAATTCACAAGCATTTCGAGCAACCGGACATTACTCTTCATATTTGGCATTTTGAAAAACTTGAGCAATCCACAATTTCGAAGAATATTAAGTGATACTTGGTCTTGCATGACTTCATTTTCAATGGCACTGTGCTCATGCTCTCTCCAAGATATAGTCATCCTGCAAAGATTCAATAATTTGTTCATTAGATACGCGTTTTTTTTCATTTTTGGTTGCGCATACGCGACTTTCTTTGTGCACAGTCGCGTATATACGCGACTTCGTCATTATAAACCCGCGTATGCGCAAACCATTGATTTTGAACAAATGGTTCTATGGTGAAAATTCCTAATTTTTAACTTATGAACAGACAAAATGAATAAAAAGGATGAATTAAGAGCTTACCTAACAAATTCAGTGAAGTTTGACGGTCTATTGCTCCTATTTTGACGAAAAAGGCTTTTTCTCCAGAGCACTTTTTCCCAAATCAGCAATGTAACAATGAACCAAATATGAGGTAACTTGTGTATTTATGCCCAAAATTGAATTTTTTTTTTTGCAAAAATTTGTTATGCTTATTTTTTAAATCTATCTTAAGCTGCATAACCCAGATGTTTGGAAGTGCCCAGATTGGTATATTTTCAGGTACATTCTGATGAACTCGAGATTTTTTCCGGTTTTTGATCCATGACTGCTGACCCGTCATGGCAGGTATATGATCTTCACTAGCATATAGGTTAGGGAATTCACTTTCCGTTGCATTTTTCATACTAGCTTCCATTCTGATCACTTGCCATAGGGTCGATCCCATCAGGTCATGAGTATTACACCCATTTCACTCACCGATTATTTAATCATGACTTGGTGGTAGAGCCTTCCTTTACATGGGCTTCCTAGTTAGTTCCTCGCTATCACTTGTTTCTGATGCTGCATTTTATGTAGGCTCGGGAGTCCTCTTTACTCCCACCATGACTTATGTGTTGAAGCTTCATTCTTCTTCTTCCTCACTATCATTTTTCTGGCTATTACCCTAGAGGCCCCCTGGTGTTGTTGAGTTGTATTACTACATTGCATATTGGCTACTTGTTTATCCTGGCCTTTAGCTGGCTTCATTTTGGACTCAATGTTTAAGCCAACTTTTGACCTTGCCTATCTGTACAAGCTAACCATTGCATGCACTTGGCTATCGTGACTTGACACCCTTTTACCCATGGATGGAACATTCCTCTGAGTATCGCTTACCAGTTTCCGCCACCTTGCATTGAGCATAGGATCGTTCCAATCCTAGGAACTAGTGCATCTGTTTCTTGATACTCATTCTATCCATTGTACCATAGCATTCTTTTATTCTTTTTCAGGCTTATTATATGAAAAAGACAAAAAAATCAAATATAAAAAAAAGAGAGGGAACGGGATGTTACTTCATATTTTAATGGAAGTACAGTATCAGTTTGTTGCCCTTGAACAAAGCACATACACTTATATATTTCCTCCATTCGGGATGGTTTTAGTTTTGACCTAGGTTCAGCCTTTTCCTTGTTTCACTGGTCGGTTCTCCCCCGGTTGGTTATCTCTTCCAATCATATGGAGAGTTTGTTTTGCCTCCTGCATAACAGACTTATACAGTGTCACTTTGTACTACCATGGTCATCACGAGTCGTGCTTTTGTTCAAGGGAAGTCTAACCAGAGTCGTCCGTTTTGCTGTGTCTCCTGACTCATTATTCAGTCAGCCTTCCCGGTTTTGTCAGTATCTTTTTCTATCACATTAGATGTTTTGGTCTTCTGCTCGTGCTGGTTTAAGAAGGTCTCCATTGACTTCTTGTTGGCGGGTTTGTCTCTTATCGACTACGACACATTGCTCTGAGAGCAAACCTAGAGCCGCACCCTGGCCCTATTTCCATCATTGATAGGTGACCTTGTGCTCAACATTTGATCATCATTATGGGTCTTTGACTGAGTGGTTTCCCCTGTGTTCGACATCAGCATACATTATCACACTTGGGATTCGTGCAGTACCTTGATTTCCATTTGACCCTATCGGTGGATATCTTGCCTCTGTGTCAGCTTTCATTATTGGTTGGTTCAGAGGGTTTCTTCCGTGTGCTAGCTTCATCTTGTGCATGTCAGAAATGTACTTCAGTTTGGTCCCATCACTCTACTTCGTCCGATTCCTTCCAAATCTTGGCCCGCGGGTTAAACTCGCACTGGACTGATGTGGGATGCCTTAACACCTTCCTTCCAGTAGATCTTTTCCCATCGACTCCGACTCATTGCTCTGGGAATAAGGTCTAGAGTCTTTTTGTCAGTACCTTAGGGTTTGCAGTCATCAGTGGCAGACTCTTCGCTATCGATAGTGGGGACTCATCATTGCCTCCTGATCGGTAGAATCTTTCAAGTGTTCAACTTCAACTCATTCATTCGCACTTGTTAGTTTGTACTGGGGCACCTTGACACTCATTTTCATTATTGGTGGGTTGTCTTGCGTTGGTTAACGGTTTACATTATTGACCGGTAATCCAATGATTTCTCACATGGTCGACTTCAGCTCATTTATTCCCATTGTGTAGAATTGTGCCATAGTGATTGGTGAAGACCTCAGGTTGCATCAGCATTTCTCGGTTCACTTTTGACAGCCCATTCAGTTTCTGCCAGTGATGCCGTTCACCGTTATATGTTGCAGTGTCAGTATAGCAGCATCTTATATTTTGGCTCCTGAGTTGCGTGATTGTACCATTTATTCCACCTCTTATGATTTGGTACTTGGAGATTCAGTTACTTATATGATCAGACATCCAGTTTCAGCATCATTGATCAACTTTCTATATGTGATACTTAGACATTGATTCTTACTTGTACTTCCGGGCCATGCTCAAATGATTCATTCTGTACTTTCAGTTCAACTATACTTGTATACATTTTGGATTTATTCTATACTTTCAATATGATGTATTTTTGACTGAGCATGGGTATGCCCGCCTTAGCATGAGTTGACTCTCTGTTTTCTTTCATTGGTTTTTGGCAGGCTGAAATCTGGTGAAGTCCTCCCTTGTCCTTGCAAAGTTCTTTCTATGTGCACAATCCATTTCGGCCATCATGTACCCCTTCTGACCTCATATATTAGGGGGCATCTGTTATAGCATCATTTTTCACCCTCATGTGATTCATGATTGTCTCTATGGCCTTGGGCACCTATTCCCACAGACTTGAACAAAATTCATAAAAAACAGTGTTAAAAATCCCATACGCGGGTATGCCCAGACTTTTCCGCGTATGCCATTAAAATCATTAAAAAAATATATAAAAATTCCCTATTTTTGGGCTGGGTTGATGGTTACTCCAGTAGTTCAACCACCCCAGCACGTGGCCAACTGTTTCCAACTGATTGAAACTACTTTGAGGGAGTATAAAAGCCCCTCATGTGTATGGCCTAAGGGAGAGAGAAATTTTATAGATATTATACTCTGTTGGAATCCTAATTCAAGTATGATTTGCCGTGCCTCCTGCACTTTCCCAGATTTATACAGGAAACCCTTGTTTCCTGGAGATGTTCATCAGTTTATATGACATCTTGTGTGCACAAGTCTTGAAGGTATCTTAGCGAGGCAAGGGCGGGACGGATCCAGACGACGGTCTGTTCGAATATTGTGGAAGGATTCAGGTGATCTCTCCACTTTTTATTTCTGTACATGCTGTTCGCAATAATGAAGAACCATCTTGTTCCTGAACTTATGTGTTAATATCTCTTTGCATATGTGAAAAGATTGATTATTAAGCATTTATTATTGTTTATATAATGTTTCACATGGATTACACTAACATTTAGGAGAAATATATGCTGTACAACTAGGTTTCCGTGCATGTTCTTTCTTGTTTTCTAGGTTGAAGAGGAAGAAGGGTTGCTGGGGGTTTGGACCCCGCGAGATCTACATCGAACGTAGGACTACGGGTGAGTTCTACTATCGTTGTTATCTAGTTTTTAGCATTTAAGTGTGGTTGTGTGTGAGTCCTTCTGAATAGCATGCCCTGATCTGTGGAGGTTTTGACCCAACACACCCCTAGGGTGTTTTTTCCCGAAACAGTGCTAAACTCGAAACTCTCATAATTCAATATGAAAAACTCAGAATGCATAGTGAGGAAAGCATTGCTAGTTTCTTTTTACGTCTAGATGATATTGTAAATCGTATGAGAAATCTGGGTGAAACCATAATTGACACTACGCTAGTAGAAAAGGTTTTAAGATCTCTAAGTCCCAAATTTGAGTCAAAAGTGTCTACTATTGAAGAGAAGCAGGATCTAAAAAATCTTACTGTTTTTCAACTTCATGGGATTCTAACTACATGTGAAATGAGGAAAGGAGGTCCATTTGAAGTCAAATAAGTTGTCTTTATAGCTACTACAAAAGGAAATGAAGTAGAAGAACAAGAAGGACCATGGTATGTTTCAGAAGAAGATAAGATAAATTTTGTAAAGAAGCTACAACTTGGCACTAGAAGGTTCAAAGGTAAGCTTCCTTTTAAATGTTTTTCTTGTGGAAGAGTTGGTTATTATTCTACTAAATGTCCCCATAAAGATAAATATGAAAAGGGAAAGGAAGTGGAAAGAGGAAATAAGAAATTATTTATCAATAGAAAAAGCTATTATACTCATAAAGATAGTGATGGTCTATCAAATAGTGAAGAGGGAGAATCTGACCAAGATATTAGACTACTCATGTCTTTTGAAAAAGACTCTAGTGAGGCTAAAGATACTTTTATTGATGCATTATAAGAAAATTATTTTCTTGAAGAAATAAATCATCTCAAAATATGTTTGGAAGAAAAAAAAATTGCCATAGATACTCTAAAGAATAAGCTTATAGAAAAGGAGGAGCACAGTGAGAAATTAGAATGTGAAATAGTAAGTCTAAGAAAGGAAATTGAGAAAGTGAAAACTTTAAATCTTATATTTGTTAAAGGATCTGAAACCTTAGATGAAATTATCAAGGTACAACGCTCTCCTTGTAAAGACAGGTCTTGGATATATCGGAGAATCCTCTCAGCCTTCAACACCAAGCTATCTAAATGCAGCTAAAGCCATCCAACAACATTTTCTCACTCATCAAAAGAACAAAGAGACCACCATAGTAAATCATGACCACTTCAATTCAAGGAAGAACAATAACAAAAATATCAATCAGCACGTAAACATAAATAGAAGGTTTTATGATCGCAGAAATTTCTTCTTTAATGGACAATGTTTCTCATGTCATAATTTTGGTTGTAAAGCTGCTCAATGTGTTGCATACAAAACTATCATGACCAGAGAAGCAAGAAAGCAAAGAAATGAGACTGGAATAAAGAAGAATACTTATAACAACTTTTCTCCTCTTCAAAATAAAATTGAATGTTCTTATTGCAATAAATTTGGACATGAAGAATCTAAATGCGGGAGCAAACTTCAGCCAAAATATCATATACCTTCAAATTCCAAGATATGGAGAAAGAAGAACTTACAGGCTGAAAGTTGTGGCATAGCTTTATTTGCAAAAGGGGAAGAAAATAAATGGTACATTGATAGAGGATGCTCAAAAACACATGACAGGTGATAAAAATAAACTCCTTTCATACAATGCTCTAGAGAAGGAAAATAATGTTACCTTTGGAAATGACTCTCCTGCTGTCATTAAAGGAAAAGGTTTTGTTTTTATAAAATAAAAGGTGAAAGCTAAAAATTTTATGTATGTGCATGGATTAAAACATAACCTTTTGAGTGTGAGTCAAATGTGTGATCAAGGAAATGAAGTTGTCTTTAGTTCAAAAGAATGTGTAGTACATGAACTTGACATAGGAAAAACAGTAATAAAAGGAACTAGAACACCAAGCAATCTGTATGTATTGAAAGGTGGCCAAGAGCAATGAAACTTAGGTAAATCTTCAAAAAATTGGCTATGGAATAGAATATTGGGACATTTGAGCTTCTCTCAAATAAGAAAATCTAGCAGACTCAAAATTTTTCATGATATTCCCATCATTACTCTGCCTGAAAGTACCATATGCAAGTCATACCAATTCGTTAAGCAAACCAGGGTGCAATTCAATGCCAAAGAAGGATTAGCAAGTAAGCCTCTTGAACTTATACATACTAATTTATGTGGACCTGTAAGGAAAAAGTCACATCATGGAGAAGAATAGTAAATACTATATTCTATTTATTGATGAGTTATCTATAATGTGTTGGATCGGTTTACTAAAACATAAAGATGAAGCATTTGAAAAATTTAAGATCTTCAAAGCTCTGGTTGAAAATAAATTAGATCTAAAAATCAAATTTCTTAGATATGACCGAGGAGGAGAATATATATTAGATGAATTCTTTGGTTTATGTGAACATCATGGCATAAAAATATAGTTTTCTATAGCTGGAACTCGACAACAAAATGGCGTGGCAGAAAGAATGAATAGAATAGTTCAACAGATGGATCGTGCCATTCTTGATGAATCTATAACTCCCGATACCTTTTGGGGAGAAGCAGCACATACCGCAGTAAATATTCGTAACGAGGCTCATGTTCGAGTGAACAGTGATAAAACTCCTTATGAGCTCTGGTATGGTAATCTTCCCACCGTAAATCATTTTAGAGGTTTTGGAATAAATTTTTTTATCAAGGACAATGATGAAAAACTTGGTAAGTTTGAGCCTAGAGCAGATGAAGGAATATTTCTTGGTTACTCTTCTAGAATTAAAGCATATAAATGTTACAATAAAATACTTCAAAAGATTGTTGAATGTATTGATGTTGTAATTGATGAGTCTCTCACAGATCCTCAAAGGGAAATAACAACAACAAATGAAGATGATGATGATTTTTTCCCTCATCAAATAGAAAAAATATAGAAGGAGAACCAATGAAGCACCAGAAGAAGATATATCTAAAAAATCTCCATCCAGGTATGTTCAAAAGAATCATCTAGAATCCCAAATTCTAGGAGAAAAGGGATCAGGTGTCCAAACAAGAAGAACTCTTGTAGGATCCCCTAGCTATCTGACATTTTTATCCACTATTGAACCACATAATGTAAATCAAGATAGTAAAGATGAATTTTGGATTAAAGACATGAATGAAGAACTTGATCAGATTGAAAATAATCATACTTGGGAATTGATTCCAAGACCTTATGGTAAAAATGTTATTGGAACAAAATGGATATTCAAAAACAAGTTAAATTAAAATGGAGAAGTTATTAGAAATAAAGCTAGACTTGTTTGTAAAGGGTATGCTCAACAAGAAGGTATAGAATTTGAAGAAACATTTTCTCCTATAGCCAGACCTGAAGCCATAATAATTTTTCTTTCTTTTTCAAGTTTTCAACAATTCAAAGTTTATCAAATGGATGTAAAATATTCTTTCCTCAATGGTGATATAGATGAAGAAGTTTATATAGAACAAACAGAAGGATTCATTCTAGGAAATGATGAAAAACTTGTTTGTAAACTCAAAAAGGCTTTATATGGTCTCAAACAGTCTCCTTGAGCATGGTACTATCATCTTGAAAAATATATTCAACAACAAGGTTTCAAAAGGGGATCTGTTGACAGTAACTTATACACAAAAATTGAAAATTATAAATTATTGATTATTTTTGTGTATGTTGATGAATTTTTCTTATGTTATCCAGCAAGAATTTGAAATGTCATTACTTAGGGAACTAACATATTTTCTTGGCTTATAAGTGCAACAAGCAACAGGTGAGTACTCCAATGGTAACTAGATGTAACCTTAGTTTTGATGATGATTCTCCCATGGTGAATCAACCAGATTATAGATCCATGATTGGAAGTCTGATTTATCTAACCAGGACAAGACCAAACATTATGCATGCAGTTGGGATTGTTGGAAGATTCCGAGCTAATCCAAAAGAGTCTCATCTTCAGGCTGTAAAAATAATATTCAAATATCTACAAGGGACTCAAGACTTTGGTCTATGGTATCCAAATAATTTTGATCTTACTCTTCATGCTTACACAGATGCAGATTGGGCTGGAAATGTTGATGATCAAAAAAGCACTAGTGGTGGTGCATTCTATATGGGGCCCCGATTAGTATCTTGGTTCAACAAGAAACAAAGTTATATTGCCTTATCTACAACAAAAGCAAAATATATGGTTGCCGCATCATGTTGCACACAACTTCTTTGGATGATGCAGACATTACAAGATATTCAAATCAAATGTTTTTTGGAATTATTGTCATTGATGGCAAAGGAATTGACAAAGACAGGAGTAGCACCTAAACTATCCATAAGGCAAAAGAGACAGATCAGTAGAATTGAATTAGGGGTTTAATACAGTTTGCAAAGGAGATGACAAAAAGGGAGAACTACTAGGAAGAGACAAGAGGATACCTACGATGCCCAGAGAAGAATGAAATCATTGTTAGGGATATGTGTATTATATGTGATCCCCTGAATCTCTAATGAGTCTCTGCGAATGGAGTTAAAAGTGAAACCCTATTGAAGAATCATGGTGGTAGGATTCGAATTCCAGGATGAGACCTTCTTGAAATGAAGATCTGGCTTAGTTGGATATTTGTAGTCGTGGAACTATTTGGTTGAATATATAGGGGGCTCTCGAGGCATTCAGTGTATTCATTGAAGAACTTAATGGTGGCAGAGATATGATGTTTTTGAATGTACAAGTAGAAGCGGAACTGTTATAGGTAGAACTCTGAAATGGAAGGTTGACATGTTATATATATCATAGCAGAATTAAGGAATGACATTGAATTGTCACGAGTTAATGATTGTAAGGAAGTCCCGTCGGAAGAGAACTACATTTGTTCGTTGGTTATTGAAGATCCTGCCAAAGCTAGATCAGAGTTATAGCACAAACCCAGACTAACCCTTTGGAATCTTGAACGGAATATTGAGTGAAGGGAGGAACCACGAAGGAGGAACAGTGAAGGTGGTTTATGGTTTTTATCGCACCGCTTTCAATGGGCAAGTGGTATTCAAAATGTGGGGAGCAATTCCATAGAACGGGCGACACGCGTCCCTGTACGATTCTACAAAACCACTTTTTACTGTGCGCCATCGCGCATTATAGTTCGACCCAGGACGCTCAACAATATCGTTGAGCGGCGTTGATCTGGGAAGGGGTCATTGGATGGATGTCATTTGTTGAAGGTGCGCGAATATTAACATAGGTACGGCGGGCCATCACACATTAACGATCGGTATCGGAGGTCGAGCGATATGCATATACGCCGTTGAACAGGAAGCTTGCTAATATAATGGTGATCGGACGCTGGACTTGCGCGGAGTTTACCTACGGTACCATGAGCATATTTGATTGGCTATTGACTATATTTGTGGGCCCGGGGTCAAAGTTTTACCATATTATTTGGAAGGGTTAAAATGTGAAGGGTTAACTTTAATCCTAAAGTTCTGGTCAAAATTGTAAATATATTTATTTATCAATTTCTTTAAATTGATAAATAAAAATTAAAAAGAGATCAAAAGCCCCATGGGGTAAACTAAAAGGAATACTGTCAGAGGAATACCATTAGTGGTTCGTGGTTTTGACTCATGGTTTTAATAAAGGGAAAACTATATAAGGAGAAGAAAAATAAAGAACAATGTGTGCATTGTAAGGGTAGTGAATAAATTTTCTCAAAAGAATATCTGTATGGGCGAGCTCTGTTCTTAACTGATAAATCTGAGACTACGATGCTCCCATGAGGATGACGATCTGACGATGATGAATCTTTGGTTTGAATGACGGACGATATCATGAAAAACTGGTGTAAGTATACATAAAATATTTGGTGACCGGTAAGGTATGTCGTATGGAAACTGGTGGATCCAGTATGAAAATTGATGAAACGAGGTCCGCAGTAGTGCTGAGGGTCGATGCCCTCAGAAAGTGTGTTGTAGCTCCCTTCCAGTGGTAGATGGTAAACGAGAGAAGGTTGTAGCCTTCTGCAGGTGGGTGCCTGCGTGCTGGTAGAAGTCTGCACCAACATATATTGTAATAAGTTTTCTCTATAATAAATATTGAAGACTGAGATTACAACAACGGTGGTTTTTTCCCAAATTGGGTTTCCACCTTAAATCCTGGTGTTCATATGTGTTGTGTATGTTTGATGGTTTGTTCTGTTATTTTTGTTTATGCTTAATGCTTATCTGATGCAATGCTCTAAGTAAAGACATATATCTAGACATACATGTTGGATGCAGTACTGTAACATAAGGTTTTAAGAGAAAGAAAAGAAAAATAGTTCAGCCCTAAATACTGATTCACCCCCCCTCTCAGTATTTTTCCCAACAATTTTTTTCAGAGCAGGTCCTTCTGAAAAAGCTTAGCCGCTAGAAGGAAGATCAAGCAAGATGAGAAATCAAGATGGAACAACATCTATCAGGCCTCCACTCTTTAACGGAAACAATCTAATCTTCTGGAAAACAAGGATGAGATCCTATCTTCAGTCCCTGGGAGCAGAGGTATGGGCAATTGTTGAACAAGGATATCAATACCCAGCTACAGTACCAACAGATCTGATGGAAAGAAATAATTATGAAACGAATGCAAAGGCGGTCAATGCTCTATTGGAAAGTCTAACTGAATCAGAATTTGTCAAAGTCATGCAGCGAAATACAACCAAGACAATATGGGACAAAATCATTCTAAGTTATGAAGGTGATGCAAAGGTAAAAAGTGATAAACTCCAAACTCTCAGAATTCAATATGAGAATCTAAAAATGGATAATGAGGAGAGCATTGCCAATTTATTTTTACGTCTTGATGATATTGTAAATCATATGAGAAATCTGGGAGAAACAATAACAAAATCTACCTTGGTTGAGAAATTCTTAAGATCACTAACGACAAAATTTGAGTCAAAAGTTTTTGCTCTTGAAGAAAAGCAGGATCTTCAAAATCTTACTGTGGTGCAACTTCATGGCATAATAACTTCATATGAAATGAGAAGAGGAGGACCATCAGAAGTCAAAGAAGTAGTCTTTAGAACTTCTACAAAAGGGAAGGAAGTACAAAAAACAAAAGGATCAGGATATATCTCAGAAGAAGATGAGATAAACTTTGTAAAGAAACTTCAACTTGGCACAGGACGGTTCAGAGGTAAGCTTCCTTTCAAATGTTTTGATTGTGGGAGAGTTGGTCATTATGCTGCTAAGTGTCCTTATAAAGAAACGCATAAAAAGGGGAAGGAAGTAGCAAAAAGAAATAAGAATCGTTTTAGCACTAGAAAGAGTTACTATACTCATGAAGACAGTGATGGGTTATCTGATAGTGAGGAAGAATGTGAACAAGATCTTAGACTACTCATGGCATTTGAAAAGGAATCTAGAGAAGAAAAAGATACTTTTGTGGATGCTCTAGAAGACAGTGATTTTCTTGATGAAAACAATAAACTCAAAATTTTCTTAGAAGAAAGTAAAATAACCATAGAAACTCTGAAAAATCAGCTTGAAGAAAAGGAGAAACACAATGAGAAATTAGAGTGTGAAGTAGTAAGTCTAAGAAAAGAACTTGAGAAAGGAAAAACTTTGAATCTTAGATTTGCTAAAGGATCTAAAACATTAGATGAGATTATCAAGGTACAACGTTCTCTTCTTATAAAGACAGTTCTTGGATATATTGGAGAATCTTCTCAGGCTTCAGTACCAAATTATCTAAAAGCAGTTACAACTGGCTTACAACAGACTGCCACTCAGCAAGGGAATAAAGAATCTTTACAGATAAAGCATGATCATCTCAATTCAAAGAACACTAACAGGAATGTCTTTCGAAAAAACACCAATCAACAAGTAAATTCATATAGAAGATTTTATGATCGCAAAAAATTATTCTTCAATGGACAATGTTTCTCATGTCACAATTTTGGTCATAAAGATGTTCAATGTGTTGCATATGAAACCATCATGACAAGAGAAGCAAGAAAGAAAAGGACTGATATTGAAACAAAGAAGAATACTTATAACAACTTTTCTCCTCTTCAAAATGAAGTTGAATGTGCTTATTGCAATAACTTTGGCCATGAAGAATCTGAATGCAGGAGCAAAGTTCAGCTAAAAGAACATGTTCCTTCAAGCTCCAAAGTATGGAAAAAGAAGGAATTACAGGTTGAAAACTGTGGCATAGCATTATTTGCAGAAGATGAAGAAAACCAATGGTACATTGATATTGGATGTTCAAGACACATGACAGGTGATAAAGACAAACTTCTTGCATATAGCGCTCTAGAAAAAGAAAAAAATGTCACATTTGGAAATGATATTCCTGCGGTCATTAAGGGAAAAGGGTCTTTTTTTCTAAAAGAAAAGGTGAAAGCTAATGAAGTCATGTATGTGGATGGATTAAAGCATAACTTGTTAAGTGTAAGTCAAATGTGTGATCAAGGAACTGAAGTTGTCTTCAGTTCAAAATAATGTGTGGTACGTGATCTTGATACATGCAAAGCAATTATAAAAGGAAAAAGAACTCCAAACAACCTGTATATATTGAAGAAACCCAAAAAACAATGTTATTTGAGTAAATATTTAGAAAATTGGCTATGGCATAGAAGTTTGGGGCATATGAGCTTCTCTCAAATCAACAAATCAAGCAGACTTAAAGTTGTTCGAGATCTTCCCAATATTACTCTACCTGAAAATATCATATGCAAATCTTGCCAATTCGGTAAGCAAACCAGGGTACAATTTAATGCCAAGGAAGGATCATCAAGTAAGCCTCTTGAACTCATTCATACTGACATATGTGGACCTATGAGGAAAAATTCACCACGAGGTGAAGAATACTATATCTTATTCATTGATGATTTCTCTAGAATGTGTTGGATTGGGCTGCTTAAACACAAAGATGAAGCATTTGATAAATTTCAGATCTTCAAAGCACTAGTTGAGAATGAATTAGATCTAAAAATCAAGTGTCTCAGATCTGATCGAGGAGGAGAATATACATCCAATGAATTCCTTGAATTCTGTGAACAACATGGCATAAAAAGATAGTTCTCTGTAGCTGGCACTCCACAACAGAATGGCATTGCAGAAAGAATGAACAGAACAGTTCAACAAATGGCTAGAGCTATGATTGATGATTCCAGAACACCTGACACATTTTGGGGAGAAGCAACACATACAACAGTAAACATTCTCAACAAAGCACATGTTCATGTAAATAGTGATAAAACTCCATATGAACTCTGCTGCAAAAGAAGAAAAGCAAACAACAAATGAAGATGATGATGACACATATCCTTCTACATAAATAGTAATGATACAAACAGTGAACCCAGTGAAGAACCCAAAGAGGATTTGTCTGAAAAGGCTCCATCTAGATTTTTTCAAAAGAATCATCCAGAATCTCAAATTTTGGGAGAAAAAGGATCAGGTGTACAAACAAGAAGGACTCTTGTGGGATATTCTAGCAATCTGGCATTTCTGTTCACTATTGAACCTCACAGTGTCAGTCAATCTAGCAAAGATGAATGTTGGATTCAAGCCATGAATGAAGAGCTTGATCAAATTGAAAAGAATCACACCTAGGAATTAGTACCAAGACCTCATGACAAAAATTTCATTGGAACTAAATGGATATTCAAAAACAAGTTAAATGAGAATGGGGATGTTATAAGAAATAAAGCTATACTTGTGTGCAAAGGGTATGCTCAACAAGAAGGTATATACTTTGAAGAAACCTATGCTCCTGTAGCCAGACTTGAAGCCATAAGAATGTTTCTTGCTTTTTCAAGCTTCCAACAAATCAAAGTCTATCAAATGGATGTTAAATCTGCTTTTCTCAATGGTGATCTAGAAGAAGAAGTCTATATAGAACAACCAGAAGGATTCATATTGGGAAATGATGAAAAACTTGTTTTTAGACTTAAAAAGGCTATATATGGTCTCAAACAAGCTCCAAGGGCATGGTATTATCGGCTTGACAAATATCTTCATCAACAAGGATTTTCAAAAGGGTCTGCTGATAGAAACCTATACACAAAAACTGAAAATGACAAACTATTGATTGTGGTTGTAAATAGGGAAAATTTTAAGGATGGAAAATTATCTTGAAGTTTAAAAAATTGGCGAATCTCACGAGCCCCTTATATGCAATCTATAAAAAATTTATTGATCTATTTGAAATTTTATTCAAAATTATAATGATATTATATATATTGTCTATATAATTTTGGTGATTTTTAACGTAAAATAAATTTATATTGTAAAATTTGGGCGAATCATTTTTATAAAAAAATGGAAATTGGCAAATCTTTTTTTTGGAAAAACCATGGAAAATTAGCCCACTTGCGAATATTAGCCCCTAAAATTTTCCATGGTTGTAAATGTTGATGATATCATTTTTGGAAGTAACAAAGAGTCTATGAGTCAGAAATTTGCTTCTGATATGCAGAAAGAATTTGAAATGTCTTTGCTTGGGGAACTAACATTCATTCTTGGATTGCAAGTACAACAAGCAACAGATGGCATATTCTTATCACAAGCAAAATACCTCAAGCAAATATTGAAGAAGTATGGCATGGAAGAATGCAAACCTGTAAGTACACCAATGATAACCGGATGTAATCTCAGTTCTAATGATGATTCCCCCACGGTGAATTAACCTGAATACAGATCTATGATAGGAAGTCTACTGTATCTCACTGGGACAAGACCAGACATCATGCATGCAGTTGGGCTTTTTGGACGATTCCAAGCTAATCCAAAAGAGTCTCATCTTCAGGCTGTGAAAATAATATTCAAATATCTACAAGGAACTCAAGACTTTGGACTATGGTATCCAAAGAATGCTGATCTTACTCTTCATGCATACACTGATGCAGATTGGGTGGAAGTGTTGATGATCGGAAAAGCACGAGTGGTGGTGCATTCTATATGGGGCCCCGGTTAGTATCTTGGTTTAGCAAGAAGCAAAGCTCCATTGCCTTATCTACAACAGAAGCAGAATATGTGGCTGTTGCATCATGTTGCACTCAACTTCTCTGGATGATGCAAACCCTACAAGACTTTCAAATCAAATGTTCACCTCCTATCTCCATTATGTGTGATAATACAAGTGCTATCATTATCTCAAAGAATCCTGTTATGCATTCCAAGACCAAGCACATTCCCATCAAATATCACTTCTTACGTGAACAAGTGCTTGAACAAAAGGTGAAATTGGAGTATGTTCCCTCCAAAGAACAAGTTTCTGATATATTTACCAAACCTCTACCCAGGGAAGCGTTCGAATATCTCAGACAGAAACTGGGAGTAGTCTCTGCCATGCAGAGGATCAGGTCTACTTAAATACAAAAGATTAAATTGGTTGTGAAGTGTTTTTAGGCATCTCTGAATGCACAGGCTTAGGGGGAGCATTGGTTATATGAAAAGGATGAATTGTTGGTCATATTATGTTTGAAGATGCAGCATGATCTCAGGGGGAGCATGGCATTATCGGTTCAAAGGATATTGATCAAAATATTTGCCATTGATGTCAAAGTGGGAGGAATAGAGACAAGAGGGCTTCTGTAAGGACATCAGAGGAAGAGTATTGCCATCAATGCCAAAGGGGGAGATTGTTGGAAATATTTTCATTGATGGCAAAGAAATTGGCAAAGACAGGAGCAACACCTAAACTATCCATAAGGCAAAAGAGATAGAGCAGTAGAATTCAATTAGGGGTTTAATACAGTTTGCAAAGGAGACGACAAAAAGGGAGAGCTACTAGGAAGAGACATGAGGATACCTACGGTGCCCGGAGAAGAATGAAATCATTGTTAGGGATATGTGTATTATATGTGATCCCCTGAATCTCTAATGAGTCTCTGCGAATGGAGTTAAAAGTGAAACCCTGTTGAAGAATCATGGTGGTAGGATTCGAATTCCAGGATGAGACCTTCTTGTAATGAAGATCTGGCTTAGTTGGATATTTTCAGTCATGGAACTATTTGGTTGAATATATAGGGGGCTCTCGAGGCATTCAGTGTATCCATTGAAGAACTTAATGGTGGTAGAGATATGATGTTTTTGAATGTACAAGTAGAAGCGGAACTGTGACAGGATAGAACTCCAAAATGGAAGGTTGACATGTTATATATATCATAGCAGAATTAAGGAATGACATTGAATTGTCATGAGTTAATGATTGTAAGGAAGTCCCGTCGGAAGAGAACTACATTTTTTCATTGGTTATTGAAGATCCTGCCAAAGGTAGATCAGAGTTATAGCGCAAACCCAGACTAACCCTTTGGAATCTTGAACGAAACCTTGAGTGAAGGGCGGAACCATGAAGGAGGAACAGTGAAGGCAGTTTATGGTTTTTATCGCACCGCTTTCAATAAGAAAGCGGTATCAAAAGGTGGGGATCGATTCCATAGAACGGGCGACACACGTCCCTGTACGATTCTACAAAACCACTTTTTACTATGCGCCATCGCGCGTTATAGTTCGACCCAGGACGCCCAACGATATCGTTGAGCGCCGTTGATCTGGGAAGGGGTCATCGAATGGACGGAATTTGTTGAAGGTGCACGAAGATTAACACAGGTACGGTGGGCCATCGCACGTTAACGATCGGTATCGGAGGTCGAGCGATATGCATATACGCCGTTGATCTGGAAGCTTGCTAATCTAACAGTGATTGGACGCTGGACTTGCGCGGAGTTTACCTATGGTACCATGCGCGTATTTGATTGGTTATTGACTATATTTGTGGGCCCGGGGTCAAAGGTTTACCATATTATTTGGAAGAGTTAAAATGCGAAGGGTTAACTTTAATCCTAAAGTTCTGGTCAAAATTGTAAATATATTTATTTATCAATTTCTTTAAATTGATAAATAAAAATTAAAAAGAGATCAAAAGCCCTGTGGGGTAACTAAAAGGAATACTGTCAGAGGAATACCATTAGTGGTTCGTGGTTTTGACTCATGGTTTTAATAAAGGGAAAACTATATAAGGAGAAGAAAAATAAAGAACAATGTGTGCATTGTAAGGGTAGTGAATAAATTTTCTCAAAAGAATATCTGTATGGGCGAGCTCTGTTCTTAACTAATAAATATGAGAATACGATGCACCCATGAGGATGACGATCTGACGATGATGAATCTCTGGTTTGAATGATGGACGATATCATGAAAAACTGGTGTAAGTATACAGAAAATATCTGGTGGCCGGTAAGGTATGTCGTATGGAAACTGGTGGATCCAGTATGAAAATTGATGAAACGAAGTCCGCAGTAGTACTGAGGATCGATGCCCTCAGAAAGGGTGTTTTAGCTCCCTTCCAGTGGTAGCCAGTAAACATGAGAAGGTTGTAGCCTTCTGCAGGTGGCCTCCTGCGTGATGGTAGAAGTCTGCACCAACTTATATTGTAAGAAGTTTTCTTTATAATAAATATTCAAGACTGAGATTACAGCAGTGGTGGTTTTCTCCCAAATTGGGTTTCCACCTTAAATCCTGGTGTTCATATGTGTTGTGTATGTTTGATGGTTTGTTTTGTTATTTCTGTTCATGCTTAATGCTTATCTGATGCAATGCTCTAAGTAAAGACATATATCTGGACATACATGTTGGATGCAGTACTGTAACATAAGGTTTTAAGAGAAAGAAAAGAAAAATAGTTCAGCCCTAAATACTGATTCACCCCCCCTCTTAGTATTTTTCCCAACAATGTTCACCTCCCATCTCCATTCTATGTGATAATAAAAGTTCCATTAGTATCTCGAAAAATCTTGTTTTGCATTCCAAGACCAATCACATTCCTATCAAGTATCACTTCCTACGTGAACAAGTGCTTGAAAAAAAGTTTAAATTGGAGTATGTTCCCTCCAAAGAACAAGTTGCAGATATATTTACTAAACCTCTTCCGAGGGAAGCATTCAAATATCTCGAACAAAAGCTAGGAGTTGTCTCTGCCTCTCTTATCAAATCTTCTTAATTTCAGAAGATTAAATTCAGTACGTTGGTTTCATAAAGGTGAATTGTGTATATACACAAGTTTCTATGAATAAAACCACGTATGGTTTTTGTTTGTTGTGTAACTAGCTCCAAAAATAGAAGAAAAGAGATATCAACGCCTTAGAAATAAGCGACTTCGAGGGGGCAACCTCCAATACATTACATGAATGAACAATTCTTGGATGATACAATTTACAAAACCTCCTTTCTATATATAGGAGTCCATGTGGCCATAATGTAATCCTAGTGGGCCACAATGTAATCCTAGCCGACCTTACAATAATAATTTAAGGGCACAATAATAACAAAATGGGGGTTACAAGGGTACAATAATAACAATAAAGGGGTTACACTAATAACAATAAGGGACTATACTGGTAATATAGGGACCTAACATGCCCCTCTCCTTCAAAAAAATTTTGTCCTCAACGCTTGAGTAGCTCTAGGTGCTTTTGTATAAACTTCTCATCCTCCCATGTAGAATCTTCAGTGGGTAAGTTCTTCCACTTGATGAGATACTCTGAAATTGATCTATTTCGTAGCTGTCGAGTTCTTTTTTCCATGACCGCTTTGTTAGGGTCCCATGATTTGGCCGATTGGCGAGCCAAATGACGATGTAACATCAAAACAAGCTTTGGAGACCAAGGACCTAGCCTTCCTGGACTCAGAGAGGGCTCTCTCTATTATATGAAAAAGATATCGGTGTGTTTGCTTATGGTGTTCTGATATTAGGCTAGTTATGAAGTGAATTTTTGATTTTTTGGGGTTTTTTAAGTTCGTGAGGGATAAAACTGATCAAAGACATAAACTGGATAACAAGATGTAGATAAATTGGGCTATGGGGTCAAACAGGTCAAAGAAGCTATGAGGTGATGATGTAAGGCTGCTGTAGGGCCGATTTGATTCACGGTAGAAGGGATCTTTGGGAAAAATGGATTAAATGGACAACAAGTTGGTGAAAGACAAGGGATTTCAAGTGTAACTAGTTTATAGTAGACATAAACATGTTATAGCAAGCCATTAATCATGCTAAATGCAACTATGAGCTAATTAATACATAGAAATCAAACATTCCAGCCATACATAGAGGTATAAGACCCTCTAACTTCGGGAAATGGCTATCAGACTTTGGGGAAAACAAATAAGAGAAACTAACAACTCATAAACTACGCCGGAACACCTAAACATATTCTCTAAGTCATTGGGCACTTTGACAAACAAGCTTTCATAGTTTTAGGCAAAGGGCTAGATCGGGACTAGGCCTCCTTGGTTCAACAAGATGATCAACAAATCAGTCAAAGAGAAAGCTTTATGCACAGAACTATGGACAGCTTATAGGTAGGCAGGGCACACCATACATCCTACTCAACATTCATAGAACTTGTAAATAAAACTAGCAAACATTATCCTTAAGTTACTAAAGAGCAGTTAAGAATTCTTTAGCATAACTAAGGAAGAAGAAAACATCAAGCTATGAAGATTCAGGAATTTTGAGGTGCCCCCATGGGCATGTCTCAAAACTAATCTCTACTGATCTATAGCAGCAAGAAGCATGTATTATGGATGAAAACTAGAAGACAACAACAAAGCAAGAAAAACTATACCATTCTACCATGTCATGGAATCCATCAACAATCCTTCATCACTCCTCAAAAGCATCCAAGAGGCAGTCCAAAAATCATAACACAAGTGTATTCTTCAAGGCTCATATGACCAATGTATTAATTCTTCTCTCAAGTTCAGCCTCTTGTTTACAATGAAGCCTTGTGGAATAAATAGGCTTGAGTGAGGAAAACCTCATGGAGCAACTAGCTATCCCATTGGCCAAGTCAAAATATCTAAACTTGTCCTTGAGGCTTTGCAAAGCCCAAGGCACAAAATATCCCATAAAATATCTAAAAAACTGCTAAAAATGGAAATTATATTGACTTTACATCATTTCCCAAGTATAAAAATAGCTTAACGCACATTTGAGAAAAGCAGATTTTTGAGGTTCAAAAATTACAAAAATACTTCATATTTATGCCTGAAAAATGTCCCCCGACTTGCTGGATGCAATAGGCAGCCTTCCCGATGTCGAAATGAGGCTCATGATGGCTCGTTGGAAAGCTCTCTATGTCTACGTTTCGGTGCAACTGAAACCATCTCAATCTGAGGCCTGGAAGTCATCCAAAACTATACCTGTGTGTAAAAAACCAGGAAATAGCAGACTGCTGATATGGCGGGCAGAATGTGCAAAAAGAGGGCATTTTTCGCCAATTTGAGGGGGCGAATGATCTCCAAATGCTCTGAAAATCGCTGGAGACCTACTCATAGAATTATGGCATCCATTGGTATCATCCTCCTCCCTTGACAACTCCTCAAACTGAAATGGCGAAATTATGAGTTTTCGACCAAAAACCCAAAAAATGCCAAAAAACAAAAAGTTGCCGAAAAAGGCCCAAAATTGGCATGCATGACCCTCAAGGGCCCATAGCAACATGCTCCGAAGTTGAGGCCAAAATATCAAGGGCTGATATGCTTTTCCCTTCTTTCCGTGCTAGGCGCTTCCCTTTTACCTTCTTCAATTTCTCTTGTGCTGCCTTTAGTTTGCGCCGAGCAAACTGATTCACCTTTTGGAAGTGATGTGTCATCTTCCTCTGCAGCTCTAAATCTCTATTCGCCCTCTCAAGCTTCATTTCCAAATGCTTGTTAGCTCTTTCAAGCCAAGCCTCTTTATTTTCCTCAATTTCCTGCTCAAGGAGTGCAGTGAGAGGAAAGGCTTGGAGCTGGGCTTGCTCTTCTGCTCTCTGCTTTTCCAAGGCTCTTTTAAGCCCGATGGTCCTAGGCCTCTTCCGCCTAGGCTGGTCTTCCTCCTCTCCATTATCAAACTCACCAATGAGCTCTTCAATTCTTGCTTGCGCCTTAGCTGCCTCTTTCTTATACTTAATCACCCGTGCCTCATGAACAGCTGTGTGCACATTCATCTGTTTGTTTTCAATCTCCAAAAAGTGGTTGAAATTCCTTGCCCTTTGAAGATCTTGCTCTAATGCCTCAATTTTCCCTTCCTTATGGATTAAGATATTTTCAAGAAGGTGGGCCTCATTGTCACTATCATCGCTTTGGATAGGGATAATAGCTAATTCACCTCCATGTTTTGTACTTTCCCCAACTTTGCTTTTACCTTTGAAAGCCAATCTGGCGCTTTTCCTCCTTGGCATACTAGAAGGTGTCTTTTTGGGCAATTTCCTCTTGCTAGGAACAATCTTTGTCACTGTTAGGGTGGCAGCTTTAGTCCCTCTTTTCCCTGCTGTGCTGAGCTTTGTTACTTTGAGAGGAGGATGCACAACTGATTTACCTTTAACATCTTCCTGAACTAGCTGCCCTTCTTGAGGCTGATGGATATCTTCTCCTGGATGTTCACTTGGCTGCCCCTGTTCGCCAACATTAGCTTGCTGTTCTTCATCAATGTCTTGTCCAATTTGTGGCTCAAAAGGTGACTCAACTTCCTGCCCAACCTGTTGTTCTTCATCTTGCATCTTCTGCTGTTCTTCAACTGCTGTCTGCTGCTGTCCCTCAATGTGTACCAGCTGTTGTTCCTCATCATGGACTTGCTGTCCTTCATCAACTATCTGCTACTGTCCCTCATCATGGACCTGCTGTCTACTACCCTCTCCCTCCTCCTGTTGACTTAGCTGTCCAGTAGTCATTCTGAGCCTTCTAGGAGTAGGCCTACTGGACAAAGGCACTAGGCGATGGACAGGCTGAGTAGGAGAAATATGGGCAGGAGGAACAGTGGAAAAATCTGGATGGCTGATGAATAAATCCCATGAAACCTCTTTCTTCTCTAGTTGGTATAGGAAGATAATCTTGATCAAAGAATGATGAAAAAGAGAAGGGATTTTCTCAGGGGGGGCCTTCTTTTGGATAGTAGATGCCATTTTCTCTATGCTCTTGAACAAAAAGTAAGGGAGGTTTAGTTGCCTGCTTCTAGTAAAGTGCATCAATAAACGGACATGATAGGCATAAATTCGATTAAACCTCCCTTCACAAGTGAAATATTTCATTATGACTTTCATAAGCGGAGCATAGCTGTCAAGGAGATATGAAAAAGGGAAGATAGCAGTGACAGCCTCTCTATGTTCAGGCTTAATGAAAGGTTTGTAATCCTCTAAGTCAAGATGAGCTTGTTTAAACCATTTTTCGCCATGATATGGGATCTTGGTGGCCTTGGACACATACCTTGGAGAAATTTTGAAATCAAGATCCGCCACTTGGAAGTGTTTTTCTTTGAATCTCAGGGCGCACAAGTGTGTTAATGGCGAAAAACTCTTGACTTCTTCTATCTTCTGGCAGAAATCAAGGCAGCCTACTTCATGGAAGTTGAAAAGTACAGATGGATGAGCATTAATCTCTTCTGTGGAGATGGGCTCATATCTTTTATGTGGCCCGCTCCTGTTGTCTTGCCTTGGAGGCATTCTGACCTGAAAATGCTTTGGAAGAGGTAAACTGCCTTCACTGTATGTAAAATTCCCTGCTGGATTGAAACTGTGTCAATATGCTGCTTTGACAGAGAGACAATGTGAGGTGGATGGTTTGCAACAAGTGTCTTTGTAATACACAACCTCCTGTTCTCTTAAAACTAGCCTTCTACCTTTGAGTGTACCTCAGCCAGGAAGATTCCTCAATAGGACACCATATGGTAAAGATGAGACAGACTGCTGTGTAGATTTCCTGTATACGGTGTTAAGAAATCATTCTTCTTGTGAATTTGTTAGAGGCCAATCAACTCACCTGTATTTGTGTCTCCAAGACAAATCTCAATCATTAAAAATCCTGCTCTTCAAAAAGTGACCTCTCACCTTGAAAATATCTTAGTCAACAACTTCTTAGTAGGAAATCACACAGTGAAAAAGAAAGGTAGACAGCTTAGGAAGAGTTTGCTGTGAGAAGTACTTTGATCACCCTGTTCTTGTGAGTTTTAAGATGTCACTCAATACCTCTTACTCCTTTCCATAGTAAATTTTGCAATCATTAAAAACTCTGCCCTGTATAAGTGTGCCAACATTGAACTAACTTGCATATGTGAAATCAACCCTTAGTGCTATTTAAGCAGTCACTGTAACAGTCCTAAGCAAAGATGACAGAGTTTGAAAGACTCCGAAGTTTTTAGGCAGAGGTTATGTGAGTTTTCTCCTTTCAAAACAATCAATGGCCCCTTATGAATGTAACCCTCTGGTTATGTTAGAAAAACCTCTGCTTGGATGGATAGAAACTTGTCAATAACCTTTGAACAACACAAGGCAGTCAACCAACAATACAGTGAATACTATCTCTTTATGAGTAGGGTGAACAACCTTCCTCCGGAGCTTCAACCTATAAATTTCTGTTTGACCAATAACCCTTTCTCCCACTGTAATTTCACTATTCTCTATGCATGTCACTTTTTAAACAAAAATATGCTCATAAATTTAACCTTGATGTGAGTATACAGTCAGATTCATATTTAAAGCAGAGATAAAAGGGTTTTTAAAAGCTCCAAAATCTTTGAGCAAAGGCTGTGAGAGATTCCCTTTTTCACAATAATCAAGACCCCTTTTAATGTGGAATATCGGTCATCTTTGGGAGAAAGCATTTATGACCTCTGAAAATCCACTTGGCAGTGAGGTTTTAAAGAACAGAACACAGCACAGAGTATACAGAGAATACTGTCTTTCGGTGATTGAGTAGGGTGATCAATGCTCTGTTGCCTTCAACAGTAAAGACTTCTTTTTAAACTAGCATACTAGTCTTTCTTGGGAAAATTCCTCCACACTTTGGAAAACCAGTTTATCAAATGTCTATGAAAAGCCAACAAACACAGTCAGGGTTTTCTGTCCAGAGGATAAGATGGCCGATTTTTTGAAAGGCATTTGAAGTGTTGGCAGAGGTCAGTGGGAAATCTCGAACAATCAAGGTTTCTTTTCGATGAACTTCAACCATACATGTTGTTTCAACAGATATGCCCATGCAAAAAACTGACTTTTATCACTTTGGCAATTTCGGAAATTTGGATGAAATTTCAAAATACCTCTTGAAATCGCTGGAAAAACCTTGGAGGAGAGCTTGGAGCAGCTCTGGAGATCCTCAAACCTGCGCGGCACTCTTTTAAGGATAGAACGTCGCGCAAAAAAAACGCCACCTGGGTGGTCTGTCGGGTCGGGTAGTCGGGCGGTCGAGCGCCGTGTACAGGCGCGTCGCGCCAACATTGAACGCTAGTGCAAACACGCTCCCAGGCGCGTCGCGCGGGTTTCCAGGCGCGTCGCTCGGCCAAAATTGACAGAAATTCTTTGAATTTGCTTGAAAACTATTTTGATGCCTGAGGATTTCGGAGGCAAACTAAATTTCTCACTTGGTGTATTGAAAATGAAAGTTTTTACCTTCGACCCACTTCTTTAAATGTGTCAAACCCCAACGGTCTTAAAATTTTGAAAAGCAGCCTTGGCTTTCAGCTCTGCTTTTTTTAACCTTCGTAACGCTGCTTCGGTGTGTTTCTTTGACATTTGAAAACATATTGACTTCATTTGAGGGGTACTCCCTTTTTGACATGGTTTCGGACACATAAATTATACCCCCTTTAAAAAATATCAATAGAGTTTCCCACTCCTTTTCAAAGAAAACAAACACAGTTTTCCTCCACAGGTCAGAACTCTGTTTTACTAATGCACAGGTGTTCGAAGGGTGATTTACATTTTTGTTCTTTGGGTGATAAACACCGAACTTCAAACTTTGAAAATAACTCAATAACCTTTATATCATCTCTGCCACGGCTTTTAATGATGCTGGTGCTATTCCTGATGTAAGGTAACCCCACTTTAACACTGTCAAGAGAATGCCTGAATACTGATTTGTTTCTGAAGGACAGGGCTAGTTTTGTCAACTTGTTTTGACAGCCCTTGGTCTTTGACAGCTTCTTCAACCCTTTTCTCCAATGCAGGTGTCAAACTTGCTGGTCTTCTTGGACTTGATCTAAGAAAAACTCACCCTTTCAACACACTTTCTTGCTTATAGGTGTATCATCTGCGCTATATCTGTCCTATTCACTATGTCCATCTTGGGTGTATATCTGAAAGGATAAGCTTGTGAAGCAGGAAAAACAAGGTTCTTTGATACACAGTTATCATTTTTCTTTGACCAGTGTATTGACCTTTTTGTAAGAGAATCATTCCGTAGATCAACTATGTTCACTGTTTTACCTTCTTGGTGATTTATAGGCTTCTCTTTGGATTGTAAGTGCCATTTTTGGTTGCATCCATTCAAACTATATTTCTCTTCTTACTTAAGAGGAGTTCCCTTTAAAATTCTTGGCATGTGACAGTGAGGTGACTGTGTGGCCTCTTCCCCTAAGGAAACTGCTCTTTTGTATCAATGGGCTACATAGTCATTATTGTATCCTGTCCACTATAGGTATAGTTTGACAGACATTTCTATTTGAATAGGAAAACCAATACTTTTAAATCATAAACACTGACTTTTACCTGTGTACAGACTTTTGCTTTCTTTCATTGTCTCTTTTCACTGCATCTTTTGACCAATCAGTCTTCAACAACATCCAATGCTTTAGCCATCTGCTCATAAATGGAGGAGGCTCTTCATCAGGCAAAGTATCTGAAGGTTGTTTGACAAATCTGTTTGACACAGATTTTCCATGGATGTGATGGTAAGAAAATCACTTGAAAAACATCAATACTAGCACCTCTGCTTGCAATCATCACTGTGCTTCAGAAAAACCCTAGCCAAAGTGTCACTGTCTCCGTGCACTGCTCTGAGGGTGACTGAAATATCATTATTTGCTTTAGTCAACTTATGACAATTTATTTGAAAGATAGTCTCTGTGACTATGGAGGTCAGTACCCTTTGAAAAACCAACAACTTTTCTTCTGCCTGTGTAATGGCATGTTTTGTCAGCACCTCTTCAATTTGATCTTGTGGACAAGCAGGCTGGTTATGATTGGAATTTTTACTAATGACATGCCTTTCTAAAGTTTAACCATTCACATGACTTGAAAACTTCAAATGACCTCCTGTATCAGACCAAACTCTGTTTTCCTTTGAACTTGCATATTTCAGACTCTATCCCTGTTATGATCATCACTCACATTCATAAAACCTAGAGATATTGTTTCACTGTTCAGTAAAAGGAAAACCTGGACTTTTGCAATCTTCAAAGTCAATACTGGCCAGCGCCCTCTGCTTGTGGATGAAGGAGGCGCCCTAACCCTCTGCTTGTAAATGAAGGAGGTTCTGGGCCATGACAATTCACCAGTTTGCTGTGACAGTGGTGTCCTTTTCTTACTGTGATTCTCATACTGGAAGGAAAACTGCAAGGTCTTGCTGAGTGACTTTCTGTTTTGCAGACATATCTCAGGCTCATGATACATTTAGAAGCATCTGTTCCTCTAACTGTAGATTAAAGAATTTACTCCTGAGATGAAGTTATATTTCCTGTTCTTTGCAGAGTCCACAAAACACTGTGAAACACCTACTAATCAGCTTGAGACTGTGGTTCATCCAGTGCTGAGACCTAGGGGTATAAGTGGCGCGACTTAAAGCTGTTTGTCAATTTCATTTGCAGAGTGGGAGGTCAGTCATGTTTGGTCTGTAGCAGATGGAGGCTTTTTGGCTTTTTGATGATTGCTAAGGGTAAAATGCCTTAAAGCGCCACTTCCTAACATAGGGGAGGCTTTTGCAACAGACTTGGACTTTTCCTTTTGGAGCTGATGGACAGACTAGGAGGGCTGAAGCTAGAAAAAATAGTGATAATGGATTTTGACTTTGACATGGGTGGACTGATAAGTAAGAGGGCAAAAAAAGTTTTATGAGGGTTTTCTAGATGACAGATTGACATATGGAATTTAGCTTCTAGAAAACTTAGCTATGGATATAGTCATCACTGACATGTAAAAAATACTGATGGCTAACAGTGGCTCCATTTGGGGAGGGCAGCTCCTCGTCAGGAGGTGTCCAGAATTCAGATTTTTGGTTTATGGAGACCAGTGCCTTATCCATTGGCGCAAAAATTTCACTCTTCTTTGATGTTATTTCTGAAAAGTGACAGCATGATTAACATCAATGATACTTCTACCTACCCCACTATCTTTTCTAACATTTTTTCTTTCTCTTTGGCGCATTTGAACTAGCAGCCTTTTGACAATGCATATTTTTTCTTTTTGCAAAATGAACCTATATATTTCTACTCTTATATCTGCCGGGAGTTCAGATTAAGCTGATGAACTCCTTCATTTCTCTACCTAAAACTAGATTCGACTGTCAAGATTAAGCAGTTTGACAGGATTTTATTCTCTAATCTAAAACATGAAATTAAAAAATGATCAAATCAGGATTATGTAGTCTGATTTGTCATACATTTGCGGCATAAAGACAAGCTGCACACAAATGTTATTTTGCAATAAAAGGAAACTTAGACAAGCGGGGTTAAGATGTACAATGTATTTTTCATCCCTCGCTTCTCTCTTTGGTTCTGTTTTAGGCATGTGGAACCAGAATCTCTCCCTAATCTAAGCTCTGTGATAAGTCAATCTTACACAATGTTGACTATCTTTGCACTCCCTAACTTATCAGCAAATAAATTTAAACATGCTCAGCTATGATTAGGCTAGATAGCTGAACAAGACATTGAAAGCACTAGTAGCGGCATTTAGGCTTGCTCGCTTTCCGAAGGACTATTTTTTGAAACATGGGGCCTTTGTTCTATCTTCACTTGCCCTCTTTTCTGTTTTTACTGTTTTTGACTTTCCTATCTTTTACTGTTTTTGATCTTTCTATTTTTTCAATATTTCAAACAATGGTATGTACAATGAATGCAAGTGTCCCAAACTCAAAAATCTTGGAAATGACGGAATTTAAGCATCTTATCCTCGTAAGGATCTCCTCTCACCCTTGGCCCACTTAACTCCTGAAAAGAAAAATTTGGGAAATTTTCTCTCTCTAACATGACATAGAGATTCATGCAAGAATCTCTAAACAACCCAGTATCTTCCCTTTGTACCTCTCTGAATATCTGATTTCCACTCCTTTCCTTACTGTATGCTTTCCTCAAGTAATGCATGTATTCTTGGTCATTCTTAAAATAGATAATGACATCATCAAGGTATGCACAAATGCAGAAATTTAAAACTGGGAACATGGCTTTCATGAACAGATTTCTGACATTGGGTGGTTTTGCAATTTTGAACTTGAAATCAGATCTACCTCCCGCAAACTTGAAAAAATCTTTAAGCTTTCTACTTTGCAAGGGAATCTTATGACCGTGACCTGAAACATCATCTTGCAAACATACACGATTAAAAGCACCTTTAATTGGTAAATCATGGTTTTGAGTAGAAAAAACATAATCTCTGTTATAGGGATATGCAGTATTATTCCTAAAATCAAAGCAGACTCTATGACCAACTGTTTTATCCCTGATTATTTCATTTTGTTTCAGATTGTTTTGTTTTCTCTTGTCAAAACTGTTCTTTGAGGGGAAGGTAGTGACACAGTAATTTCCCTTGCTTTTTCTGTAGAAATTGGTATTCTGCATGAGATTTCTGATTTTGGCATTTCTAAGTTCTTCATGAAAAGACAGAATATGAGCTAATTTCAGTAGTTCAGGTATGCTAGGATTGCAACTATCATTCTTGCTCATGAGAAATTTATCTGGCCCTTTCTCAAGATTTTGAGCTGCTGAGGTTATAGTTAAAGTTTCATTCGCAGTAGGAGGGTCACATGATGGTAAATCTTTGAGGTATGGCAGAAACATTGAACTCCCTTGTTCCCGGGTTCCAAACAGGTTTATAATGTGTAGGTCTTCTAAAGCCTTTACCCGGAAGAAATTTCCACAAGTTACTGTTGGTGTTTGACTAAAACTAGAGCAATTTGCTTGATAGTACATAAGGGTTTGCGCTTCTTGCTCTAATCCTACTTTGGAAAGGGAAAACTTACTTTCATCAAGACACAGCTGTTCATGCTCATGGTAGTTTTGAGTGTCTAGTTTGTCATAAGGCACCAAGGACAGCTGATGTGATGGATCTAAGTCTATATCAGTTTCCTCAGACTCTTCCTCCATGTCTTCATCAATATGCATAATGAAAGAGTTCAGGTCGGAACGCAAGGAACACATCGGGATGTTGTCTGGCCTATCTTGACTACTAATCATGTATTTCATGTGTGATTCTCGGTAGAGTATTCTGGTCTGACCAAACACATGAATGGTGGCATATGACATGTCCAGTTGAATATTCCCTTGGAGTTTGGCTCCCCAAGATTTGGATAGAAGCATCCCGTACTTGGGAGGAATGTCTGCCACCACTATATCCATGATTAGATGTTTTGCAGGTATTTGGGCCAGACTAAAACAAAGGTCTTTGATCAAACCCAGGCATTGGACTCTACTTGAATCAAATGAATACAAGTCTTTGTATGGTCTTGTGATTTCCAGGCCTAGTCTTTCCATTACTACCTTCGGCATAAGATTATGCGAGGCGCCGGAGTCTAGCATGGCATTGTGGAGGATTTGGTCGTGAATGTTTAGGCTTATGTAAAATGGGAGAGTAGTTCCCTCTTGGAATTTTCCCTCAATCCTTGGACCAAACAACACATCAGGAATGTCATCAGTCAGATTAACAGTGTTTGCATCATTCCCTAGATTTAAGACCTTTAGTACTTGGGATTTATAAGAGTTTTGGGCAATGAGTTCAGTAAGAGGCATGGTGATCTTAATCTTGGCGATTTCGCCTTCAAAGCTGAAAGGTAGCTGAAGTTTAGATATGTTTGTTTCAGTTTTTTCAGCCACGACCTTCTCTATGTTCTGAGTTTGTTGACCTTGTTTTGGGATTTTGTTTGCCATAGTTGTTTCGGTGACTTTTGTAGAAGTACCAGGAGTATCTGAGAGAGGAATAGTTTGGATAACTTTAGCTTTGCTTTGGTTAGTCTTCTCAACCTTGATTTTGTCACTGCTTGATGCTTTCTTGAGGATGGTATTTGGAGCTTTAGCAGTATCAGAGTTACCTTTTTTGACATTATCTTGGTTTCTTTTGCTTCTAAGGTCATATTGCCTGTGGGCTTCTATAATGGCATTCTAAAACACTATGGCAGGGTCGTCGGGATCTTAATAGTTGTTCTCATCTTGATCAGGAGAAAAGAACGCTTGTTCTTCTTTAGTGAGGTACACCTCACTCTCATTGTCAGACCCTATGAGGTTTAAATGATGTTCATCAAGAGGTTCTGAGTCCCTATCATCTTCTTCCACATAGTTTTCATTGAATGGTGGCCTAATCTGTTGGTCATTTTCCCTTGGTCTGTTTTGGGGTTGTTCCCTCCTAAAGTTCTGGTTCCGGTTTCTGTTTGGAGGGTTTGGCTGGTTATCCCTAACAGGAGCCTTTTCATTGATCTTTTCCCACATTTTAGCCATGGATTTGACTAAGTCATCTATTCGGGGATCTAGGGAAGGTGATGAAGTAGAGACCTCATCTCTATATGTGACCTTTCTTTCTGATCTAGTTCTAGCTCTTTTTTCAGCTAAGTTGGCATCTGCTTTTATGGCTATTTGTTGCATTTCCTCTAAGGTAGGGGGATCCTTGTCTCTCAGATGATATGTCATGTCTGGATCAAACCCCTCGGGGAATTTTTCCAAGGCTAAACCAAGTGGGGGTTTGAAATGAGGTGGGAGGGAGTTATATACACTGTTGAACCTAGTACAGTAAGCTTGGACACTTTCCCCATTTTCCCGCTTTAGGTTGTTATATTCTGACAGGATTTGAATGGGGTTTCTTCGGATTTCCCACCTATTTCTGAAGACTTGATGTAGTTCTGGGATATCATGGATACTGTTTGGAGCTAAGATTTTGAACCATGCTTTGGGTTCACCACCAAGACTTTGTGCAAATATTCTCATTCTGACAGTCTCGTCTTGTACCTCCAGGTATTCATAAGCATCAGTCATCCTACTTATATGTTGTTGAGGTGTGGTGGTGTCTTCTCCAGTAAAGTGTGGGATTTTGTCTTGATACTTGTTTGGGAGAGGAGCCAAAGGCGGTGGCAACACCAAAGGTGCGTACCAGGCTGCCATGACGGGAGCTAATGGATGATGTACAAGATGAGAACTAGTAGGCTGAAATGAGGTGTTTTGAACAGTGGTGGTTTGACCAGGTGTGGCGGATGAACTTGGACTAGTGATCTGGTTTTGAGCAGAACTGGGATGGTAGGAGCCAAACTGATAGAGAAGCTGGAAGTCAGGAGGAGTGGTAGGTGGAGCTTCTCTACTAGGACTCTGTGGTGGGCTTAGGGGTTCAAGATCGTCAAATTTTATCTTACTATATGATTTGCTTCTGGGAAGAGTTTGTGATGACTCTAGTTCAAAAGGTGAATCTAGTAGGATAGTGTGATGTTTAGGAACTGATCTTGTTCTACGGATGGATCTACCAGTAGCTAGATGGTCAGTTTCGGAAGCTTGCCACAGAATCTTCTCTGGGTCATCTACTATGATAGGGGGATTTGGGTCTGGATGGGATCTGGTGTTGATTCTTCGTGAAGCCAGATTTTAGATCCAGAGTTTAGAGAGCATGGTATTGGTGAATGTTCTGGATGAGTGGTTTTTCTAAAGCTTTACTAAGGTGAAGGATGTTCAATAATGAACTAGTGGAGTCGCCAAGTGGAACTGGGTTGTTTTTGTGAAGATAGCTATGGTCCACCACCAGTAACTAATCTGGGAATGTTTTTGGATTTTCTGAGTTTATGTGCAGCCTATGGTTTGTTAAAGTATCCTAGACTTGTTTCAACACTTTGCTTAGGGTGATGAGAACAAAAAGAGTTTACTCTAAAAAATGGGTCTATGGACTGCTTGCTTGTTTATGGTACCTAAAGGACCAAAGAGTCTATAAGAGTTTGCTGGACTATTATGTACTCAGTGTCCCACCATCTCCTGCTATGTTAGTGAGCGATGGGATAGGTCTATCAGATAGTAGCCTGGAGCTTGGTAAAATAGTAAGGCTTACTAGAGTTTAGTGGAGTCACAAGGTGGATTATCAGTTGTTTTGAGATATACTTGTATGGTCCACCACCAATACTGTCAAAAACCAATCTAAGGGAGTATTTTGTGGTTTTTTCTGAGTTTTATGTGTAGCCTAGGATGTAAGAGTGTTATAAAACTGATTCATCACTTTGCTAAGATGGTGAAGCAGAGAGTTTACACTAAATGATTCTAAAGGCTGATGGTTTAAGTTAAAATTTGAAGGACTAAGGAGTCTATAAAATTTTGCTAGACTATCATGAACTCAATAATGTCCCACCGTGATCGCCATTATGTTAGTGTGGCGATGAGGTGGCTCACTGGTAGGTATGCTTAGTTCAAAAAGGGGCTTATAGAGTTCTAAGGTGTCCTTAGATTGTCACTAACTCAAATAAGTCCCACCGTGATCGCCATTATGTTAGGGTCCCGTGATTTGGCCGATTGGCGAGCCAAATGACGATGTAACATCAAACCAAGCTTTGGAGACCAAGGACCTAGCCTTCCTGGACTCAGAGAGGGCTCTCTCTATTATATGCAAAAGATATCGGTGTGTTTGCTTATGGTGTTCTGATATTAGGCTAGTTATGAAGTGAATTTTTGATTTTTTGGGGTTTTTTAAGTTCGTGAGGGATAAAATTGATCAAAGACATAAACTGGATAACAAGATGTAGATAAATTGGGCTATGAGGTCAAACAGGTCAAAGAAGCTATGAGGTGATGATGTAAGGCTGCTGTAGGGCCGATTTGATTCACGGTAGAAGGGATCTTTGGGAAAAATGGATTAAATGGACAACAAGTTGGTGAAAGACAAGGGATTTCAAGTGTAACTAGTTTATAGCAGACATAAACATGTTATAGCAAGCCATTAATCATGCTAAATGCAACTATGAGCTAATTAATACATAGAAATCAAACATTCCAGCCATACATAGAGGTATAAGAACCTCTAACTTCGGGAAATGGCTATCAGACTTTGGGGAAAACAAATAAGAGAAAATAACAACTCATAAACTACGCCGGAACGCCTAAACATAGTCTCTAAGTCATTGGGCACTTTGGCAAACAAGCTTTCGTAGTTTTAGGCAAAGGGCTAGATCGGGACTAGGCCTCCTTGGTTCAACAAGATGATCAACAAATCAGTCAAAGAGAAAGCTTTATGGACAGAACTATGGACAGCTTATAGGTAGGCAGGGCACACCATACATCCTACTCAACATGCATAGAACTTGTAAATAAAACTAGCAAACATTATCCTTAAGTTACTAAAGAGCAGTTAAGAATTCTTTAGCATAACTAAGGAAGAAGAAAACATCAAGCTATGAAGATTCAGGAATTTTGAGGTGCCTCCATGGGCATGTCTCAAAACTAATCTCTACTGATCTATAGCAGCAAGAAGCATGTATTATGAATGAAAACTAGAAGACAACAACAAAGCAAGAAAAACTATACCATTCTACCATGTCATGGAATCCATCAACAATCCTTCATCACTCCTCAAAAGCATCCAAGAGGCAGTACAAAAATCATAACACAAGTGTATTCTTCAAAGCTCATATGACCAATGTATTAATTCTTCTCTCAAGTTCAGCCTCTGATTTACAATGAAACCCATGGAATAAATAGGCTTGAGAGAGGAAAACCTCATGGAGCAACTAGCTATCCCATTGGCCAAGTCAAAATATCTAAACTTGTCCTTGAGGCTTTGCAAAGCCCAAGGCACAAAATATCCCATAAAATATCTAAAAACTTCTAAAAACGGAAATTATATTGACTTTACATCATTTCCCAAGTATAAAAATAGCTTAACGCACATTTGGGAAAAGCAGATTTTTGAGGTTCAAAAATTACAAAAATACTTCATATTTATGCCTGAAAAAGGTCCCCTGACTTGCTGGATGCAATAGGCAGCCTTCCCAATGTCGAAATGAGGCTCATGATGGCTCGTTGGAAAGCTCTCTGTGTCTACTTTCCGGCGCAACTAAAACCATCTCAATCTGAGGCCTGGAAGTCATCCAAAACTGTACCTGTGTGTAAAAAACCAGGAAATAGCAGACTGCTGATATGGCGGGCAGAATGTGCAAAAAGAGGGCGTTTTTCGCCAATTTGAGGGGGCGAATGATCTCCGAATGCCCTAAAAATCGTTGGAGACCTGCTCATAGAATTATGGCATCCATCGGTATCATCCTCCTCCATTGACAACTCATCAAACTGAAATGGCGAAATTATGAGTTTTCGACCAAAAACCCAAAAAATGCCAAAAAACAAAAAGTTGCCGAAAAAGACCCAAAATTGGCATGCATGACCCTCAAGGGTCCATAGAAACATGCTCCAAAGATGAGGCCAAAATATCAAGGGCTGATATGCTTTTCCCTTCTTTCCGTGCTAGGCGCTTCCCTTTTACCTTCTTCAATTTCTCTTGTGCTGCCTTTAGTTTGCGCCGGGCAAACTGATTCAGCTTTTGGAAGTGATGTGTCTTCTTCCTCTGCAGCTCTAAATCTCTATTCTCCCTCTCAAGCTTCATTTCCAAATTCTTGTTAGCTCTTTCAAGCCAAGCCTCTTTGTTTTCCTCAATTTCCTACTCAAGGAGTGCAGTGAGAGGAAAGGCTTGGAGCTGGGCTTGCTCTTCTGCTCTCTGCTTTTCCAAGGCTCTTTTAAGCCCGATGGTCCTAGGCCTCTTCCGCCTAGGCTGGTCTTCCTCCTCTTCATCATCAAACTCACCAATGAGCTTTTCAATTCTTGCTTGCGCCTTAGCTGCCTCTTTCTTATACTTAATCACCCGTGCCTCATGAACAGCTGTGTGCACATTCATCTGTTTGTTTTCAATCTCCAAAAAGTGGTTGAAATTCCTTGCCCTTTGAAGATCTTGCTCTAATGCCTCAATTTGCCCTTCCTTATGGATTAAGAGATTTTCAAGAAGGCGGGCCTCATTGTCACTATCATCGCTTTGGATAGGGATAATAGCTAATTCACCTCCATGTTTTGTACTTTCCCCAACTTTGCTTTTACCTTTGAAAGCCAATCTGGCGCTTTTCCTCCTTGGCATGCTAGAAGGTGTCTTTTTGGGCAATTTCCTCTTGCTAGGAACAATCTTTGTCACTGTTAAGGTGGCAGCTTTAGCTTGCTGTTCTTCATCAATATCTTGTCCAATCTGTGGCTCAAGAGGCGTTTCAACCTCCTGCCTAACCTGCTGTCCCTCAACATCCATCTGCTGCCCTTCACTTTCTATTTGCTGCTGTTCCTCATCATGGACCTGCTGTCCTTCATCATCTGCCTGCTGCTGGCCCTCAATTTGTATCTGCTGCCCTTCACTTTCTGTTTGCTGTTGTTCCTCATCATGGACCTGCTGTCCTTCATCATCTGCCTGCTGCTGGCCCTCATCTCTAATCTGCTGCTGTCCACTACCCTCTCCTTCCTCCTGTTGACTTGGCTGTCTAGTAGTCATTCTGAGCCTCCTAGGAGTAGGCCTACTAGACAAAGGTACCGGGCGATGGATGGGCTGAGTGGGAGACACATGAACAGGAGGAACAGTAGAGAAGTCTGGATGGCTGATGAATAAGTCCCATGAAACCTCTTTCTTCTCTAGCTGGTGTAGGAAGACAATCTTGATAAAGGAATGATGAAAAAGAGAAGGGATTTGCTGAGGTGGAGCCTTCTTTTGGACAGTAGATGCCATTTTCTCTATGCTCTTCGACAAAAAGTAAGGAAGGTTTAGTTGCCTGCTTCTGGTAAAATGCATCAATAAGTGGACATGGTAGGCATAAATTCGATTAAACCTCCCTTCACAAGTGAAATATTTCATTATGGTTTTCATAAGCGGAGCATAACTGTCAAGGAGATATGAAAAAGGGAAGATAGCAGTGACAGCCTCTCTATGTTCAGGCTTGATGAAAGGTTTGTAATCCTCTAAGTCAAGATGAGCTTGTTTAAACCATTTTTCGCCATGATACGGGATCTTGGTGGCCTTGGACACATACCTTGGAGAAATTTTGAAATCAAGATCCGCCACTTGGAAGTGTTTTTATTTGAATCTCAAGGCGCACAAGTGTGTTAATGGTGAAAAACTCTTGACTTCTTCTATCTTCTGGAAAAAATCAAGGCAGCCTACTTCATGGAAGTTGAAAAGTACAGATGGATGAGCATTAATCTCTTCTGTAGAGATGGGCTCATATCTTTTATGTGGCCCGCTCCTGTTGTCTTGCCTTGGAGGCATTTTGACCTGAATATGCTTTAGAAGAGGCGCACTGCCTTCACTGTGTGTGAAATGATCTGCTGGAGTCAAACTGTGTCAATATGCTTCTTGGATAGATAGACAATGTGATTTGGATGGATTGCAACAATGTTTCTTTGAATTCACAACCTCTGCTCTCTTTAAAACCAGCCTTTCACCTTTGAATGTACCTCAGCCAAGCAAAATTCTTAATAGGGTACCATATAGCAAAGACGAGACAGACTGCTGTGTAATTTTCCTGTGCACAGTATTGAGAAATCACTTTTCCTGGTGAATTTGTCAGAGGTCAATCAACACACCTACATCTCTGTCTTCAATGTAAAATTCAATCATCAACAACCTGCCCTTCAGAAAGTGGCCTGCTCACCCTTAGAATATCTCTGTCAACAGATTTCTCTAGAAGAGACCATACAGTGAAAGAAAAAGGAGACCTAGGTTAGGTGAATTATCAGTGCACAGTGTTTAGGAAAATCACCCTTTACTTGTGAATTTAAGAGATCAACCATCACATATATATCTGTGTTGACAGAATTTGAAAGACTCCAAAGTTTTTAGGCAGAGGTTATGTGAGTTTTCTCCTTTCAAAACAATCAATGGCCCCTTATGAATGTAACCCTCTGGTTATGTTAGAAAAACCTCTGCTTGGATGGATAGCAACTTGTCAATAAGCTTTGAACAACACAAGGCAGTCAACCGACAATACAGTGAATACTGTCTCTTTATGAGTAGGGTGAACAACCTTCCTCCGGAGCTTCAACCCATAAATTTCTGTTTGACCAATAACCCTTTCTCCCACTGTAATTTCACTGTTCTCTATGCATGTCACTTTTTAAACAAAAACATGCTCATAAATTTAACCTTGATGTGAGTATACAGTCAGATTCATATTTAAAGCAGAGATAACAGGGTTTTTAAAAGCTCCAAAATCTTTGAGCAAAGGCTGTGAGAGATTCCCTTTTTCACAATAATCAAGACCCTTTTTAATGTGGAATATCGGTCATCTTTGGGAGAAAGCATTTATGACCTCTGAAAATCCACTTGGCAGTGAGGTTTTAAAGAACAGAACACAGCACAGAGTATAGAGAGAATACTGTCTTTCGGTGATTGAGTAGGGTGATCAATGCTCTGTTGCCTTCAACAGTAAAGACTTCTTTCTGAACTAGCATACTAGTCTTTCTTGGGAAAATTCCTCCACACTTTGGAAAACCAATTTATCAAATGTCTATGAAAAGCCAACAAACACAGTCAGGGTTTTATGTCCAGAGGATAAGATGGCCGATTTTTTGAAAGGCATTTGAAGTGTTGGCAGAGGTCAGTGGGAAATCTCGAACAATCAAGGTTTCTTTTCGATGAACTTCAACCATACATGCCGTTGCAAATCGCATATGCCCATGCAAAAAACTCGACTTTTATCACTTTGGAAATTCCGGAAATTTGGATGAAATTTCAAAATATCTCCTTGAAATCGCCGGAAAACTTGGGTGAGAGCTTGGAGTGCAGCCTGAGATCCTCAAACCTCATGTACGAAACTTTAGGAGGATAGAACGCCGCGCAAAAAATACCACCCGGGTGGCCTGTCGGGTCGGGCTGTCGGGCGGTCGGGCGCCGTGTACAGGCGCGTCGCATCAACACTGAACGCTAGTGCAAACACGCTCCCAGGCGCGTCGCGCGGGTTTCCAGGCGCGTCGCTCGGCCAAAATTGACAGAAATTCTTCGAATTTGCTTGAAAACTATTTTGATGCCTGAGGATTTCGGAGGCAAACTAAATTTCTCGCTTGGTGTATTGAAAATGAAAGTTTTTACCTTCGACCCCACTTCTTTAAATGTGTCAAACCTCAACGGTCTTAAAATTTTGAAAAGCAACCTTGGCTTTCAGCTCTGCTTTGTTTAACCTTCGTAACGCTGCTTTGGTGTGTTTCTTTGACATTTGAAAACATATTGAATTCATTTGAGGGGTACTCCCTTTTTGACATGGTTTCGGCCACAGAAATTATACCCCTTTAAAACATATCAATAGAGTTTCCAACTCCCTTTCAAAGAAAACAAACATAGTTTTTCTCCACAGGTCAGAACTCTGTTTTACTAATGTACAGGTGTTCGAAGGGTGATTTCCATTTTTGTTCTTTGGGTGATAAATACTGAACTTCAAACTTTGACAAATAACTCAATAACTTCCACATCATCTATGCCACTGTTTTAAAGATGCTGGTAATACTTATGATGTAAAACAACCCCTCTTTAACACTGTCAAGAGAATGCCTGAATACTGATTTGTTTCTGAAGGACAGGGCTAGTTTTGTCAACTTGTTTTGACAGCCCTTGGTCTTTGACAGCTTCTTCAACCCTTTTCTCCAATGCAGGTGTCAAACTTGCTGGTCTTCTTGGACTTGATCTAAGAAAAACTCACCCTTTCAACACACTTTCTTGCTTATAGGTGTATCATCTGCGCTATATCTGTCCTATTCACTATGTCCATCTTGGGTGTATATCTGAAAGGATAAGCTTGTGAAGCAGGAAAAACAAGGTTCTTTGATACACAGTTATCATTTTTCTTTGACCAGTGTATTGACCTTTTTGTAAGAGAATCATTCCGTAGATCAACTATGTTCACTGTTTTACCTTCTTGGTGATTTATAGGCTTCTCTTTGGATTGTAAGTGCCATCTTTTGGTTGCATGCTTTCTCACTATACTTCACTATTTACTCAAAAGGAGTTCCCTTTAAACTTCTTGGCATGTGACAAGAGGTGATCAGGTACTTCCCTAAGGAACGTCTTTTGTATCAATGGCCGATGTTTGAACATTGTATCCCGTCCACTCTGTATAGTTTGACAGACATTTCATTTCGAATAGAAAAACCAATACTTTTAAATCATAAACACTGACTTTTACTTCGTGTACGTATCTCTTTTCTTTCTTTCAATGTTCTCTTTTCACTGCATCTTTTGACCAATCAGTCTTCAACAACATCCAATGCTTTAGCCATCTGCTCATAAATGGAGGAGGCTCTTCATCAGGCAAAGTATCTGAAGGTTGTTTGACAAATCTGTTTGACACAGATTTTCCATGGATGTGATGGTAAGAAAATCACTTGAAAAACATCAATACTAGCACCTCTGCTTGCAATCATCACTGTGCTTCAGAAAAACCCTAGCCAAAGTGTCACTGTCTCCGTGCACTGCTCTGAGGGTGACTGAAATATCATTATTTGCTTTAGTCAACTTATGACAATTTATTTGAAAGATAGTCTCTGTGACTATGGAGGTCAGTACCCTTTGAAAAACCAACAACTTTTCTTCTGCCTGTGTAATGGCATGTTTTGTCAGCACCTCTTCAATTTGATCTTGTGGACAAGCAGGCTGGTTATGATTGGAATTTTTACTAATGACATGCCTTTCTAAAGTTTAACCATTCACATGACTTGAAAACTTCAAATGACCTCCTGTATCAGACCAAACTCTGTTTTCCTTTGAACTTGCATATTTCAGACTCTATCCCTGTTATGATCATCACTCACATTCATAAAACCTGGAGATATTGTTTCACTGTTCAGTAAAAGGAAAACCTGGACTTTTGCAATCTTCAAAGTCAATACTGGCCAGCGCCCTCTGCTTGTGGATGAAGGAGGCGCCCTAACCCTCTGCTTGTAAATGAAGGAGGTTCTGGGCCATGACAATTCACCAGTTTGCTGTGACAGTGGTGTCCTTTTCTTACTGTGATTCTCATACTGGAAGGAAAACTGCAAGGTCTTGCTGAGTGACTTTCTGTTTTGTAGACATATCTTAGGCTCATGATACATTTAGAAGCAGTTGTTCCTCTAACTGTAGATTCAAGCATTTACTCCTGAGATGAAGTTATATTTCCTGCTCTTTGCAGAGTCCACAAAACACTGTGAAACACCTACTAATCAGCTTGAGACTGTGGTTCATGCAGTGCTGAGACCTAGGGGTATAAGTGGCACGACTTAAAGCTGTTTGTCAATTTCATTTGCAGAGTGGGAGGTCAGTCATGGTTGGTCTGTAGCAGATGGAGGCTTTTTGGCTTTTTGATGATTGCCAAGGGTAAAATGCCTTAAAGCGCCACTTCCTAACATAGGGGAGGCTTTTGCAACAGACTTGGACTTTTCCTTTTGGAGCTGATGGACAGACTAGGAGGGCTGAAGCTAGAAAAAATAGTGATAATGGATTTTGACTTTGACATGGGTGGACTCATAAGTAAGAGGGCGAAAAAATTTTTATGAGGGTTTTCTAGATGACAGATTGACATATGGAATTTAGCTTCTAGAAAACTCAGCTATGGATATAGTCATCACTGACATGTAAAAAATACTGATGGCTAACACGCTTCAGGTTCCAATATGACTTTTCTTTCCTCATCAAGTTCTAGAAATATTGTTTGAACTGGAATATTTTCACCTATAAACTTTTTTAAGCATGAAACATGGAAAACTGGATGCACTCGCAAAGAAGTAGGAAGCTCCAATTTGTATGCCATAGTACCAATATTTTGCAACACCTTGTAAGGACCATAGTACTTTGGCGATAATTTATTATCATTATTAGCTTACTTGAGGGACATTTGTTTGTATCGTTGTAGCCGTAAAAATACCCAATCAACTACATCAAAACTTCTCTTGCTGCGATGTTGATCTGCCTGTTGTTTCATTTGATTTTGTGCCAAATTTAGGTTATCCTTTAAGAGTTGGAGAACTTATTGCTGATGCTCGATGTGATCTTCCACTGCTTGAACCTTCGAATTTTCACTTAAAGATGATGTGATAGATGGTGGATGATATCCATAAAGTTCCATAAATGGGGTCATCTTTGCTGCAGTATGGAAGGAAGTGTTATACCACCATTTAGCGAGAGGTAACCACTTGACCCATTGTGCTTGTTTATCAAATACAAAACAACGAAGATATCCTTCCAAAAATTTATTTACTATCTCAGTTTGACCATCAGATTGAGGATGATATGATGAGCTATCAGCTAATTGAGTACCCAAACAAGAAAATAACTCTGTCCAAAAATTTCCAGTAAAAATGGGATCTCTGTCACTCACAATAACCCTTGGGCTTCCATGTAGCTTTTGAATTCTGTCCATAAATGTAGTAGCAACTGTACTTGCTTTAAAT